>JBCNYG010000003.1:25302887-25326290 GCA_039654305.1 Porochilus rendahli | reverse complement strand
CGGGGAGAACATGCAAACTCCACACAGAAACGCCCGAGCTGGGAATCGAACCAAGGACCTTCTTGCTGTGAGGCGGACGTGCTAACCACTACGCCACCGTGCCGTCAGCGAGTGACATTTTAGGTGATAAAACTCCCCGCATGTTAATGGCTCTTCCCTGTTACTGGTTCCTTTTGGTGAGGCGCTGCTCCCGTCCGTTGTCATCCTTTGACTTTTTATGAAGGAATTCCAGGAATTAGAACATTATCTTGTTTCGACGTAAAAGCTTGGACGTGGTGCCAAGTAATTCTGCCTGCAGGTCACGCTGATAGCAGGTCGCCCTGAAGTGGTCGTCGCAGACAACTGAATTGAAAAACTGAATCGAAAGGAAACGTTTTCAGAGTACGGCCTGTGCCGATGTCATGTTATGTTTTCTGTGATTTCTGCACTTGTTGTTTGTGCAGTCATATGCATTGCACTTCACCATTTTCCTGGCGACACAGCTCAGCACTGGCCAATAACGCAGCCCAGCCAATAGGACAAAACAATGAATTTGCGTGACTACACATGTCATGCTGCTGCAAGTCCTTAGTAGTAATAGGAGTAGTGTGTACTGTCCTTGACAAGTGGCAAGGACTGATGTTGACTGATGATGATGTCATACGTGATCATTTTAAAGAGCTAGTAATACAAATTCACCACAGGTACCCTTTAACGAATGAATAATTTTAAAATTTGCTCTGTGAGCTGACTGTGATGCCTTAGAAAAAGAGCATTCACACAAATCATATCATATTATCACACAAATCATATCATATTATCATACAAATCATATTTTTATTCCTCCTTTATTGATAGCAATGCTTTTGTTTGCAGACTATTGTTATGTGCTTTTGCACAATGTCACTGGAAGTAGGGCCTGCCAGAATGCTGGCCAAGAAAGGCAAGCTGAGCTTGTTAGTTTGACATGCAACTATTCACATCTATTACTGTATAGATACTTTTTGGGACATAGTGTGCTGTTTGTTCATTACATTTTTCAGGCTGATACACCAAGAATATGGAAGGAAGGTCGAGGTCAGGAAAGCATGTTTGAACAGTGCTCTGCCAATTGGGCAGCTTTACTTTAGTTTGCTGTGGGAGTTTGATTTCCTGGTTCCCACAAGGGAGTCTATGAAGGTTTATTTTAATTTATGGTGAGCTTAAACTCTCTCACTTCCATGCTTTCCATTCTGGATATACTTGATATGCAAAAAAAATAAAAAAGGACTTTTTGGAGGACAATATACATACATACCTACACACACACACACACACACACACACACACACACACACACACACACGTGTATATATAGTGTGTGGAAACACTCAGCAAGTCAGCCTTCTGTGTTTGTACGGAAACTCTCAATTTTTCTGCAGCACTTCTCATAATTAAATGCTCACACACTCAGTTCGCTGCACACAAACACTTCTTATTAATTTTTAAACTCAAGATTAAAGCTGTCGATGGTTACACACACGTGAACAGCTCACCAATCCATCCCAGGGCCAACACACACACACAACCAGTTACACTTACATCTGCAGGTAATTTGGAACAACCACTTAGCCTACTGCACATCTTTGGACTGTGGGAGGAAATGCAAGCATGGGAGAAAACGTGCACACTCCAGACAGAAAGAACCCCAACTGTGCACGGAACAGAAACGCAGAAACACTGGTGGATATGCTAAACCACTATGTAACTGTGCAACCTGAATTAATATACAGATTTATTATATTAAACTAGTATAGTTTATATTGGTTGAATTATTGGCTTAATAATAAGCATGCGGTTGGATTAAAATACAAACAGACAAACAACAGATTGGTGACTACTGCAACCAAGAAAGTGATCACACTAAAGTGTTAGGTTCACTTATTATTCTAAAACCATTTGCTTTTTATTTGTGCATTATTACCATGAACAAAATTCAAATAGAATTCAAATGATGACAAAATATATGGAGATGCAGGCAATTCTCCAACTTTCCGTGTGGAAGTCAGCAAAACGACAACATTTGCGATGCTCTCACGGCATGTTCAGACTGAGAAGAGTTTGAGACTATTCCATGTTTTGGGCCTTGTTTTGTGACATTTATGTAAATTCCCAACAAGTTTGACATTTTTTGCAATGAGTTCATCAACCAGGCGACCAAAATGTGATGCCATACATGCCACGCGACAAATTTGAGAAAATTCTGACAGCCGTGTATTGTCTTTTGTGTCAGTCACTTTTCTATCACACCTCCAGTGTGATCACCCCTAACCAATCAGAATAGAGTATATTAGGTGACTAATAAAGTAACAAATAGAAAATTAGTCGAGAAACATAAATCTCTACATGCTCTGTTGTGCAAATTTAATATAAAAAATATTTATATATATAAAATCTATAGGTCAACTGGCAGTGGTGGCCTGGTGGTAGGGTGCTGACTTACTGAACAAAAGGTCGGGGGTTTAAACCACACTATTACCGAGTTGTCACTGCTGACCCAATGCAGCTAACCATTAAATAAGTACCATTGCTGTCATTTGTAAAGGGTAGGCCATTGAGTTGCCATCAGTGTGTTTCTGCCCTGCGATGGCCTGGGGACCTGTCCAGGGTGTACCCTGCCCTCTCTCAGAGTTGGCTGAGATGGGCGCCAGCCTCCCCGACACCCTAATTAGGATTTAGCAGCTTCGAAAATAAATGAATGAATGGATCTATAGTTCAATGTCCAAATTATGCATTCCTATTATTCACAATATTGCTTACTGCATATTCCAATAAAAACTGCATTATAAATGCATGTTCTGTCTCTAGTTAATTACTTGTGCCTAAGACAGGGAAGGTTTTAATATAATTTGAATAATAATCCCTATTTATCAAAATGGATCGCTGTTATAAGAATTTAAACACCTTACTCTTTCATGTCTGCAGGCAGTATTATGTTGCCATCAAATTTATATGTAAATTAATGTTTACACATTCACAAACAGTTTAATAAGACTGGGACTTTTTGTGTTTTGTCAGCAAGATTTTTTTAGCTTGTGTTTGAGAGCAGAAATGGAAAGTGGTTCGCATGGTGAGCAGGTGCAGTACTTAGTATTGGCAGCAATATTGTATATTGGCATACACTAATTTCACCTTAAATTCTACCACTACATGATTAAAAAGTATGCAAGATGAAAACATTCAAAATCAAACATTGTACACTTATTTAATTACAGTTACAATAAACCTTTAAGGTTAAGAGTGCTAATAATGTATTTGCTTGGGAAGCTTTAAGATCCCAAATACTCTGTACTAATTAATTTGTGAATCAGATACACTGTAAGCACAATTATTGGACATTTTGTTGTTAACGTACTTAGAATAATTGTGTCGGTGATGTCAGATCTAAAGTAGCAGGAAGAAGGAATATTACAGTTGTCTTGTCTTATTTTGCATTTAATCTGATCTTTAGCTTTCATATTTCACCACAACTTGCAAGACTGGTGGGGCGAACGCACTCATTCAGTAATCGTTCACATGGCATCAGTTAAAGTCATTCAGACGGCTCCGATTTTCGAATCTGTCTTTGCTAAAATGTATTAAAGGGTACCTTTAGTGAAACATTCATTTATAATATCCGCGGATTGTAACCTTCCAGCAACATGAGTCCTTGCCCATTTTTAAAGTGCGTGTGAGTGTTATGTGAGTGTTACTTGCTGCCTTTCTGATTTGCTGTTCCAGTATGGTAGTGATGCAAAACCGTTGGATTGGCTGAGCTACGTCACTGACCAGTGTAGCATAACACATTATCGGCTTGTGTTGAACTGCATTAACAGGCACAGAAATAGAAACCATTTCATTCTGTTCCTAAACCAACTGACGGCAGAAAAGCCGAATTGGAAAAATGTTAGCCGCGTAAGCCATTTTGGATTTACCGTCACGCTCATCTCTGGCAGCATTCTGGCCCTCAGAGTCACTAGAATGTGATGTCTCACTGTCTCCACAAGAGACGTAACCCTGCCCAACATGTTGACGTCACTTTTGGGGCAAAGTGACTGCTAACAGCCTCTGCTAATAATCCACGGAATAAACTTACATTTTTTGTTTTTATGTTAATTTAAGTTAAAGTAATTGTCTGTATTGTTTAACGTTGTTTGTAAATGAGTTTGCACAAGACTTTACTAACCCTAACCCTAACCAAATGCTTTAACAAATGAATGCTTGGATAGATGTTATACTCTTATATACAAAGTCTTATAGGCTTACCCTTATGACATGACAAAGTTTTAAATGTTCTGCAGCACAACATGACAGCAATTTACTAGTTTATTGCACCTTAATTTATACTAATAAAGTGAGCTACACTAGGGCACGATTAGGAAGCATTGATTTATTAAACACTGGGTGCTGCTTTGAATTGTAATTTGTCTGGCAGCATGCACTAGCTGCCTGTTAATACTTCAGAGCATGAACTGCCAAATCAATGGTGTATATCATGTAACTTTCAAAGAATAAAAATCTGTGACAGTAATAAAATGTCACCACAAGAGGACCATGGAGAAGAAATGTGGAACTGCATTTAATACTGACCCCAAGAAAAAAAATCAAGAACAAAGTCCGCTTGACGTTTTTTTCAGGAAAGTATGATCACGCGCACACACACACACACACACACACACACACACTCACACACACACACACAGACGTTTCACAATCCCTGTGAGGCCCTCCATTTGACATAATTATTAATTACACTAATTAATGCTATGCTACACCTAAGTTTAAGCGCTTTCTCAGCCCAAGCTCAGCGACCAAAATGAAGTTATTTGTCTGGGTATTTTATATATATATTTATATATATAAAAAATATTTCTTTTTATATATATATAGTAAAGTAAGTAACACAAGAGTGATTTTGTTTCAAAGATTTTGCTCATGATGGACAGCTAAATGTCTCCATAACATCATAACTCTCAGATGTTCCTAATCCCCCCCGAACCCCTCCCCCAAATACACACGCATACACACACCTCAGAATTCTCCATCCTTTCTACTCAACTTGCCCTTCATGCATGACTGACCTCTAAATCTCTGTCCCATGGAAATACTTAGAGTCAATCAAGCACTAATTTTCTCTCCCTAAAATGGATTCAAACACCAATGATGACGTGTTGTTATGAATAAAAGAACCAATTATGGCATCGGCCTGTACATGGTCTTTATTAGGCAAAGGGGTGACTGGCCATCACATGACATGATAGCGATTACTGCACAGAAGACATTTTTAAGTTTTTTTTTTCAAGCAAAATTTGTAAGAAAAGCCTTTTCGGATACATGGTGTGTTCTTATGTCCCGGAATTGTTCGCAGCCGTGTTCTTAGATTGCTGAATTCCATTGCCTTCTCAAATTTAAAGCATGTGCCAGTTGCTCAGATTAGCATAGGTGAACGCCTATTAAATCCCCACAAAAGGACATGGGGGTGTGCAGACAAAAATATGACTAAGCAAACCTAGAAATGCATGGAATTTAAGAGGGAAAATAAATTTACTGTTGCAGGACTTAAATTCCAGATGAGGTATTATAGTTATATTGAATAGTGGATAAACAAATTCATAAAAAAGAAAAACAACAAAAAGTGGGTTGACCCAAGAAAAAAATTGTGAAACACACTCTACATTGACATGCACAGTTAATTCAAGCTACGGTTATAACTCCATTCGTTATACATCCAACCCGATATACAAGCACAAGATAGGAATCGATTTATTGGCTGAAATATATGTCCGACTCCACTACGATAGTTGGTGATATGCCCACTTCCAGCTTGTTTACTAGGCTATTAGATCACAGTCCAAAATAACTGACTGGTAGCACACTTGTACTGTAAAAAGCTGTCTATTGGACCGATTTATAGCTCTGTACATTTTGTATACTTTACTGTATGCTTTACTCTGTTTAATGCATTATTAATATTTTATTTTCTTCTTGATGTGCTCCACTTTCTTGTTTTGATGCACATTCCTTTTTTTTTAGGTGCTTTATTTTCTCCCTTGATAACTGTTACCATTATTATTTTCAATACATGTTATCAGTATTATTTTTTTTATTTTATTTTATTATTTTTTTTTTTTATGAGGCCCTGCGATGGCCTGGCGGGCTGTCCAGGGTGTACTCTGCCCTTGCCCAGAGTCGGCTGAGATGGGCGCCAGCCTCCTCGTGACCCTAATTAGGAATAAGCGGTTCAGAAATGAATGAATGAATGAATGTACACTAATGACATACTGAACATATCCCTGTTAGCACTGATGAAACGTGTACACACTGAGTGCCTGATAAATGGACTGAAAGGAGGACCATTCCTGAAGCTGTACTTTCTTTGTGTTTGTTGGACTTCTGAAAGTTCTTCTACAGGCTGAACCTCCTGGCAGGAGTGACTCTGTTTTGGGCTGAAATGTTCTGGAACTTGGGCAGAATTCATGATCCCATCAATATCCATAATAACCCCTAAATAATATGTATGAAGTAATTAAAGTAATTTTTTTTCTCTTCATGTTCACAGTATGGGGCTTTTTATTCTTATGAGTTTAAAAATTTGTATATGATGTTATTTGTGCAGGTCAGCAATCATCTGCCTGTTTTCTGTTAAAAGTAATTTGAGTACAATAAAATTGTTTAACCTAATATTTATACCCCAAGGAACCAATGAACAACCGAGTTAAAATAAAAAAATAATGTACTGGTTGACCAGAAAAGTGTCTGTTTAAATTATCAATTTAAGAACCTTTAACTGAATACTCACTCAAACTCCCTCTCATTTGCCGAACAGCTTAATCCCACCAGGGGTCATGTAAATATAGACCCTCTTTATACAGAGAGTAAAATTGATTAAAGTAGAATTGGTGGGACCAGTTACGCAATGCTAGACCATCCGAGGGAGTTTGACGGCATGGTGTGTGGTGTGCTGAGTGCCTTGCTCTGAGCGGGTGCTGTTCCGTTTTTTGGAACAGGATGCAAGCACAAATAGGAATAAAGTAGAGAGATTGTAGCAATACTGTAGAGCAGGTTAAAAATGAGCTTTGCAGTTGTACGCTGGATTAGTTGCAGAGGTCAAATAGTGCTCAAAGACAGGCCTGCCAGATGCAAGGTACAGTCTAATTTCACTAAAGGACTGAACAAGTGAACCGGAGCCAGCAGAGGGCAGTGTATCCCTTCAGTGTGTGAAGTGTAGTATTTGCAATTCCACTCAATTTTACTTTTTACTGATTTGAAAAAAAAAATTATTTGGGTGTTTACAAGAAAACATCATTTTTATTTAAAATTCAAGTAATGTAAAAACTAACTTTTTTTTATTTTAACATAGAAAAAAATTGACTGTTTTGAAACATTTTCGAGATTTGTACATCCAGGTTTTGTGAGTATGTGCTTATGCTGATCAGCCATAACATTAACAACATTATCAGCAACATTGATTTTCTTGTTACTGTGACACCTGCCAAAAAGTGAGTGGGGTGTATTGGGCGCAAACTGAACAGTCCTCATTTTTGCTCTGTTGCATAAATGAAAACTGAGCAAGCATATGGATCTGAGTGTCTTTGACCAGAACCAGACTGAGATGGCTAAACAACTGGGTCTATTCATGTGCATTATAACAGCTCTTGTGGGGCATTCCTTGTATACAAGTACCTACCAAAGGTGGTTCAAAAAAGAACATCCAGTGGGACCCCACGGCTAATTGATACTAGTGTAGAGCAAAGGCTAGTATGTCTGATCAGAGGCCACAGAAGGGCTATGTGTGGATTTGTACTGTATAATCCTTGTTTAAACCCAGTGAGTGCTGGTTTCATAGTTTATATAGTAATAAGAGAAGTAATATTCATAATAACGGGCATTTTCTATTACAATACATTTTTGGCCATTCAGTGCATCTTTCTTTAAGAGAGATTTTTTTAAATTTATTTAAAAAAAATCTAATCAATTAAAATTGATACCAAAAAAATAGAAATAAATAAATACTTCTAGAGAATGGTCAAGTTTTGCAGCATACAAATATACTAAAATTACATAATTACAGGAAGAGTATTACTGATCTCATTCCTCTTATAAACCACCAAATATGGAAAATCCTGGAAATCAAAGGCACAGAGAGAGAGACAGAGAGAGAGAATGTGTGTGAGTGTATGTGTATACGTTTGCACATATACCTGTAAAGTATCTGAATATATAATTAAGTAATTGTGTGCTACATAAGACTCACACTCACAGCATTAGTGCAAGTTTCATCAGCTACCACAGTCACGCATGACCCACTCCCCAACAACAATGGGAAGGTGAAGATGATTTTCGGTCGCAGCTGTGTAAGTCTCTAGCTGTTTATTGTTTATATGATGCTTTGGGCATTTACACCCAAATCATTGTGTTTTCTGAACCAGGCTTCTCCTGTGAACAAGGAAGCAATAACAGTTAGTACACATTCACTTTACAGCACACATGATGAGTTCTGATTCGTGGATAAAACGTCAGAAGAGGAAATCACCCTTTGCTGCTGGATGTGCACAACTGCATCATGGACTGTGACAAAGATGTGCTGCGGGTTCATGTAACTCATCAGGCCACTTGCTGTAAGAATCTCCAGTACATTCTCTATAAAAATAAAAAATACGAGATTAATTAGGATCTGTATCATCTGTGAATTGATTTATTTCATTTTTAATGCATACATTTTTATATATAAATTGTAGGTACAGTTGTTTTTGTTGGGTTTAATATATACATATAACTAAGTATGGGTATGTAAGACATATAGATATAACAACATATAGAGGGCGGCCCAGTGGCGTAGTGATTAGCACGTGTGCTTCACAGCAAGAAGGTCCCGGGTTTGAGTCCTGGGCTCTGGCGTATCGGTGTGGAGTTTGCATGTTCTCGCCGTGCCTGCCTGGGTTTCCTCCGGGTACGCCGGTCTCCTCCCGCAGTCCAAAGACATGCACATTAGGCTAATTGGCTGTTCCAAATTGCCCCTAGGAATGTGACTGGGAATGATTGTATGTGTTGACCCAGCAATGGTCTGACGACCATCTGGGGGGTGCCCCACCTACGCCTTCGCCCATAGTCAGCTGTGATAGGCTAAAATAGGGTCACAGTTAGCACGTCCGCCTCGAAACAAGAAGGTCCTGGGTTTGAGTCTGGTGTCTCAGTGTGGAGTTTGCATGTTCTCCCCATACTTGTGTGGGTTTCCTCTCGGTACTCCGGTTTCCTTCCGCAGTTTAAAGACATGCAGATTCGGCTTATCGGCTCTTCCAAATTGCCCTGTGATAGTGTGAGTCTGAATGGTTGTGAGTGTGCGTGTGTGTGTGTGTGTGTGTGTTGGCCCTGGTCAAGCCTTCCCACGGCCCCCAATAGGATCAAGCGGTTCAGCAAATGAGTACGTGTGTGAGAATGCAGATATAGTACATATAGAACACACACACATACACACAAACTTACCATTACAGTTGGCCATGAATATCCGCACTCCCATCTTCTGACAGTCAATGCACATCTATAACAAACAAAATACCCCATAAGCAAAACACTAATGGCTTAATTCAGCAGCAATAAAATTAATCCAAACAGCCCAGAGTAGACGTTATACCTGTATGACGAGTTTGGCTCCTGCGACATCCACAAAAATTACACTACTGCAATCGATTACTACGGTCTGGACTTCGTTCTCTGTCATTTCTGCAGTAATTCCAATCAAACATACAGAAACTATCTGTCAGAAATGACATACTATACATCAAAGCCCAGCATTTTTCATTCATTTCATTTATTCATTCATTTTCTGAACCGCTTAATCTCAATTAGGGTCATGGGGAGGCTGGAGCCCATCTCCGCCAACTCTGGGCAAGGGCAGAGTACACCCTGGACAGCTCGCCAGGCCATTGCAGGGTGCCCAGTATTTCAATTGTTTATTTGGTAATTCACTTATTTATTTATAATTTTTTGGATATGAATTAATTACCTGATTTGAAAAACTCGTTCTCAGAGGAAAAAGAGGTGTTTGCTAATCCCTGGTCCTAAAAATCAGAACAAGAACAAAGCATGAAATTACACACAACACTTACTATAGCATGAATAAAGTGTTGAGGTTTCAAAGTGTGTGTGTGTGTGTGTGTGTGAGAGGTTTGATGCAACCACCGACTGCTAACTGACCACAGTGTTGATGGACTCTTTTTCCCTCTTTTCCAGCGCCTTCCTGGCCTTTTCACGGCTGTGGATACGCTCAGGTGTGAGACCGAGCAGCTGGTTCACATCTGCCTTAAAGAAACTGCGATTTCCGTAATAGATAGGTCCATTATAGGTCAAAATTTTTACTCCAGGAACTTCATAGCACTGTGGCACAAGAAAACGAAGTCGGTTTATCTAGCAGAAATTCTGAACAACGACAATTTCTCACATCATATCACTCAGGTGTTTCTGTGTGAAATTTGCATGCTCTCCCTGTGCTTGCTCTTTACTTTTCTCCCCAAAATGGTCTGGCGAGCTGTTCAGGGTGTACCCCGCCGTCGCCCATAGTGGGTGGAGATAGCCGCCAGCCTCCTTGTGACCATTATTAAAATTAGGCGGCTTAGAAATGAATGAATAAATTCTCAAGTCGGAGTAATCAAACTTTTGATCTAATGTTGACAGAAATTTCAATGTCGTTAACGTTAAAGGTTTATATTAATGCGCTTATTATAATAGGTTATTGTACTGTATGCACACAAACATCTCATTCACATGTATGTCAGACACTCAACATAACCCAAAACATAATTTCTTTTTTTAATTACCATTAAGGTTGAAGAAGAAGCAGTAATTTATAGTTTCTATAGCACATATTGATTATAAGGCCAATAAGTTACCATTAACTATAACTATAAGCACTCTCACTCATTTGCCAAGCCACTTAAACTACTATGGTCACGGGGAGGCTGGGGGGTGGGGAGTCAGTGTACAGACCACACTGGGCAAAATCAGGGTACACCCTGAACCATCACAACACACACACACGCACACACATTCATACTCACATTCATGCTCACTTACGCCATCTTGCTGCCCAGCTACAAGCATTCAACTATTTTTAAAACCTATAACTGATGGCTATTTATTATTGTGGTATAAGAGCACGAAAACACACTGTACACATGTGGGATTCCGTTTCATATTAGCTCGCATCCCACCAAGCGTGTAAAGGTGTGCAGTTTAAAGAGAAGTGGAAACCCAGACTCGTCTGCTGTAATTCTGTCAGAGAAATTAATTTACCTTATTGTGATTGTTGATGGGCCGGTAGATCTCTGTATTGGACGCTCGTCCCAACACTGAACAGTTAACTCTGGAGAAACAGAATTTAATAAGGCTTCATGATCATACAAATTTCTTTACTTGAGCTATCTCGTCTTCTTATGGCTATTTTAGATTGTGTTTGGAAACATGGGGTTTGAAATGCATATTCATTCAGACTTCCCAGACTCCTGGCTCGTGAGTTTTGGCATGAGAAAATAAAAAAGTAATAATTACATATGGTTAAAGCACAAATGAAATAAAGCCGGCTTGTGTGTCTTACTTTGGCAATATCACTGCATGTGCTCAATACATGATTTCAGTGGGACCGCTCTAGTTGGAACTGTTATGCTATCATCCCCTTAACGCCAAGAAGGATACTCAACTTGTGAAGAAGACAAGAATGCATTTATTTTCTCTCACAAATAAATCTGAAAAGCTGTAGGGGGTCAAATATGTCAATGTGACAGGATTTATTTGTGTGAGTCTCTGTGTCTGTTATTACTGTTTGAACACGTACTAGTTTTATTTTTTTATTTATTTGTTTAATAATAATAATATTAATAATAATAATAATAATAATAATAATAATAATAATCCTCTTAGAAATATAAATGTGAACAGTACAGGCAAACTCTACAAATTCCAGAAAATAACTAAATAACAAAAATAGTATATTTAGACACACAGTCTGTCTAATCTAAAATTTCCTTCCTGATAATTAAAAAAAAATTACTGATTGTTCTCACCTCTGTGTGCGACAAATGACAGTCATCATGGAGAAAACCACTCCAATGGCCAGACCCAAATCTACATTCAGCACAACCACTGAAAGCCATGTCACCAGCCACACCACCTGTACGTACGTTCACATACACGTTCAGATATTTCATATATACCGGGGAATCATGTTCACTAGCATGCATGCCGTGATGATGGAACTCTTACAAAGTCGATCCTGCTAACCCTCCACAGATCTGGGAGGTCCTGAAACTGTAGGAACATTTGCCGCAAGCTGGTCACGTTTATACACGCCAGGACAGCCTGGACGAAGTGCCAGAGGAAAAAACACTGGTTATAAACAGATCGGTGATAAAATGAAAGAAATGTGCTCTGATATGCTATGGGGTATTTTTTTTCCTACCTATGATTCCTATTATTTGGAAATTTCTTTTACACTTAAAATTGTTTTTATTCTCTTTTCAATTTTTATTATTTGTGTGCATATTGTGTAACAGGCTGTTCTGACCCGATATCTCTCACCATAAGATAAGTGGATGGAATGTACTAAAGGAGACAGATAAGTGATGTGTGTCGCCATTCGAATACTCTTTTATCATATACTGAGTTAAGCCTCTGAGTATGGTATAATATAATGACCCAACAATCTTATTATATACGTATATTGAGTTGATTTTTATATATTTCATTTGACAGGAAAGCAGACACGTTGTATTACCAAGGTCAAAACAAAAAAACAACAACTTCTGCAAATAAAAATTAATCTAATGTGAAGATACTGTCTCCAGATTTATCTTTCCACCCCTTGTATTTGACGAAATAGTTCTTCCTGTATAACACCCCTTAGTGGTAACACCCCTTAGGGATGCAAGGTTACTGCAAATCACTATAAAGTTATTCTGACTGATATTCTGAAGTAACATGATGAATCTATGATGTATCTTTCCAACTTGATCCAGAAAGTACAAAATATCTCACTAAATGGCTTGATAAGTTTGTAAGTGTTGTTTATCATATTTTTTTGGGCTTCATAGTCACCTTCAAACACTGATGTTACATGGCACACTTTACATTAGCATCAAAACACCAATCTAGGGAATATCTTTTAAAAGAACAGTGCTCCATCCCTCCGGTACATTTCCAATAGGTGCAGCCTGTGGGGCATTTAACTCTCGAGCCTCGCGGCTCATTACGGCAAAATCTTATCCAGGTTAAGGTAGCGTGAAGCTACTAGAACATTAACTTCTCCTGGATCGGATGCTAATCTATCACAAGTTACCTTCCCGGTATTTAGACTGGTATTCTTTTATACTGCTGGGTGGATAGAGGCACACTGGTGGTTAAGACCTTACCCACCGCCTGCACGATCCATTTCTGGGGACTTCTCAATCTATGCTCAAATGTACTCAAGCTACCCTTGCGGTTTATGGTGGTCTTATCACACTTTGTCAAAACACACTGTATTTTCCTTTAATCCGTCCCTAATTTTACCCTTGGCATTCACAGCAATGTTGGTAATGTGTACACGCCTTGTTGTGGTCTCAAGCTGGTGCTCACCTTCGGTAAGAAGTTAAACAGAGGGCCAATTAGAAGAAGGACAATCAGGACCACCAGACTTGTGAACAATCCGGAGAGCTGGAAAATGATGCAGAACAACAACCTTACAGATCACTCAGTGTAATATGCCTGAAGTGAGTGAGGTCTTAATGCTTACCTGTGTGTAACCTCCAGCACTTTCTAAAATGTTGGTGGTGGCCAGTGTAGCTGAACTGGGAAAGCAGGTAAACAGGGAAGATACTGTATTGGAAATGCCATGTGCTAACAGCTCCTATAGCAATAAAAAAAATATGTAAGCTGAGCACTGGTCCTATTTTGATAGTATTATATTATGAGACTGTAACTATAGTGATACTTTATTCAGTACTTCTTGTATTATGTTGGACCTAAAACTTATTCACAAGTTTCTCTTCCATACAAAAGTTTCCTGGAGAAACCACCTTCGCTTATGGGCTTAGTGTCTCTTATTCACCATCTTTTTTCGGTTCTGTATCTGTTTACAATAACACTAACAATAACATGAGCTGATGACCAGAGGGAATCGTACATGATAACTTGGGGGCGCAACTCTGCTCGATAGAAAGTGTAAAAAGTCCGTCATCAAGTGTTAAAAACAGAAGAAGGCATAACATTTCAATAGAAATAAAAAAGATTGCAGTGTTTACTTATATCAAGGTGTCCAGTTCAGGGGTTACTGACACTTGGGTACAGAAATAAGTAAATGATTTCAGATGGGCGTTGTGTCCGATTTCCTTTTATTTCCAAGAGATAACATTGCATTTCATGTTTGTTTAATATGCCTGGTGAGTAAATGGGCTTCTTTACATCGGTTATTAAAGTATGCATGTTTGCAGATTTTCTTTGTGTATTCTAATTGTTCATTAAAATTATTACGTTTAATTAGATGAATTAAAGAAATCAAATTAAATTAAGGAAAATTAAAATATATATATTTTGGCACTTAATTGTAAGCATATTATTATGATTATTATTATTATTATTATCATTATTATTGTTATTATTATTATTTAGTAAGTAAAGTTTTTGTATATACTATGCAAAATATATATATATATATATTTTTTTTTACAAATTTGAACCATGTAAATACAAATTTTAAACAATTATTCTGAGTTTTACTATATACTACACAGAAACATGAGTAAACTGGGAGTGGTAGTGACGTGTTTTTATTCAACAACTTTAACGCTTCAACTCATTGAAAGTTTTAGTATGTATTACATGGAAACACAAGAAAGGGAAACTAAAACAATATTTTTGTAGTTTACTTTTTTATTTTTAAAGTTATACACTTTGATAATATCACCGGCTTCAAGTGACTGTCCTTTGTTTTGATTCAAACATCCACTCGGGATAATGTCTTCTAACCCCCAGATACCAAACCAATCAATTTTTGCCGTTTCCATGTAATAAATATCAATATATTATAGTACATATAATACTCTATGTTTTAGTTCAGGATAACTAACTGAGCTGTACCTGATTAGGGTGAATAGAATATCCATGTTTATCAGCATATATCATGGCTAGTGACACGGACACAGCATAGCCTACAAATGTGATTGCAACCGTGTCACCAGCTATATCTGGTACTGTGTGCAAAGCAGGCAGCCGAGGCCGAGGGAACCTACACAACAGGTTTAGTTTTAGTATCCCATTTAAAGCCATGTAAACTGTTTCATGTCAAAATGTAAATGCTGTAAACGTAAAAAAAAAAAAACTACCCTGCTGGAATGTGACCCACTATCTGGACATCATATCTGGAATCCAGAGAGGAGGCATAAGCAACTCCTGTAGCTATTATCACCTGTGAAGAGACGGAATAAAGCACTGAACAATAAAAGACCATTTGAAACACTCAAAATATGTTGTACATGTTGTCTCAAAGACCATCTGGTTACATACAGTGAGAATTTCCACGGGAATGGGAGAGCACAGACGATGGCGAAATCGCACGTTGACTTCCTTAATGGGAACAAGCACAGCCAGGCAGAGCAGTGAGATCAGCAGTTCGGCAAGGTTAGTATGGGGCAAGTTCTCCATCACTGAAGCCAGCGTCTGTGGGATACAATTAACAAGACCGCAGTGAACACAACTCACTCACTTACTCATTTGCCAAACCGCTTAATCCTACCAGAGTCACGGCCATTGCAGGGCCAACACACACACGACCATTCACACTCACACATACACTCTAATATTGTGATGGAGTGCATTCAGCCTTGATCTCAGCGTGTATTCTCCATCGCATTGTTGCTCCAGTTGGTCATGTCGAGGCTCAGCAACATTAATGTGGCAACAAAATGAAGTCAGCTGATGAGCTGAATGTTCAATGGACTTTTTCTTCCCTGATGGTACAGATATAAAACGGTGACTTGAATAATGAAAGAAAGGACTTTTTACATATATATTGGCACTCCAGAGTCCTGAAATTAACCCTACTGAAAGTTTCGGGATGTGCTGGAGAAGACTTTATGGAATTTTTCTATCACCAATTCAAGACGTCGGTGAAAAATTAACCCAACACTGGATGTTAAGTTTTTTAAAACAATGGCATGATGTTTACGTGCTGTAAGAAAATCTAAAGGCGGAACAACAACAAATTTGAGTGTGCAATTTTCAATATACTAGAAATTTATATAATATTTTGCTCAAATATTTAATAACACATGAGCCAAAGCCGAGGTGGATATCACTGAATAGTGCCGCTGATGACGGAATTTCAAAACAATTTATTTTAGCAACATCCACTGAGCCTGGGGAAAATAACAGTATTAGTACACACTACACAGAAACATAATAAGCAAACTAAAGATTAATTTTATTAAGTTTATTTGTACATAAACTATTTTTAACATAAAGAGGCAGGTGGGCTCCACACAGCCTGAGAGCAGAGAATAAGCATATAAGCTAAGGGTGAGTTATTAAACTTGTATACTACAAGGAAACTTAAAGAAAATCAAACTGAGATGAGATTTTTATATTTTATTTTTTGATATTTTAACCATCATGAGAGAACTTGGTGAGCTCGACATGCAGAGAATAAGTGCTGTGTAAAGGTGTGTTTATAAACTCAGTTAAGTCCAGTTTTTCTATATAATACAATAAACTCATTCAAGGTTTATTATGTACTATGCATAAACAAAAGAAAAGCAAATGAAAACAGGAATTTTATGCTTTATTTTTTCACTTTAAAAGCGCAATAATGATGACGCCACCTGCTTTAGTGACCATGACAAACTGTGAGTTTCCATGAAGCATAATCTACTGTGGATAATGTCTATTAACCCCTAGATGGCAGAACAATCAGATAGGGCTGTTCCCATGTAGTATATACTTCTAAGTATTCTAATAACTTGGTAGGTCTCACTGTTTGTCACAAACCTTGAAAAGAGAAAAAGTGCCTGTGTGGCGAGGAAGCCGCAATCCCAGCATGCTCTGCAGCTGAGAGACAGTCACATGAAATGCGGCAGCGCTGGTGAATGCCTTAACAATGGGCTCTGATAAGTATGTTGAGAGGAAACCTAACTGCAGACCAAACATACAAAGCTGGAAACGAAACCACAAAACAGGTAGTATGAACATTCCATCACTGAACGTATAGCACAACAAAAACAATGCACAAAGACATCTAAGACCTATTTTCTGACCATCATCACTCCTGAGAGGAACGCTATGGCTGAAGCCACCCCGATCCTCTGATCTTCGAGCTCTGAGACCTCTGGACTGCTGCAGTTCAGGTCTGGAGGAGCCGGCACCAACTGCTCCACCACAGTGCCAGTCATTAGACTCACTACTGCAAAAGTACCTGGACAGATCCATCCATACTCAACATTAGAACAAACGGGGAGGAGCATGTACAGAAAAATTTATATAATATATACAGGGAATGTATTTTTTATGAACACAGATTCCAATTTCACGTTTGAATAGTTACTATGACAAAACTGTGATGAAGTTTAATACACTTTAATACCTGCATTCACACTTACAGAGATTTATATGTAGGGTTTAGACGTAATTCATCTTATTATGTACATCCAGAAATATTTTGTTTCTTTCCTTGATTTGTACAAAAGGGCATTTATGGCACAAATAATTCACCTGTGCAGCTTCATGAGCTTCATAAATTTGTAATATACATAGCCTTAAAACAAGACAAATGCATTTGCTGTATACTGCATGTTGGTTAAAGTATAGCAATTCTGAGAGAAGGGCAGTATCAAGGTCACCATATAGCACCATAATAAAGCCATAACTAATAAGCAATTATTAAACGTGGCAAAGTATCAAACAAATAATTATTCAGTCGAGGGGTTGTTACCCACAAAGACCAAATAATTATTCATAACCAACAAAACATTATAATAGTTATTTAAATATTATTCATTTAAAATATTTTCAAAGTAGACAGTCATGTTATTATGGTGTACGTCCCGATCGTGCAATAATTATTCAATGGCAATGATGCAGTAATTCAACTCACAGAAGAATACCCAGGATTATTTGATGGCTTTACACCAAGCAGTGATAATAAAATATTTCTCATCTCACTCGTTGATTTGCCGAAACACTCACTCATACTGTGGTCGCATGGAGTCTGAAGCCTCTCTCAGCTGGGAGGGGAGGGTGGGGTGAAGCAAGGGTGGGGTATACCACAAACAGCTCGCCAGTCCATTGCAAGGCAAACACACACACAACCATTAACACTCACACCTAGGGGCAATCTGAACAGTCAATTAGCCTACTGTGCATGTCTTTGGACTGTTGGAGGAAACCAGATTACCTGAAGGAAACCCTCACAAACATGTGGAGAACATGCAAACTCCACGCAGAAGCGCCCTCCCCAAGTCTGGGACTTGAAAGTTAGTCATAGTGTCTAGCCCTATGCTACAAAGAGTTTAACTTTTTGTTGTTGTTGTAATTGGTGTTGTTTTTACCTGTAGAGACATGACGTCCGGTCCCAAACAGCATGTAGAGGACTACAGGGAAAAACGATGTATACAGGCCATAGATCGGAGCCACCGATGTCAATAATGCAAAAGCCATTCCTGATACACAAAAGCAATGGAGTGAGTAATGCAAATATTCACTTCCCTTTTACAGTATAAAAACAATTTTGCATTGTGGATAATTATGATTATTATCTATATCAAATGTATTTTTTTACATACATCAGATGACCTAGGGGTGAAATCAACGAATAAAAATAACACAGTATAAGACAAGAGAACAAAAACAGGGTCGAGGAAGTGTTGCAATGGGATCTGTGATTATTATTATTATTATAATTATTATTATAATTATTATTATTATTATTATTATTAAAGTAGTAGAAAACGCAATCAACCATAAAGTATAAAGAATAGTTTTATATGTCCTTGAGGTTTTAATGTTATTTTATATAATCCCGTGCCTATAGTATAGACATAAATAATGTCAATGTGGACCTAAAGTGCACTTCTGATGCGAATAATAAATCACTCCCACTCACTTACTCATTTAACAAGTCGCTTAATCCTAATTAGGGTTTCAGGAAGGCTGGAGCCTGTCTCAGCCTACACTGGGCGAAGAGGAGGTACACCCTGAACAGCTCGCCAGACCTTTGCAGGGCGAACACTCATACAACATTCACACTCACAATCACACTCACACCTAGGGGCAATCTGGAACAGTCACTTGGCATACTGTGAATGTTTCTGGACTGTAGGAGGAAACCCGGAGTACCTGGACAAAACCCACACGAAGAAAACAAGAAGAAGCCTGGGACTCGAACCCTGGACCTTCTTACAGTGAGTCCGCTATGTTAACCACTAAAACACCACATCACCCCAAAGAACAGCCCTTTAATAAACAAGCAGAATATTGTGGTAAACATTTGTGAGCTTGGCTTTATGTTTAAAGAGCTAAACAGGATTAAGTTTAAAAGAAAAGTATTTCTTTATTTTACAGTCAATCCCCTGATAAAGACAGCTTCAAATGCAGGCCAGGTTTGAATTTAAGTTTGAGAGAGTACCAGTGTCAGTGCTATCAGAAATCCCACTGTATTATGTAATAAGCATCACGTGACTACGTCAAGTCGCATCATTTGGACTTAAACTCTCCCCTGGGACCTGAATTAGATGCCTTTACTAGTTACTTAAAGTGGAAACTCTGCAAATGTTCATTTTAACGAGTTTCAGGACGGAACAGGAATACATGTTAGGTTGCTATAACTCCTGAGTCCCATCATCCCCCTGACCTCATGTTATTATATGATAAGCTTCAGTCACAGAAGGTCCTCCTGAGCGTCCCCTGTACTGTCGGAGGAACTCTACCTTGGGGAATGTGTAGGATCCCGACTGTCAGTCCTGCCACTGTGTCCCCTAAAATCCATTTCCTGAGTCTGTAGTTGGGCAGCCAGTTGAAAATCGGCATCCGCTGCTTGAGCAGGTGGAGGCAGTGGAGCTGAGAGCAGCGGCGGCGCGCGCGCAGTCTCTCCCGGAGGCGCTCGCGCGGTTTCGCCTCGGTTCCGTAAGTCTGTCGGAAGCGGTCCTCGGTGAAAATGTTCCTGTACACTGCAACAGACGCGCTCATCCTGTCTTCTCAGTATATTCCTTTCAGTCGGTCGCCTTTTTTCCCCCTGGAAATTCCGACATCCGGTGCAACACTGCGCTCGTGCCGGTGGGATGCTTTACCTGTCCATGTGCTCTCTTATATAGAGCTGCGAGCTGTAACAGGTGCAGGAACCATTGTGTTTTCCTGTCAAGTGCTCTGAGCCAAGTGACACGGACAGAGCGGGAGGTTTTTAGGGTTTTTTTTTCCTTTTTTTCCCTCTCTTGTTGCCAAAAATAATCACTTTTTGTTAACAACCTGCTGTGGTCATCTCACTCACATAAAGGTGTAGTTGTCCGACTTTCAGAGGTACTCGTTCCTCTGGGTCCTAATGCGAGGCGATTTACGTGCGACCCTGTGAGACATGTCTCCTTATCTTCGGCACTAAAAGGCGCGTGCGTACACACAACACTGGGCGAAGGCAGGGTACACCCTGAACAGCTTACCAGAACATTACAGGGCCAACTCACACCTAGGGGCGTAAGTACCCGGAGGAAACCTATCCCGGGACTCGAACCCAGGACCCCCTTGCTGTGAGGCGGACCTGCATTTGGATTCAAGCAGTATCCACTCAGAATAATCTTTTTTAATGCCAGGATAGCAATCAGATCACACCATTACCGTGTAGTATATACTAATCAATGTTGTTAACTTCATTTTTCATAATGTTTTTACGGTACATAATGTTTTATGGCTGATCGGTCTACTCATATTCATTGTACAATAAATGCAATCATTTTAACATCCAACACCTCTGGACAGTTACGCCGGAAAGACCGTCTGCTTAATGTAATAGTAATACACCTACCTATCCACACACACACACACACACACACACACACACACACACACACACACACACACACACACACACACACACACACACACACAATTCCCCCTTTATTGACCGTAACTTTTCAAAGCTTCATCCTTGTTTCTTCTGTGACATAAAGGAAAAGAAGTGTACAATGTGTACCTGTGTTTGAGGCCCACACTGCAATCAAAGTGCTATTGTTTACAGACTGAAGGTGTAACTTCAAACCATGTGCATTTAGCAGTTATTAGAGTCACTCATTTCCTGAAGGGGATAGATTTCTCTCCCTCAGATCCTTTTTTTTTCAGTTTGCTGCTCAGAACCAAAGCAGGATTTAGAGATGTAATCATATAGGTAGCTCTTACTTCGCTGATCAAAATGCAACTTGACTCTGATTAGTTAGTATTGTCTTTTTGTTTTCATAATAACAGGCACTGAAAGATGGAGGGCCAGAAGGGACATGGGAGTAAAAAATATTTTGAAAAATGTTTTTAAAAAGTTTTGCAAAAGTTCACAAAATAAATCAAGTAATAATTATTATTGATATTGATAAAAAATAATAAATGTTTTTTGGATATCACAACAGTGCATTTTTTCCCTGCCATGTCCCTTCTGGAACTACTGAAATGGCTCTATAAATGTTTTTTTACAAGATGTAAGTGAACATAGCAAATTGCACTTCACTTATTTTCTAAGAAAAAAAATTATTAATTAATGTAAACATAATAATAATTTAAATTGCATAAAATAAAAATTAAACATGTACATCTACAATTCTTTCCAATAACAGCATATCCCAAAGTGTTTTATTTATCAATAATACCACATCATATATATATGCCAACAATTACACTTTTTAAATGTGTAAATTACATCATACTTTTTAACTGTTTATATTTACATTTATCTAGAAAGACTGTGATGCAGGTTATTTATGCCACTAGTGTTATAGAAACATTAAATATGGCCATTGTGCATGTGTTTGGACCGTGGGAGGAAACGGGAGTACTGCTGTGAGGCAGACATGCACTGTGCCTCCAAAATAATTTGTGAAATTTATTTGGAATTTCTTATTAATATAGAATCCATCTAAAATCTACAATATAAAATGTATTCATTCATTCATTCATTCATGAAGCCACTTAATCCTAATTAGGGTCGCAGGGAGGCTGGCGCCCATCTCAGCCTACTCTGGGCAAGGGTAGGGTACAGCCTGGACACCTCGCCAGGCCATTGCAGGGCCAACACACACACACACACACACACACACACAACCATTCACACAAAAACATGCTGATGACAATTCAATTCAATTAAATTCAGTTTTATTTGTATAACACTTTTGTGACATTGTCACAAAGCAGCTTTACATAGTTAAATTAATTTAAGGAGAAATCTAAGAATTTTCTACAACCCCCTACATGTCCCTAATGAGAAGCCCGTGGCGACATTTTAAGGTCCGGGCTGGACCTCACTGCTTAGGATGCTGCCCCCATGACCCAACCCTGAGCAAGGGGAAGAAGATGAAGATGAAGCTATTTTAGGGTCTCTTTTGACCCATTTTGATATTCTTTTGAATTGAATTAATAATTATGATTTACTTCTGTGATGTCCCACTCTTATATCATTACCATAAAATTAGGAGTTTCTGTTAAGTTAATTTTGCCAAAAATTACATTTGAACTTCAGTGTAAACGTGATGGAGCTCACTAGACCTAATCTCGGCCAACAAATCCAGCTGCCTGTGTTATCTACATTTAAACAATGTTTAAAAGTCTGATTGTTAGAGATCATAATCTCATGCACAGGTCAAACTGGTGCAAAACAAAGCATGAATGCGTAATATATTTTGGTAAAAGCCCAATGTTTTGCTTCATGAAAGAACTCCTCCCAGTGATTGTTATTGTGCGCTCGGTGCTCCGTGCCACAGGCCATGCTTCCCACCTGAAAAATTCCCGAACCAAATTATTATTTGCCCACATGAAACTTAGTGAGGCAGGAGAGGTGAGGCTAAGGACTGTTGGTAGCGCAAATCCAACTTCAACACCTTGAGCTTGAAGAACTTGATGTGTGATATCAGTAATAAGGAGCTACGGCACACACAGCTTAAAGATCATTAGACGTGTTGAGGAAATGTTTACGTGATCACGTTGCGTGTTTGGGTGGCTGGCCTGCTCCACTTACCCCACCCCTTGTCAGTTTACCTTAAATCACTTAAATCACTTTTTGGAGGATGTCATCTGTAAAATATGATGTACAAAATAAGTACTGAATGAAGCTTGATGTGTGCAAAAATTTTTTATTATGTTTAATGATTTTTTTTTCATTTAACTTTGAACTGTGGGAGATTTATTTGGGCCACCCTCTATAAA
>JBCNYG010000003.1:25141314-25152793 GCA_039654305.1 Porochilus rendahli | reverse complement strand
CATTCGCACTCACACTCACACCTAGGGGTGATTTGGAACAGCCAATTAGCCTACTGGGCATGTTTTTGGACTGTGGGGGGAAACTGGAGTACCCGGAGAACATGCAAACTCCACACAGAAACGCTCGAGCTGGGAAGCGAACCCAGGACCAGCCACCGTGCCGCCCATCCGATTAGATTGTTTATTTTTAATCAGTCAGTTTTGCAGTGAATAGCAATTACTTATACTCATCACCATCTAACTAATTTAGTAGTGCGGTGGTTTTCTATTTCACATGGAGGGCACATGGTGGACAGAAAGCAAACCAGGAGGATGTAAACATAAGCAGAACGGTAGCACAGATGTCTAGAGGACAGTGTAGGACACAGAAAAGAGTGTGTATGTGTGTGTGTTCTACTGTCTCGCTTCACGCTCTCTCTCACTCCCTCTCCCTCCCTCTCTCTCTATTCAGTTTTACTTATACAGAGAACTCTGCCACGTTAATCCAGTGCCATGAGGTCCGACTCAGTTTATGTAATGTAAACTGTTTACTAGCTTGTCTGCAAATCCTATCAGTAAATCCACAAGTTGTGTGTTGTTTCACACAACTACACCCAATTCTTTTCACATACACACACACACGCACACACACACACGCACACACACAATCCCATGCATAAAGGTACAGGCAAGTAAATACTAAGTACTTTTTTTCTGGCCTTTTTAACCATCATTTCTTTCATCAGCCCGTCACACATCGAGGCATTCTTTCTTGCACCTCTTTTTTTCCCCATACAGTACAGAAATTTTCCAACAGCTGTTATCTAATAAATAAACACAATCCACTCAAATTTCTTGTCTAAATTGTGGAAACAAAATGAAGCCCTCGCAGATTACATAAGACTTCACCTTGTGTCACTGCCTTCTAAAGCATCACTCTTACAAGCATCTCATTAAAGATCGGCGCTGAGCAACACATCGATTCTTCCGCCTCCTCTGTAGCATTTCGCTACAGTTTGGTCCTGAAAAAACTGAAGGGAAAGAAGGCATTTTTTTCTAAGATCAGTCCATGATACCACTATCTCACTGTAGGTCGAACAACATGGCCTGTAAGAACAACACCTGGACAGTGTCAGAAGACTCCGACAGACGACAAACCCCCATCTCCAGTTCAAAAGTTTACCTCTAAATGGACACTTTATCAAAGAGACTCGGCTGTGTAGTCTGTCAGAGCCTTAAGACGCAGCCCAGACATGGCTGATTGTTCCATTGAATAATGAGTTATAAATTTACACCCAGAGTACATATAAAATCAATCAGATCAATTTTAGTAAAATAATGTAATCTGTGTGGATCCAGTCCTCCAGTTTATCTCAAAATATTTTAAGTTGTTTAGGTGATCCTGATCCTCCTGATCCTTCTGCTCTGTGAGTCCTGTGGTCTGTCCTGGTGTGCTGATGCTGGCTGGAGTTCTTGGAAGCCCCTCGCTCCTGCTGATGAAGACCCATATGGGCTTAGATCTGCACTCGGTGACTGTGGGGATGAATTTTCGCTGCTGGTGATATAGACTCTTTTGCTGAAGTTATCTAGGACTTACAGTTGTGATATAACCAACCGGACTACATGTTGGACTGTAATGAAATTTCTCTTATATGGTTTGTATTTTATGGTTTCACCCAAATGAGGATGGGTTTCAAACCTGAGCCTGGTTCCTCTCAAGGTTTCTTCCTCGTGTCAACTGAGGGAGTTATAATTATTTTCCTATACCAGTATGCCTCAAAGGTTTGTATTACGATTTATACCCATGCGAGTTGCTAGAGACTCGTCTCCGCCACCAAAAACCGAGTCTTGGTGGAGGTATTGTAATCTCCAGAGTCAGTTTAAGTCTGAAGGAAATTGTGACCACACCTGTGTATGGATTTTCAGCACATTTGGTGGGAACATTACACTACCAGAGTCCTAGAGACTATTTGATTTCAGAATGCCTGTGCCAAGAGCAAGGCCATAAATGTATAAGTTTGAAATGACTGACATGGCGCTAAAATCAAACAGTAATAGGAAACCATATATGGACTTTCATTTATAATTTTATACAACTGAGCAGTTGGGGGTTAAAGGGCCTTGCTCAAGGAGCCTACAGTGGCAGCTTGGTGGCACCTGGGGGCCTGAACTGCCAACTTTTGGATCAGTAACCCAGAGCCTTATCCGTTGAGCCACTGTTGTTTCTCTTTAATAGTTATGTTTTCATGCTGTAGCAAGAAACATATTATTATCTTGCATATTTATTTACAGTACAGTAGCTGGTGAAATTTCTTGGGATTATATTTAATTGAATTCGGCTTATAATTAATGTAGGGCGTCCCAGTGGGTAGTGGTTAGCACGTTTTCCCCACAGAAAGTAGGTCCTGGTTTAAGTCTCAAGGTTCAGGTGTTTCTATGTGCAGTTTGCATGTTGTCCCCGTGCTTTCCCCAGGTTTTCTCCGTGTACTTCGATTTCAATCAAATTACAATCCAAAAACATGCACATTAGGCTAATTGGCTGTTCCAGATTGTGAATGGTTGCATGTGTGTTGCCCTGCAGTGGGCTGATGAGCTGCTTTCTAATCTTTCTTTTGCATGTCATAATCTTCTCAGTGTGGTTAGTATTATATTAAAACATCAGTGTCGGCTGGGAGGCTCCAGCCTCCCCACGATACGAGGAGGTCGATCAACAGATGAGTGAATGAGATGAGTGTAGTGACTGGTTTTCATTTTTTTAAAGCAAAAAAAAAGGTTAAATGTTTTTTCTTTGTTTATTTGCTTGGTTGGTTTAACATTTGTTTCAAGAGTACAAATAGCTAATTAATCAATGAGAAGCCATAAATTCTGTGTTTGATTCCGGTCACTCTACCCCTGAAAATATTGATATTGTATCTACACGCTTGTTAAAAGTAAGAGTTTGGTTTTATGGTGCCTTTAACACAGTCTCTTCCTGCTTGTCTGAATACTTTACAACTGACGTTTTTGGGCCGTCTGTTTTGGCCTGCAGCCCGGAGCAGAGACACTGAGAACAGCAGTCTATCAATGTCATTTAGTCAGAAGCAATGACCAGGCTGTCTGTCTGCTCGCCACAACAACCTCAGTTTATTTTCAAGAAAGAAAAAAAAAAGGTTTACACTTTACTTACATACATACTCTCATTGATTTAACACTGACATCTGCTTCTTATTTTCTGACTCGTAGTTTAGGCTACTAACTAGGATCTCATGAGAACAGTGAAGCAGGTGGTGGATAATAGATCACTGATTTAGGTTCAATCATGATTGGATAAGCATCGACTTACTCATATATGCACTGTTAAAGGATATAATGAGCCATAAGACTATGAATGAGTGATAATAATGTGCTGTAAATGTATCCATGTCATTAAAGTATCCTCGAGGCCATATTACAGTTAGTTCGGCGTCAGATGAGACAGATATCAGTTTAATATCAACAACATATTAACAACTCATCTTAAAGACAGACATTAAATCAAGCATTATTTTTAAAACGAAGCGTATACACTAAAACATTAAAAACCATCGGACCACCGAGGACGAAATTAATAAGATTGACAAGAATTAACTGCATAGGAATGGTGCAATCTGATTGGTCTATTATAGGGATTAAAAAGCATAATTCTGAGTGGGTGATGCTCGAGTCTAAAGACATTTACTTATATTTCCATGTATTTTAGGTGTTAAAGCCACGCAAGCACAGGGAGAGCACAGAAAAGCCCAAGGCTGGGACTCAACCCCATGAGCCTCTTGCGATGACGTGCTGCAAGAGTGCTGATCACTACGCCACCATGCCCCTATATTTCCATGTAGTATATACTAAAACCCGCAATGAGCTTTACACTGGGGTACGATGTCCACAATCTCCACAATTTGAGAGAGTCGTGATGAGGCCATGGGGGTCGTGGGATTGAATCGTGATGTACTTAATGGAAGGTGCATTTGGGAGGATTTACGATGTACCACTTGGGATAGAATGTGGGAAGTGCAGAAGAGTGAAGTAGAGCTTAATACACCTTAACATAGTGTAACAGACCTTGATGCGCCATCATAGGGGATCTTGATGTACTTGGCAACACAATTCCAATTGAAAAGTTTCATTTCCCGGATGCGAGTTGTCTCCTTTTTCTTCCCTGATCGTGCTCCAAGCCTGGTCATAAATCGTGGAGCTCCACGCTTCTTTTAATCACCGAGATCGCGCACATCGTGGCCCAGTGTAAACCAAGGGTGGAATGACACTGTTAGCAACTCAGAGCTTACACTCTTCCCAAAGCATGCACAGTTCATCTGACCCTGTAATGGTTAAAAAAATTTAAATGAACTATGAAAATATTGATTTATTTAACATGATTGATTTTTATGTTAACTGTGTCTAACGCAAATAATTTTAAAATGTTGATGTACATTCTAAATGTGCAAATGGAGCGAACACTCGTTCCCGGGGATTTCATTTACAGCATTTGGCAGACACCCTTATGCAGAGCGACTTATTTATACAACTGATCAGTTGAGGGTTTGGGGCCTTGCTCAAGGACCCAACCGGGGCAGGTTGGTGGTACTGGGGCTTTAACCCCTGACCTTCTGATCAGTAATCCAGCGTCTCAACCACTGAGTTAGCACTACCAATATCAGCCCCAAACCAAAAATACACTGGATCACTGCCAAAAATTGATCAAATGTTTCTTCTATCATTTTTGACTCACCTTGAAAATTTCATCAAACTTCGTTCATAAGTTTTTGAGTAATGTTGCTAACACACAGACAAACAAACAAATGAACCAACCAACTAACGCCAGTAAAAGCAACCTCCATGGCGGAGAAAATTATGCTTATATTTATATGGAATCTTATGTATCTATAGACCATAATATTGAAGTCGGGAGAAAATGATTTACATGTTAAAAGATTTAGGGCTGAAAGGAATATTTCAAATGTCGGTACAACATTGCATAAGTATTTACCTCGTTGATATGAAAGCATTAAATTAGGTTCATTTAAAAAGAGACAGAGAGAACAATGACGAGATATTACCAAGAGCACGTTTTGTCACTCGGTCTATTTATGACCCTGAGTTTATTGCTTTATTTTACCCCATATATAATTAACTGTTTTTGATCTCTTAATTGAGTTCCAAACAGCGTGATGACTTTTCTTTAGAACATTTTTGTAATCCTTTTTAGATAGATTCTATATTCATGTTGAATGCCA
Source organism: Porochilus rendahli (assembly GCA_039654305.1). Classification (NCBI taxonomy): domain Eukaryota; kingdom Metazoa; phylum Chordata; class Actinopteri; order Siluriformes; family Plotosidae; genus Porochilus; species Porochilus rendahli. The sequence goes on along the minus strand of JBCNYG010000003.1, from coordinate 25,147,568 downwards.
TGATATGACTTTTAGAGTTACTGGATATGGTGTAAATTTAAAATCTTGTCAAGTATCTATTCATTACTGTAAAAAAGATTATACTCAAAACAAAAAACATACTATTTTGTATAAGAATGAAGATAAATGCAAGTGCTCTTGAGAAAGAGGCAGGTATTTATGAAAAAAGGAAAAATTCATGCAGTCTTGCGCATGAGATGATGGAGGGGATGAATTTGGCACATTGTTGGTTCATTCATTAATCTTTTAAGACGCTTAATCCTAATTAGGCAGGGTACACCCTGAACACCAAAACACAACCATTCACACTCATACTCACACCTAGGGGAAATTTGGAACGGCCAATTAGCCTACTGTAAACGGAGTACCTGTAGGAAACCCATGTACGCACTGGGAGAACATGCAAAGCCCACACTGAAACGCCCCGAGCCGGGAATCGAACCCGGAACATTCTTGCTGTGAGGCGGACATGCTAACCACTGTGACGCCCTGGGACAATGTTAAAATGTTAAAAATTCTTATTAAAAAAGGACTGTGATGCTGAATGTGATATTGTTTATGTTTATTCATCAACATTTTTTATGTTTCACGTTTATTTTAATAGAGATCGTTCCTAGAACAGCGGGAGAGGCGTGTCCTCCATATGATTACAAATAGGATTCATGTTGCCACTTGACTTTACTCAATCAGAATTAGGTGGCACCCCTTTCCGTACTTATAAATTGCTTGTTTGATGTTTGTTTTACTCGTGTGCACCCTGATGACTTTGAACCTGGTTGGTGTTATTTTTTTGTAAGTGGCCGTATTTAAATAAAGCCTTTTTAACCAGCAATCAATTATTTTTCCTGTTCCATGCAAGAGAGCCTGAAGTTTTCCTTTTTTTCTATTCATTGGTTTTGATCAGTCACATGGCTGCGTATTGTAATATATAGAAATCAAGCAGGAGTACAAACTTTTGCACAATAATTTCTTTCACACATTCTCTTTCCAAACTGCTCTTTTTATATTTGCAGGAAAAATAAAACGGCGAAGAAATGGATTGATGTTTCAACATAACACTAACCACATTCAGAAAGTTATGACATGCAAAAGAAAGATTAGAAAGCAGTAAGTGATAACATGTGTGTAGGAAAATCCAGTGGAAAATTGGGACATGGAAAGATTACTCATCCAGCGGTGGTGACTGGACTGCGATTCCTATATCGGAAATGACTGACGACAAACTAAATCCGAACGCATTTTCACAACACTCCTTCCTTTTAATTCTATAAGACTCCTGCAGCCTATAGCATGCTCTCTTCACTTAATTCCAATTCTGCAGGGTTTATAATTCTTAGGAAACAGGTATCCTAACTCGGCAACTGGCTGTTTCCTGTTGCTGTGTATCTAAGCTTTCCACTCCGACAAAGATCAGCTTCGTTGAGGCACTCAATGCGACCTGGCCTGTTGTGAAAGTGCTGCTAAATGACTCGATCCAAATTTGAGGAGCTGGCTTATTATGTTCATGGGTGGGCTGTAAAATTGTGCCGAGCAAAAGAAAGGGTTTGAGAGAGCAATATAAATATCAAGGAAGCGCAGCAGTATGGAACACTGCATTACCGTATGAAAACGCAAAGCACGAGTGAGTGAATCAGTGCAACAGTTTCACCTCAAAACTAAGCGCCTGTTTGTGATTTAGAGAATCAGAAACTGCCAACATCCCATGATTCCAGTGAAGCCACCAGAAGGCATATTGTTCCTAATCTTTAACAGATGGGTGGTCTCTAGAGCTTCCATCCTTCTCTGAAGTAATAAGAGTCAGGGCCCTCCTTATCTTCAGCAAGGCATAGAAACTCCACCCTGACCCTTTTCAAATCTTATTAATGGACCACATAAATTGCATTAACATCAGAGAGAGGTCTTCAAATCCGGCAAGACCGATCTCGAGACCTTCCCGCTAAAGTAGATGCAGTTTGCTAGCCATTACAGAATTGTCAGCAATTAAATCCATAACGTAGGCACAGCTTTGTGAAATCGGTACCCGCGCGATCCTGTGTAATTAGAGTGCAGGGACGCTCTCGTCAGCAGAAAACAACACTACCCGGTTGTGGTATGGCTTAACGTAATATTTAGGCTATGAAGTTTTGGCAGGATAATCCTTACAAGTAGTCTCATTTGAAATAAAGTTTGTCATCATTTTCACCGGCGCTCTCCGCAGCACTTTGTACGTCAGCTCTCCATCTGTTCATATGGTGCAAACCTTAGTCCCTAGTTTCACTCAAAGCGGTTACAAAGCTCCTTTTGTTCCATTGCACTCAAGGAAAGAGTGATTGCACGCAAACATTTCCTAGGCGAAATATCTATGGCTGCATTCGAAAGGCTTTTTTTCTGACTTCGGGAAAAGGCAAGCTCAGCTGCCTTTTCTGGGCATCTGGAAGTTGTTCTGAACAACCACTCATCAGATTTTTCTATCAAACATTAGAGGGGGCCCATATTACTTCACCAGTTTGATTTGGCCAGTCTGATTATCCGTGCAGTTAAAAGGGTGTGGTTCATTAATCTCAGGATTACCTAAACACCCAATCCAGTCTGATAAAGCCTGGCTACCTCTACGTATCTTAACAAAACACAGTCACTCACACATTTACACAAAAACATACAGGTTATCGCTTAATTGTGTGATTTGCAAGTTGCAGCTCATTAATGAGTTGGCCTAGGGGACAGTGATTAAGGCTCTGGGTTAGTGGTCCAAAGGTCGGGGGGTTCAAGCCCAAGTACCACCAAGTCCGATGCTGGTCCTAATGGTTTTAAAAATGTTGAGGGCTTGTCGAGGGCAAGAGCTATTGCCTGCATGCGAACGACTTCTGGCTGATCAAAAGAGCGAATCACAGTGGATTGTAGACAACACTAGGACCCTTAACTTTCACTGTGGAGGAGAAATGTCTATTCTTGACTCATGTCCACAGTTATCTTGCTATTTCTGTTGACTGCAGCATTTCACCATTCTGTTCTTGGCTGAGTCTGGAAACTTCACCACTGTCAGTTATGATGGATTAAAATCTTGTCCAAGTTTAGCTGAACAGGACCAAATAAGGTCTCTAAATCTTACCTTCTTTGTCTTTTTGCCCCTCCTCAGGGCTGTCCCGAGATGCCTGCTCCCACACAGGCCTTTCCTGATCCCATCGAGACTGGTCTGTTTCCTTTTGTTCACAATCCACTGGCAGTTCCTCTGTGACCTGAAAAAAAAAAAAGAAACATGCTAATTAAAGAAACTGCAAGAAAGCTTTGGTTATATATCCAGCTTGGTCTGACCAGCTGCCAGCTTTCCTAAATACAGCTATAAACTAATAAAGAAACCATCCCAGCTGACTCTGAGCGAAGGTGGCGTACACCCTGAACAGCTCGCCAGAGCATCACAGACCCAACACACACCCACATAACCATTCACACTCAGAATATCAAATTATCCTAATAAGCATGTGTTTGTACTGTGGGAGGAAACCAGAGCATCCAGAGGAAACCCACGCAAGCACAGAGAGAACATGCTCTCAATCCTAGGACTGTCTCGTTGTAATGTGGAAGTTCTAACCACAATGCAACAGTCCCACTTCTGCATAAATGCAAAATTGTTGCATTTTTCATTTAATAATAACGGTGTACATGAGTCAGAAAGTAAAAATTGTAAGTTCTAGAGCTGCAATATCTCAAATGTCTTTAAAACATCTCCTGCATCCATAACAGACTTTATTTTGGCAAACTGAGTGGAACTGGAAGTATGCACAGATTCTGGGAATATCTATATCAAATAACCAGCTATAGCTAGCAAGCTATACACCGCTCTGACATAACATTACAAACACTGACAGATGAGCTGAAGAACTTGATTATCTTGTTAAAGTAGGACCTATTGGGTGAGTGGCTCTAGATTTGATAAGAACTGAAACCCAGCACTGCATTCAGATAGAAAGCATCTAGTGCTGTAAGGAATGCACAGATCAGTATCAGCATCATTGCTGAAACACAACAAGCACTTCATTAGTGCATGTCCCAGCACAGGAAGGCAAATTCCCGTACAAGGTGCACTCTTTTGATGTTGACAAAATACTTGTTCTGGGTGAAAAAGTTAATGGAGAAAGTAGAATAAACAGGCAATTTATGTCAATCTGGCATAACCATCTGTGAACAGAGAAAAAGGTCTGTGACTCCACCGATTACCCAATAACAGTGCTGTCCTGGCACGTTCAACACTGCGGTTCCACGCCTCTGACCCTGATGTCACATAACCCTACAGGTGAAGCAACCACTTTTCCCACAATTTAATAGCTCCTAGGAAGAAAGGTGAAACTTGTTTGGGATTGAAACAACCTATGTTGCTCCGACATGCTCCATGACGCATTCAATAAAAGTTTGGAACTCATTCTTTCCAACTACTGAATAGAAAAAGGGCAGTGGTGGCCTAGTGGTTAAGGAGATGGATTACTGATCCGAAGGTCTGCGGTTCAATCCCCACTATCACCACTGTTGGGCCATTGAGCAAGGCCCTTAACCCTCAATTGCTCAGTTGTATAAAAATGATAATTGTAAGTCGCTCTGGATGAGAGCGTCTGCCAAACGCTGTAAATGTAAATGATAAACAGATTTTCTTTCACTAATTAATCAACATGACATCATTTTTTTACCTGAAGTAACATTTCAGAGCTGCAAAAAATGACAGCTGAAACACTACAAATATTAAAAAATTATACCACTCGTACCAACGTTTTCCAGCCGGGTATCAGAGAAAAAGTTCCAGTGTGATGAAGCCATTGTTTAAATAGTGAATATTTAGAGCTCATGACCCCTGAAAGAGGATATTTGATTGCACTGATTGATCAAACAGGACGATAGCTTTTTAATTGTGTTCGATATTAATGTTTAGACAGCAGTGAGAAGGGAACAGACGGATGATGAGACATTATGAGATCAGTAATGAGCTCTCAACTGGCACAATGGCAAATTTATGTTTTGGGAATTAAGCTGCGTCCACAAAAGAAGTGATGAGTAACAAGCAAACACGTAATGTCTGTAAAAATCAATGAAATGAGAAACAGGAGGCGAAATTTGCTCAAGTGACATTTAGTGGTTGGTTTGCAGATTTCAGCTGAGCTGCATTCTTACATTACGTTATTCAAGCTCTTTGTGGGCGATCCTGAGGATGGGCCAGATGGGAGATATAAACCCTCCAGCGAGTTCTGGGTCTGCCCTGGGGCCTCCTCCCAGCTAGATGTGCCTGGAAAACCTCCAAAGCGAGGCAACCAGGAGGCATCCTAATCAGATGTCTGAACCACCTCAGCTGACTGCTTTCGATGTGGAGGAACATGTCTTCACCCCTGAGCTCCTCCCCCTATGGCAGGGGTGTCAAACTTCACCGGGCACTACATCAAAACAAATTGTAGATCTGTAAGGGCCAAATAATCACTGAACAACTATTCCAATAGGGCAACCAATTAGTTTAAACATTTGCCCTCTTTTCCTTCATTCATTTTCCTTTTCTGCTGACGCTTGACAGCGACAAGTCAGCTCGCAATCTCTCTCGAGTCGAGAATGACTAGCTGTTCATCTGAAATAGGTTACCACCACCTAGTGGGTGGATGATGAATTACCTATCATTGTAATAGTTGATGGGCGACACGGTGGTGTAGTGGTTAGCACGTCCGCCTCACACCAAGACAATCCTGATCCCAGGCTTGACAAGGACGTTTTTGCATGTTCTCCCCATACTTGCATGGGTCTCTTCTGGGTACTCCGCTTGTTCCAAACTTTCCCTAAGAGTGAGTGTGAGTGAGAATGACTGTGTGTGTTGCCCTGTGATGGTCTGGTGAGCTAGTCAAGGTGTATCCCGTCTTCGGCCAGTGTCGGCCGAGATAGGCTCCAATCTACCCGCAACCGTAATAGGATTAAGTGGTTCGGTGTATGAGTGAGATGAGAATGGGGTAATAGTTGACATAAAGAAATATGGTCATATAAAATGAAAGCCCTCACAGGCACATAAAATGAGCTGGAGTGCCGGATTTGGCCTGCGGGCCTTAAATTTGACCTGTGGCCATCCTTCAACACTGGTGTACTGAGAATGAGTTCTGAATATTCACATGCTATGTTCTGTTCTCGAGAGTCTCAGCTCTCATAAATGGGGCTGCCTGCTACTAGAGAGACAGAGAGAGAGAGAGAGAGAGAGAGAGAGAGAGAAAGAGAGAGAGAGAGAGAGCGAGAGAGAGAGAGAGAAAGAGAGAGAGAAA
>JBCNYG010000003.1:25077893-25088732 GCA_039654305.1 Porochilus rendahli | reverse complement strand
TATTTAATAGCATTGGTGAAAGTGAGTGTGTGTGTGTGTGAGAGAGAGAGAGAGTGTGTGTGTGTGTGTATTTAATAGCATTGGTGAAAGAGAGAGAGAGAGAGTGTGTGTGTGTGTGTGTGATTGTGTGTGTATTTAATAGCATTGGTGAAAGTGAGAGTGTGTGTGTGTATTTAATAGCATTGGTGAAAGAGAGTGTGTGTGTGTGAGAGTGAGTGAGTGTGAGGCGCTCATCATGGCGCTGCTTGAGATTTATAGCCTGTTGGCTCTCCTATCCTAGAAAGTGTTTTTTGTTTGTTTGTATCGTTTCCTCGTGGTCTCTTTCGCTTTGACACATTGTTTCTAGTGCCTTTTATTTATGAAGGAGTGATGGGGGGGGCACATCCGGTTTGTTCCGGTTGAGATGTGTTTAATTAGAAGCGAAGTGAAGCGCGTTGTGCGTAAATGTGGTTCCAGGTTGACTTTTGTGGTCAACGCGCTTCACGACCAAACCTGTCCATGTTACACACAACTAACTGGAGTGCTTTATAGTTCCGAAGTCACCAAAGTTGGCCCTTTAAACAACCCCGACCCGAATATAAAGTGGATAATCTCCTCTCCCTCCGTGTGGTTTATTATGGCTTGTCCCGCTGAGGACCAACACCACTTTTAAGGTTGCTAAGCTAAACATAAGGAGAAGGTTGTTTTCCGGTTGGGCGCGTGCTCCGGTGAAAAGCCACTTTGTTCCCTGGTTTTCGGTGGAGATGAGCTGCTGGTTGCTTTTCAGTACAGTCTGAATGATCTCCGGATCACCGACAACCTACAATCACAAGTTCGTTACAGGACCATCGGTACCGTCTGCCCACATGCTGCCCCATTTAGCCGGTTAAGGATTATTCAGCAAGCCCAGAAACATCACTCTTATTTGGAACATGTGGCATTTGTTAAGGAGGCTTTGCACTATTTACTGATGTGTTAATTTGCCTTTGCTATCCATGCAGTCTAATTAACCAACACTGATTTAATCCGTAATACCTAGTCGGATTTTTATCAGGAAGGGAAATGGCAACACTGAGACATGAAGGGGCACAGTTTGGGCACTTACACTCCCTGCAACTAAACCTGCTTATGTCTGATTAGATACGCACTTGAAATATTGTGTTTAAGACAGGAAATCTCTTTGGACGCACAAATCTGGGCTAGGCTTTCCTGAAATCACAGATATAAATAAAAAAAAAGGGAGAAAAATATTTTGCCCTGTTGTCCTGATGGATATATTCTTTTGGCAAACTTAAAAGGAAATAAAATTACTTCACAAACATTCCCACAATGCATCAGGGCATGGCATGGATCTTTATTGCATGGTGTTAACATAGTAGTGAACTGTGCTTCCTTTATTTTTCCAGTTTATGACCATGTCTAAAATATAAAAGGGTTATTTCAGTACATACTCTGCAAGTATTGATCCTCTAAATCTACAATCCTGTAGGGAAACCTTTCCTGTCTGTCTGTCTTCTCTGTCCGGTTTATTAATCAGTAATTCTCTGATGTGTTGATAAAAGTCAGAGCAGTGACACTTCCCCAAATCATGACTGCCATCCATCAGAAATCATTGATTTGCCAAGTACACATGAATGAGTAATCTTGTGTTGCTTCAGTGCTACTATAAACACTAATCTAATCTAAAGATTGTGCTTAATAAGTAAAATCTTGGTGCCGTAAAACTGATGCGTGGCTTTGTGAGATGTAGGAAGTGTGGGGTGGTGTTTGTATGGGCCAGTTGCAAACTGTTCATTCAACAAACCCAGACAGAAGTCAGAGTTGAAGTCTGGCTCTTTGTGATGGAAATGTGGGCAATGGCCCCCCATTCAGAAGCCTGTCAAAGAAGTCTGCGGCTCCTTTGTAAGGCCGAACGAATGTTGGTTTCATTTGGTGCATACATAAACATGGCTGAAGTACTGACAAGCAAGGTGGCATGGTCTTGTCTGAGTTTTATCGGAAGGCTCTCTCGGAGGAGGACCGTGTCTGACGGTGCTGTCATGATATTTTGGCTTAAAGGTCTGAAAAATTGTATCAATAAAATAAAAGCAGATTGAGAAAGAACTGAGCCAGAGGCTTTAAATCAACACTTGCTTTCTCATTTTGTAAGCTTTTGTGTGTGAAGTTTTTTCTTGTTGTTTTTGGCCATGCTAATGAATAATGCTCGATGAGTTTGCACGACAAATTTCCCATCGTTTTTTAAACTAATTGCTTCTAATCTTTTTGCTTTTTTGTGGATTACTCATCTAGTTTCCAAGAGCATTTCCTCCCTCTGTTCGCACAAGGACATTACATGCAACACTCTGGCACATGTTCCAGTACCAGGCTTAAGGGAAAGGTGAAGGCCACGTCGGTCCCACCTGCAGCTAGCCAGTATGTGGCTGATGAGAAATGGCTCAGGGCTATGAACGAGCGAGTCAGATGGCCGTTGCTCTTTGGGAGTCTGCGAAAGAGCGGTTTGCACAGCTGCTGTGTTTTTCGTCCCAGCTGAGGAGGGGCAAAGGTGCCCAAAGTGTCAGTCCGCCTGCTGAAACCAGAGAAGCTGAGGAGTGCTAATGGTGCCGAGCCTGCCTACGCTTACCACTTCATTTGGCCCACATACTGAGAAACCAGAACATGGCCACAATTCACACTTTGTGGGCCATGTCTTAGACACAACTACAGTCTGGCCTCTTTCAGCCCAAAATTAAAATATTGAACTTTAAATTTTTTTAATAAATTTCAAAGTCCAAAATTACCATATTGATAAAAAAGAAAGAAAGATGTCATGTATTTTAAAGTAATCGTACTCACCTGATGTGCGATATGTATGTTTTCACAGTGCTAAATATTGAGAACATTGTGTTAGCGTAATCCTTGCTACAATTTTAGTTACACAGCCGGGTTAAGACCTTTCTTGCCAAATATAATTCTTAAATCCATTTTGATTTCATTACCTATTCCTTATAAATAAAATAATTTATTTATAAATTTAAATTGTTAAATATTAGAAGGAAACATCAATCACAACAAGCAAAGTGTGAAGCTAATACCTGAGGTGGTAATGTAGTTTGCTAAACGGCAAGAATTAGCTGTTTAGCTAACTGCATTAAAGGAGTCGTCTCATAAATTTAGTACTCAAATTTAGTTTCCAAAAAGTTGTCCGAATATGCCCTGAACGTCCATATACTTGCCTATATTTAAGTAGCCTTTCAGATTGTAAATGAAAAGGAATGGGATTGCATTGCAAACCCCCTAAAAAAAACTTAATGTATAAACCCAGTTCATGTGAAGAGTCCTTCGTAACCCAAATTTCCATCTATATAAATGTTGTCTTGTTTGCTAACTGTCCAGAGTGTACCCAGCCCTCGACCCAGACTCGGCTGAGATGGGAGCACGCCTCACCGCAACCCTAATTAGGATGAAGCGGTTCAGAAAATGAATCGATGAATAGATGAAAGCCAGTTTAGCAAAGCTAGCCTTACATTGGGTAATCTGAGAGTTTTTGATGAAAAGCTGCTTATTTGCTATCTGCCGCCGTCACAGACACTTACTGTTAATGCTTTCGCACTTTTCATTCAGTCACTCTTTGAACCGCTTTTTGGGGTTTGGGGATCCCAATTAGGGTCGCCTCTCAGCGAGGGCAGGGTACACCCTGGACATCTTGCCAGGCCATCGCAGGTGCCTGTTCTTTATGGATTTAATTTGTATTCATGTTGAACGGTCCTTACGGCATGCCTTACCAGCCTATCGTAACTGGGTCACCTTGACCTATTTTTCAGTGTCACAGAGGTCAATTCATTAAAAATGCCCGTTAACATTCAAGGGTGCCGTTGACCCAGCGAGAGATACGTCTAGTGTTCTGTGACAAGAACGCATTTCTAGTTTCAAATGAGATTTTATGCTAAAGTAGCCAGCTATAAGATTTACTTGTAGTAATATTTATAATTGGATGGCTGGCTAGCAAATGTTAGGTAGCTAGGCTAATGAGTCTTCTCCTGTGTTTTCGGTTAGCTTGTTGCACTTCTCATGATGTGTTGTTGATGAAACTATGAGTCTTTAGTAAGATGATAAAACATGAATAAGGTAAAATAATTTTAATCCACTAGAGATGAGGGTTCTTAGTGTTTCAGTGATGGTTTTCCAGTAGAGGCTGGTTTTTAACCCCATGTAATCTATTTATACTGTAAATATTTTTGCAGAGCACATTCAAAACATTAGTACAGGTTTGAATAAAATATTGTTTAGTAAGAATGAAAGCTATTCTTTAGCGTGTGTGTAGGAGAGGAGCACATTTCTTACTCGATTCTCAGCAGCCTTGCTGACTCGATTACTGCGTAATCAGGTTGATGGAGCTGAAAGCAGCCTGTCATGAAGGCTGGGGCTCTTGCACGGCTGTATGACGCTTCTCGCAGCACTGTGTGAGAAAACGACATCCGTGTGATAGTATAAAAGTGAGCCAGGCAAACAGCCTGGAGGCAGGGTGCATCTCTGTGTTTTCTAGCTGTGTTTCATTCCCCAGCAAACTGAACAAACAGCATAATGCCTACATGCATTCCTATGGGGATTGCTTTGTCTTTAACACAAGCACCTTTTTTTTGTACTGTTATTGGATAGTCCAAAAGTAAAGCAGAAGGTCCAAAAGAAAAGGCACCCCCCCCTCTGATTTGGTAGTAAAACTATAATCTGTGAGCTGTTCAAGGGTTTGTTAGAGTGTGAAAACCACCAAAAAGGGTGTGTCTGGAAAGCTTCGAATTTATAATGCAATTAAGTCCTCAAGGGTGAGATGTCTAACAGACAGCTTCGAGGCAGAGCCGGAGCGCCGCAGCTGCCGTGCGAGTGTGCTAGTGTCAGCGTGGAGTTATGAAAATGAAATGAAGGAGCACATTAAGCTACAGTATATTTTGCATGTGTCTGCTTGTTTCGGGAAGTCTGAGCCTGAGCTTCAGAGGGAAGGGATATACAATATATGTGGGTTAACATGGGCGGGGATTTGTGCATATCAGAGTGTAAGTGTTTTGTATCCGAGGCTGCGGGTTAGCCTTTGACTAAGGGTTGAGTTCACGGTCACAGCAGACCAAGATCCGTCTTTCCTTCTTTAATGACCTTGCTAATGACCTGAGTGGCCGGCGAGCAGATCAGCCTAACTGCGCCTACAGACATGTTCGCCTTTACTTGACCTGACTCGCTCTGTGTTCAGAGGCTTTTTTTGTCTTGTTTGTTTATCATCTTTTTAGTTTAATGACATAATGGCTTCCTGTTTGGGCTTCATATTATAGGGGTATCACATGTACTTTGTAGCGGGGCAAATAAGACAAGCAGTGTGAGAAAATCCTGTGAAAGTACATCATTTGCTTGAAAAGATGTAGGCCAGTGGTAATCAGAACAGGCTCCCAGAGCCACGTGGGACTATTAAATTTTGAAAATGTGGCTTTTCCTGATGTGTGATCGTCATGTGTTAAATTTAGCAGTACTTGGAGGATGCTTCAGTAATGGCCGAAAGGCTCCGTTTCCTTGTACATATGTGTGTGTTAATAAACATAATGTGTATCTTTCTGAAGTATGTTAATGATTTGGTAGATATGTTTACTATGCTGCTTCCTGGTTCATAATTAGGCCATATTTAAGGCTTGAGTTGTGTTGTGTAAGGCCACTGGGAGGATGCATGTTGGGTAGATGAAAACTCGCGATGCTTAAGGGAGGAAAGATTTCTGCTTTTGAACCAGACAGGTAATTTGACCACAAGAACAGAAAAGGTGCTCCTCCTTCCCCTGTATTGATTGTGTGTGCTCGCCTGCACGCTTGCAAGAGTGAAAGTGTGTGCATGCTCCGTCTGGTGGCGTCAGCATGTCTTAATCAGCTCCCTGTCTGGGGGCTCTATGGATCTCGTTTCAGCCCTTTGCATCTTGGGTAACAGCACTCTCATAGTCTGCTTACTCCCTCTGGCCCTCGGCATCCTGCTCTCTACGACACAAAGGAGGATGATGGACTTTAATTATTCTAATGGAGGCGGTGCATAACAGCCACAGTTCTTACCGAGCAAGGCCAGAGCAGTCTTAATTTTTAAGTTGTAGTGTTGCTTTATGTCTGCCGGGCCGCAACAACCCCCGCACCCACTAAAACCCCCCACCCTGCCCCCCACGTATGATTTCAGTTGAATTGCACCCCAAGTGTGCGGCTAGCTTACAAGTGAGCCCTGGGATTGGGGAAATATTTGGCCTGCACAGGTCTTAGTCACTTTACCGGTAATATGCAATTATTTATGCCAGATCCATTTGCGGTTTCATCATCTCTCAAAACCCCACTCTGATCGTCCAGACTTGCACTTAATGTTAACAGCCTGACCCCCCATCCCCCGACACACACACACACACACACACGTACACTCTGTTTCTTCCCTGCTTCTCTGTCACTTCCTGTCTGAACAAGAATGGAATGATAGGAACTTTACACTGACAGCAGTTTTTGGGCCAGGGCCTTTAGTGAGTTCCCTCTCTCTTACAGGATAAGTCAAAGTCTAGACTGGGTTTTAATGATGGTCACAGCTGGCCCCTTGACCAAAACTGTGTTATAATGGCTAGTGAACTCCGATCCCTGCCCCCAATCCTGTTCCCTATCAAGTCTTTTCCTCCCCCGATGGGACTTGTCCAACCCCCTAACAGCCCCTCTCCTCACAGGCCATTCGTGCTCTTTGTTCAGGCACAGTCAGGCCAGTCCCTCCTCATGTCTGCCTAATCTCCAAACAAAGGGCCAGTGTAAGGCCAGCAATTAAGTGTATACAGGAGCTCACTCTTTCACACTCTGTTTGGTGTTTTTTCACCATCACATGCCATATTTGATATACTTTTTTTTTTTGGCACAAATTGGAGGAGTGATTTTATTCTGGTTTCCCCCTCTCTCCAACTCAGATATCCTCTGTTTTGACTTCTTTCAGCTGGGTGAATATTTAAGCATTGTATATGCCGTGAGATATTTCAGTACCTCGCTATTTCAAGCCGTTGCTCTATTTACTCCCTGTAGTCACTGTGAGTCAAGGGATCATATGTTGACATCAGTTATTTGTAAGGACAGGAAATCCACTGATCTCATTGCCCCTGCTTACACCATGGCCGACAAAAACAGTTTTCTATGTGTTTGTTGGTTAGTGGGGTGTTCAACAGGCTGTTAGAGAGCTTCAGTTCTATTGTGTCTGTGTGGCGCTTTTCAGGAATATCATCACCGGACCTGACCACAGTCCGTTCAGCAGCTGTACCACAGGCCACATACTGTCATGCGATAAAAATTAGTGCATCCTCTGAACTGTTGATTTTTATTAGGATTAAAAAGAAACCCAACCATAAATATTTAGCTCTGTGGTATCTGTCCAAATATTAGTCTAGTACAAAATCTGCTAAGTGCTAGCTAATTAAAACAGCTAAGTAAGCTGACCCAAAGTAGCCATTCAACCAATCGTATTGGTGTAAAGACTCGTGGAGCATTGTAAATTTGTTAGTTTTGTTGAAGTGTTTTTATTTACCTGCTTATTTGATTTAATTAAGAATAGGTCATGTTTCTGTAAAAATGTACTTGCGTTTGAAACCAAGGATGTGCTTACTTTCTCTACGGGAATAAAGGGTGACCTAATAAAACCTCCCACGATGTAGAGAAGGGTAAAAAAAAAATAAAAAATTATCAACATGACGCACACATGAGACTTTATTCAGTATATTTTTTTGTGTGGAGGTTGATGCCTTTCTGTAAGATTCTTCTTGTAGTTTCCCCTTCTCGCATACTTCCTCACAGAACTTCTCAGAGACCACACAGCAGATCACCTCAATGCTTAAAGTATATTCTCAGGTGTACACGCGCTCCTGGGTTGACCAGGTGATTTATTTATTTATTTTTCTTTTTAAAACTGAGCCTGTTGCTTTAAGATTCTCAACCCATTGCAGGACGGATTTCTGATCAGGATCGTTTTGGTTCTGTGGAATACGGAATCATCTTCGAAAGGCCCTCTGTGTGGCGATCACACGGTCGTATGCTTCAACAGTGAATGTACGGTGTGATCCCAACCATGCAGTGCTGGCGACTGAGGACGGTCGGGGTTGGGCTGCCAACAGAACCTAGCACTGCCTCACCAAGTTTCATGTGTGCAAATAACGATGGCTGAAAACTGTTTGAAGGAAGTTTCCTGTGTCAACTCTCACCCTGTAAACTGCGTGTTTTGGCATCTGTGTTGAATAAATGAAGAAGCTAATTACCTCCACCCCAAATGGAGTTTAGTGGAAGTATGGGTGTTTGTGCGTCAGTTTGACTGTGAACAAAATCCCAACCACACCTATGCACACACTTTCACCAGACTTGGTGGGGACGCTACACTACCTGAGTAGTTCTGGAGACATACTGGAGTGGCGGAATCAATTGTCAAGGTCAGAGCACGGTCACACATTTTTGGAGATTGACATTCTCCATGTTAAATTGGTATTGCTTTTAGTCCAGACACAGGCCCAAGGGTGCAGCGAGAGACAGACGGGAAACCATATACAAGCTTTCAAAGGATACAGTTACCTTTAGACTCTCAAAATGATCAGAATCAAAATGACTATTTTGTGCGCTAATAACTTTAAAACGAATGTCAGTAGACAGCTTGTTACTATGGAACTCTAATAAGAAACTGTTTATGCACTTTTTACTGAGAGAATTTCCAGTGACCTTGAAAGGTCAAAATCAAGGCCATAGGACTTTAAACGTTTATAACTGAAGGGAGTACTGATAAACGTGCTGTTACCATGGAATGCTAACAGGAAACCAAACAAGGACTTGCATGTCAAAAGACGAGCATGTGGGTAACTAAGACCAGTACCCATGCAGCGTGGCCGAGGTTCCACACACTCCGAGTGTCTCTCTAGTTTTCATAGCATCTTTTGTTCCAGTAGGTCACCACCTTTTATTTGGATGATGTGTATTAAAGAGGGGGAAATGTGGACTCTTTCCAAATATGTTGAAAAAGAAACCAAATTTCTTGTGGCCTGCTTGTGAGGTGTTTTTTTATTTTTATTAATTTAATTTTTTTTTTTTAGCAGCACGTGTACAGCTTCGTTTGTGTTCAAAGCGATTCCTCCATCAGAGCAAGCAACACCATGCTTACAGAGAACGAGTTTTTTAGTTGCCCTTTGAGTCCCCTTTTCAGTCCGGAGCAATTATATAAAAAGTGCTTATACTATTACATAAATGCAGTGGTAGCTTTTTTTGCTGGGGATTCGTGCACTGTTTAGAGTAATTGAACCCCCTGCCTGGTTTTTGGGTGAGGTAATGTTTCCTCGGTTCTCTGTGCAGCGTAATGGAATTTCACGCATCCAAACACAAGTATGCCGATACTTTAATCTTTAGTAAATATACAAGGGAGCGATGTATCACTTAATGCTCGCTCTTTCACCCAAACACAGCCGAGTGTGCCAATACTTTAATCTTCAGTGAAATACCGAGACGTAGGAGTGCAAACATTGCCAGACAAACACAAGGAGCCATGCATCTGTCTCAGATGTCTTTCTACACTGTGTGACCAGGCACTAGGTTGTGCATACGGGTCATTACTTGCTTACTGATTTACTGAGGCCCTTCACTCCTGGTGGAGCATAGGCCATCGATCATTTTCCTCCTCAGAGCACGGTTTGGGGCCTTTTTCACTACCATTGACCATTTCAAGTTCATTCCTCCCAGCACCTTGTCCAAATCCCTTCTGCCAAGAGTTCCTTGGTCTGCCTGTCTTTCCAGGTAACATTTTCCGGGTTTCCTTAGCCATCTGCCAGACTTCCATGTTTGGAGTCTTGTCCCTCCAAATAATCTTCAGGATCCTTGTCAGACATGTATTGATAAATACTTGGATCTTGTTTAGAGACTTCTTAGTAAAACGCCAAGTTTCTGAGCCATATAGATGTGCCGGTTTCACGTTGGACTTGAATACCTGGAGTTTATTACTTACGCTCAGCATACTTGAGTTCAATATGTTCTTATTTACAATTTAAGCATTAAGCAGGCTTCCCTGGCCTTGCCTACTCTGGTAATGATGTCGCCTCCGAGCTTGTCCACCACGGTACCAAGGTAAACAAAAGAATCAACTTCCCAGAGAGCTATACCATTATTTGAAATCGATTCCTCTACATTTGCGTTGACTCTTATAACTTTAGACTTCTGCGTCTTGATTTTTAAGCCCACTTTAGCTGAGGTTTCTGCTAGCGGATTTAGGATTCACCTTGCGGATGGCTTTTATTTAGGTTATAGAAAGCAGTGTAAGATTAAATAGCAAACAGAGAGAAGTAACAAGATTTCTCAGAGTCTGAAAGGTTTCATTAACTGTGTTTTTATTAGAGGATAGTAAAGGGTGTTATTTAAATCCTAATGGAAAAAAAACTTGTGAACAAATTAAGAAACTTCAGTCACTTCCAAGCTTCTGTTGAAGACTTTTAGAGAATTTTTCATCTGCTTGTCTGTGTAACTTTTCTAGAGCCCCCCGTACGTTACGGTTCAGCTTGCATGATAGCCCGTCAAGAAGTGTAACCAAATGAATCACTGGTACGTGGCAGGTATGGTGCCAGCATGGAGGATTGTGGGTAGTTTGTCGAGCCGTGCCATGCTTCCCTGATGGAGAAGCTCTATATTAGTGCAGTGATTAGGAGGAAATGGCACAGAGTTGTTTTTCCCACTTTATCTGGGCCTGGTCACCTCTGTGCAATATTCAGGAAATTCCTGGTGTATGTGAACAGTTAACTTGGATCTGCTCCACTGGCAGTTACTGGCAGTACACTTTTTATGCCTTAAAGAACACAGCAATTCAGTACTTACTGCATACACACACGTGTGTGT
>JBCNYG010000003.1:25066017-25077793 GCA_039654305.1 Porochilus rendahli | reverse complement strand
ACATATGTATGTGTGTGTATATATGTATGTGTGTGTATATATGTATGTGTATATATATATATATATATATATATATATATGTATACACACACACTGTCTTGCTCACTCATTCATTCGTGTTCTTGCGCTCTCTCTCGCTCTCTCTCTCTCTCCCCCTCCCCCTCACTGTTTCTCGGAGTTGAGCATTATTGACATGACTGTTTAAATATTCAACACTGTCAAAGCTCTCAAATTAGATGAGTCAACAATAGTAACAAACACTCTCGCTTGTACTCATGGAAGGGTGTGGTCAGGCTGCTTGTGTGTCATGTCTTGTGCAATCCATGTGTGAGAACTGAAGAGGAAGTGCATTGAGTCAGATCAATTTAAACCCAACCTCTGGAGTGTAAAGTGTGAAAGCAAAGAAGCGAAATGTGAAGAAGTGAGCATGTGTGCCGAGGCTGGGATTTACTAATAAAAGGCTTGTACAAGCATCGAAGGCTGGAGTGTGTTGACAAATTGAGACCTAGAAGAAAAGGATGGAGGGGTTCTAGTTTAGCATTTCAGAAAAAGAAAAGGTGTAACGCTCTTGGATTAACAGATATAGACATTTTAAAAATGGGGGTGGGGAGGCTCGGTTGCACTCCCAGGACCATGCTGCTGTCAGGCACGGTGGTTTTCAAGTCCTGTTATTTTTGAAAAGCAGTGCAATTTGTCCTAAGTGGCCCACCATTGTTGGTGGCTGAGCTCTGGAGCTGATAAGAGCAGGGTGTGAGTGAAGCGTGACAAGCAGGCCTGCTCCCCCACCACCCCTCCGATGACCTCAAACTCCCGCCCATTCCGCCTCCGGGTGCCAGAGACGCCGGGCCCCTTTCTAATCCCAGTCGCTTTCATTCAGCTCAACTGGCCGGGGAGACAGAAATTCTCACCAGTGATGACAGATCAAAAATAGAGTTCAAAAACATGGCTTACATGCCAGGACAATGGGACGTGTCTGCTTGGATGCCCTTGAAAGTCAGAGTTGCTTGTTAGGGGATGTGCATGAGGATACGCATATTAAAAACCATGAAGTTGAATGGGAGGATTTCTGGCCTTTTCTTTGAATATCAGTCCAGTCTCTCAGCAAAATTACTAAAGGAAAAAACCAAACACCCTAATTTTTCTACTGCGCATGCTGACATATTGCTCCATGCTGCTGTCAGCGTGCTGCAGTGTGCTTGAGTCTTACAGTCTGTTTGGGTTTATCTGCAGTGGCGGATTCGGTTTCAGGGTATGCAGCCCGGCGGTTAACTGGTGCCTGCTTTCATGGCCTCAGCTTGAACCAACAGTGACACCATCTCAATTCTACGCCATGTTCTGTTGATTTTGTTGATGTTGTACACCCCCTGGTGGCACCAGACCTTTACCTGCAACGGTCTTCTACTCTGCTCCATGCGTGTCCATCCTCTGCGACTTCCCTCATAGACTGCTTTTATTTTTTCCTCATAAATGTCTTAATCCATTTTCAAGAATTCTATTCTTGCATGAATAGCTAACGGTCTAAGTACCGTTTTATTTCCAGAATTATTGGAAAACCAGTTTTATTTCCTTTGTGTGTTGTCTGCCTTCACCTCAGCAGCAACAACCAGAAGGAAGCCAAGTGTTTTAAATTAAAAATTCTCAGCTTGTTGTCGGTTAATCAGGTCTTCTTCTTTTTGTTGACTCGCAAGAATTCTCATCTCGTCTCATTTGCTGAACCGCTCAATCCTACTATATGATCTCAACTAGGTGCAACTAGGGTGCCTAACTCGGCTGTCACTGGGCGAAGGCGAGGTGAACCCTGAATAGGTCGCCAGACCTAGGTGCAAATTGGAGCAGCCAGTTAGCCTAATGTGCATTTCTTTGGATATTTTGTTTACAAAGCATGCTAGATATGGATTTGGTTCATACAACAGTTTTACAAGTTTGAAAACTCTTCCGTTTTTATTCTCTCCCCATCGCACTGTCAGCTTTGAAAATTTTAAACTCCTTTTACTTTGTAAGTTTAAGGATATTTAACAAAGCTAAGGCTGTTGGGCTTTTTACACCCAAGTCTAGTGGCTCATTAGAGCTGGAGCTTATCCTGGATGAGGGCTTTAACTCCTCTGGGATGAGACGCTAGCTTCCCAGTATTTTTAGTGGTACCAGTTACACACTTGTGGTTAAGGCCTTGCCAAGGGCCCTAACATGTTGGTGGGGTCTAACGGGGATTCAAACCCCCGACCTCTCAGTCATGACACCTCCAGCCATCATTATTATCAGAGACTAGTTGAACATTCAGTCATATTTGCGACTTTTGGGCATCTGAGTTTGGGTAAAAATGTTTTTAACTAATTTAAGGGTTACGTGTGAACATCTGCATGATGGCGATAATTAAAGATGAGATTCTGTTAAAGCTGTAGTAAGGACACATCAGCTCTGATTCACTGTTTTGTTTTGTTTTTTTTTTTTTGTGTGTGTTTTATTCTCTGCAGCTTTGAAGTGTAACTGTACTAACTGTGAAAAAAGTGGCTATGAGTGTGAGACTGACGGGGCCTGTATGGCCTCCACTTCGTACATTAAAGGCCAGGAGCAGCATGTGCGCATCTGTATTCCACGTGCAAGTCTAATCCCACCTGGTCAACCCATCTACTGTCTGAGTGCCGAGGGAGTGCTCAACACGCACTGCTGCTACACCGACTACTGTAACAGCGTCGACCTGCAGGTCCCTAACGGTGAGCTGCTCCATTACTTGATTTGCTCGATTTATTTTAACTTTTTAAATGGCTGTAGCAGGTAACCAGGTGTTCTCTCTTTTTCACAGGCTTTTCTGAGAGTGACGCTTGGACATCCACGGCTGCTAGCTGGGGCCCAGTGGAGTTAGTTGCAGTCATAGCAGGACCGGTGTTTGTTGTTTGCCTGTTGCTCATTGTTGGCGTCTTCCTGTACCAGCACCACCAGAGGAACTACAACCACAGGCAGCGGTTGGATGTAGAAGATCCCTCATGTGACCACCTTTACCTAGCCAAAGACAAAACCCTGCAGGACCTCATATTCGACTTGTCCACATCTGGATCCGGATCTGGTCAGTCCCGAATCGTTTCACCTTTCACAGTTTCACCGTTTTGTTCCAGGACGTAATATAACTTCCTCCGTTTTGCGACACATCCCGCAGGTCTACCTCTGTTTGTGCAGCGTACAGTGGCGAGGACCATCGTGCTGCAGGAAATTATAGGAAAGGGCCGCTTCGGGGAGGTATGGAGGGGAAAGTGGAGGGGAGGAGACGTAGCTGTGAAGATCTTCTCTTCCAGAGAGGAGCGCTCCTGGTTCCGCGAGGCTGAGATCTACCAGACTATCATGCTCAGGCACGAGAACATCTTGGGTTTCATTGCAGCAGACAACAAAGGTAAGTGATTGCACGAGATTGCATCCGCGGGTTAAAATCACGGCAAAATAAAAAGATTCCCAATTTGTTTGGATGTTCTGCGTTTCCTCTTGTAGATAATGGGACGTGGACTCAGCTATGGCTGGTCTCCGACTATCATGAACACGGCTCTCTGTTTGACTACCTGAACCACTACTCGGTCACCATCGAAGGCATGATTAAGTTATCTCTGTCAGCCGCTAGTGGACTTGCACACTTGCATATGGAGATCCTTGGTACCCAGGGTAAATACCGATGCATGACCACACCTGTTTCGTAATTTATCTGCATATTCTACAAAGTTGGAGCGGTGATGGTTCACTCTTAGGTTTCAATGCCCAAGATTGGTTACTCGACTCCTTTATGGTCACGCAGCTTTGATGTGAACTGAAAATAGGATGCAGATTTGATGACTTGACAGTGTGTTTTATATGCTAAGAATATAGCATCAGTAGATGTATGGAGAAGCTCTGTATGTTTTTGCGGGACATCTGTCTGTGCTCAGCCATTAAATACCAACACAATAGCAAGATGGCAGCACACGCCCTAACAAGTGAAACCCACGTCTTGAAAACTAGCAGCGCCACCTCAGTAATTTGGTTATGCAAATACCGACGTAGCACGAACCACTGTCCGCCGGAGAGTATGTCTAAATTCTGTGGTGACTGAAGGTAGTAGCGATGCCTGCTAAAAAAGTCTTTCTTTAAGTTAAGTCTTTTTTTTTTTTTTAAGGTACGCAGGAATGTGAATATTTATTTTTGGGCCCCATCACCCAGTCCTTCCTACCTAGACCTTTCTTTTAGTATCTTGATGATGTAATGCTGTTACGTGTGTCCCTTTATTCAGTAATCCTGATATGAACTAATACAAGGTTCTTCGTTCTGGTTGGTTCTACCATTTAATTTCTGTTTGTTTAAACTTGTTGTCCGGTAGGAAAGCCTGGCATTGCACACAGAGACCTCAAATCTAAAAACATCCTGGTAAAGAAGAACGGCACCTGCGCTATAGCCGATTTGGGCCTCGCTGTACGCCACGAGTCAGTCACTGATACTATTGACATCGCCCCTAATCAGAGGGTGGGCACCAAGAGGTACGGCTCCAGCAGTGAATAACATGAATATAGATCAGTGAAGGTATTCACTAGGACATGTTGTAAATACTTAGAATAAACCCAACAACCCTGTACTGTTTTACAGATATATGGCCCCAGAGGTGCTGGATGAAACAATCAACATGAAGCATTTTGATTCTTTTAAGTGTGCTGATATCTATGCACTGGGCCTGGTGTACTGGGAGATAGCAAGACGATGTAACGCGGGAGGTAAGATCCTGTAGATGAACACACCCTGGAAGCAGCTGTCGGTCTATATTCTGTTGTAGACAGTTACACACTGTGTAAACTCGGGTGTATCTCAGCTATTTACTGATCACACATTGAACTCGGGTGCTTTTGTTTGTTGTTAAGGCTGTTGTTCTTGATCCAGTCGAGCAGAAGTCTGGCTTAACCCTTGTGTTCTGTTAAAAATGAAAAACGTGTGGATTCCAGATGTTTCATGACAGGCACAGTTCCTGGCAGTCAGTTTTATTATGTTGTTTTTTATAATACTAGGATGACAAAGTCCCTGTAATCAGGTTAGTCTAGATTACAGCGTGTAATCGCCATGGCATTGTTTTGACAAACTTTAAAAACATCACAGCATTTATTTCCATCCAATGTGGGGTTTATTTTTATATCACCATCTTGAACTGATAATGGGGAAATCGAACCACTCCATAAAGTCTTCTCCAGCACATCCCGTAGACTTTCAATAGGGTTAAGGTCAGGACTCTGTGCTGCCAGTTCATATATGAAAATGACTCCTTATGCTCCTCAAACCCAATTTTTCTATCTTGGTCATCAAGAAAGAAAAAGTCCATAGATGTGATAACCTGGTCATTCAGTACATTCAGGTTGTCAGCTGACTTCATTTTATCGTCATATTAATATTGCTGAGCCTCGACCGGACCAATTGAAGCAACGTGGAGGTCACATGGTCTAATTAAGGCTTAAGGTAGTTCAACAAAATATTAGCATGTGGGGTTTTTTTCTGTCGGAACGTGCATCACTGACTGGAGTTCATATTGTTTAAGAAGAGTTTGTTGTGACTTCTTTTGATCTCGGATTCATTCCAACAGGTATACACGAGGAGTACCAGCTACCATACTACGACCTTGTGCCCTCTGACCCCTCCATAGAGGAAATGAGGAAGGTTGTGTGTGACCAGAGGCTACGGCCCAATGTGCCCAACTGGTGGCAGAGCTACGAGGTATAAACCCAGTACATCACACTGTCGATTTAATTCTTCGCCGTTCCTCCAGGTCTAAAGCAAAAGATTTCCTAATGTATGATGTGTCTCTCACCAGAGTATCATATTTAATAAGAATAATAATGTTTATATCATTTTTAGTTGATTTTTTTCCCCCACTCATTTTGTGGTGACACCTCATTTAAGGTTTGTTGTTTTTAGTTCTGATGATTATTTTGGTTTTTTTGAAGGCCATGAGGGTGATGGGGAAGATCATGCGTGAGTGCTGGTACGCGAACGGAGCAGCCAGACTCACGGCTCTGCGCATCAAGAAGACTCTG
Organism: Porochilus rendahli; assembly: GCA_039654305.1. NCBI lineage: Eukaryota > Metazoa > Chordata > Actinopteri > Siluriformes > Plotosidae > Porochilus > Porochilus rendahli. The sequence goes on along the minus strand of JBCNYG010000003.1, from coordinate 25,071,767 downwards.
TCGCAGCTCAGTGTGCAGGAGGATGTTAAGATGTGACCCATACACAAGCTGCTCCCATCCCCCAGAAAGCGCGCCCTTGGAACGACCTGCCAGTTTCACACAGTTTTATAAAGTTGTGACCGGGACTACCTCACCTTTTTAGCCAAAACTACTGAGCGCAAAGGCCACTCCAGCTGTTCCCCAACCCCTTCATTGACGTCCAGTCTGTGTGCGTCCATCTCGGTCATGTCGCCGCCACACACCGTCTACTGCATGGATTATTTGTTTCAAAGGCAGGAGTTACTCAATAACTGTGATGGGACTTTTTATAAAAACAGTTTTGCCTTTCAGAATGGACTGTCGTGTGCTAAAGATGGATGTATGTGTGTTCTTATTGCGCGTCTCTTTTAGTCCATACAGTATGTTGAGCTCTGGATTGTAGCCTGTTCTCCACTGTGGTGGTGGGATGGTTTCCCCAAAAAAAAAAAATTCCTCCCCTGTCTTTAGCATAGAAAATGCATCAGGCAGTAAGACCCCGGATTTCACATTCGGGTCGGGTTGCGGTGTTGTTCTTTGCTGTCCCACCCTTAAAGGAGAGGAGTTGCGGTTAGAGAGTTAAATGATTGCTCAGAAACCGTTCATGTGACTCAAGACTCATTTATTTAACTAATTATTATTGTGAGCTAGACTTAGTTACTGTATAAAAAGGCATGGTTCTTATACGCATAAAGATTTATATGTGGTTGAATGTTTAACAGGGAGTTTTTTCTTTTTCTTTACCCCCCAATTTATTTATTTTTTTGTTTTTGTGTGTAATGTAGCTGTTCTGGACACTGTGAGATTAGTGCTCATTCAGGTTCTGACCATTAATGATACTAATGATGTATACAATCTATAATGCTGTGCAACATCAATTTCATGGCAAGACATGTAGCATAATTATCATTATGAGCATTTTTTTTTTCCCTCCCCTTCAATGTCCGAGCATGCATGACGCCCTGCTGGTCTTCTGTCACTAGGATTTTATGAGCTGCACTATTTGCTCCTTTTGGGAAAGTGGCAGAAGATGACCAACGGTCATGGTTCATAACGGTTGTAAATGGTTCATGTACAATAATGCCCCGATCTATCTGCTTATTTATAATGTCACGTTTATAATCTGCAACTTTCTAGGATTCTTTTCCTCATGTATTTACTAGCTTTTAATTCACGCCAATGGGAAGGTACTACTGACTGCTCAGCTCTGTGCATGAATGAAAATCTGTAAGGTTCGTAGGTATCCGTTTATGATCTGTGTCTTTTCACGGGTGTCCGAGACACCGATCTGTATCGGAATGCAGGAGTCTACACACGGTCCGGGTTTGATTAGTAGAATTCTTTATAAAAAAAAAGGCTGTGTACAGAAATGGTGTGTGCGTGTGCAGACTTCTATGTATGCAGGTCATGTGAGGTGTATAACAGTTGAATAAGTGCAGTGGATAATTGCTCAGCGTTACCTAATGACTCTCGAGAGTCTGGATCTGCATTGTGTTTTCAAGTATAGATTAACCATATAGCATAGTAGGGAGTGTAGTGGGGTGGTTTCTGGTTAACACCTATACAATATTACAACCGTACAACCTTTATTCATCGCACCAGACTGTGGGAGCCATTTCACCAAAATGACACCAGTACTGTAAAGAAAGCTGTAAACATTAATGTTGGCCTAATGATTGTTTTTTGTTGTCCCCCCCACCCCACCCCATCCCGTGCCGTCGTCCATCTGTCATCATTTCAAGTCCCAAATTAGAACTTGGAGAACTTGGCAGTTACTTCTACGAGGCAGTGCAGTTGTGCATTTCGATATTTTGAGATTGATAAGTTCATATTTTCTGACCTGTGCTGACTCTTGCTTTACAAAATCACTGTTAAAAAAAAAAAATCACCTTTTTTATAATGTTTTTTTCTTTTAAAGAATTTCCAAGTCAAGCACTGGAACTTTCTGGATAAATGTAAGATAAAATAAACTTGTCACCACCTCTCTTTATTTATAACTCATGTTCTACAGATGGAATTTGCTTTTGATTCTGAGACATTCTGCATATGCTTCTGACACTAGGTGGGACTTAACGGCAGATGTTAGTCAGAGTGCTTACTGGAAGAATCACCCTGACGTGTAGACTAACTGGCCTGGTTTGGTTTGTCACAAAGATTGGATGCTGTAATTTAAAACATGTGTTCAACTCATGCTAAATGCAAATTCTTTTGGGGGATTTGTTGAACTTGTACATAAATAATACATCTTGATTTCTTATCTTCATGTCTGTGGTTGTGTTTGGTTCATAGATAAGAGGCGATGATTGTTACCACTGGTGCGATAAATTTGATGAGCAGCATGGAATGGGGAACACTGCAGGGTTTTTATTCCTTCCTACAGCACATTATTTTCTGAATGAAAGGAATTTAATTCAGCTGAAGGCAATGAGAACTTTTTTTTTTTTTTTTTTTTTTAAATGGACACATTGGAATTTTTAAACAGGATTCCGGATGTACATTTAGACTGATAATAAACGAATCAGATGAATGTCAAGTAAAAACTTAAAAGCAAAACTGATCCCGTTCTCTGTTTGGTAACATCCGATTGGGTGTTTTATAAAGTAATACACTTTTCCAACTGTATACTCCAAAATCAAACGGTGATAAATGTGTTAAAAGGATGGTAATGAAGAATTCTGGTAAAAATCATAGTATCCTGATGAGCTTATACACCGGGACATTTTTAACTTTAAAGTATACTTTAAAAGTTCGAGACAGTTGTTTTTATTGCTATCTTTAATGCTGATATACTTTTAACTAGTAATAATATTGTAGTTTTTATTTGATGAACCATTTGTTGTTTTTAAAAGTAGTCACGAACTAGACTTTCCACAACCCCAGAAATCAGTTGTTCACACCAATACATGAACTCCTGCTCATGTTCCTAAGTATAGGTCTGAATGTACGTTACATCATTCATTCTTTGAGCCGCTTATTCATAGAGTAGCAGGGAAGCGGCGTACATGGAAACAGCTTTCTGACACACAACCATCCATTCTCTCGCCTAGTGGAAATTTGGAACAGCCACTAGTGCCTGATTTTAGATTGGGAGGAAACCAGAGTACTCGGCGGAAACACACACAAGAGCGACAAGAACATACAAATAATTTTCCCCGTGCCCAGGACTCATGACCTTTCTTGCTGCGAGGCAGACGTGGTAACTACTAGGTCACTGTGCCGTTGTCACTTTATCTTGCAAATGCAAAATGTATTTAAAAGCATCAGCAACAAACCAGGCTAGAAGAGTCTGTCTGTATTTAAAATGCATTTAATTTTTCTTTACAAGAATTAAAGCAAAGACAAAGAAAACAGAAGAGGGAAGGGTAATGGGTAGGTGTATATAAAGTGATGCAACCTCTGTCATCAAAAAATATGTACAATTCAAAATTATATCCATACAAAACATGCCACATACAATAAAAGGTTCATTTATCTTCCTCAAAGTAGCTCTGCTGTACATATGCAGCATCATTTAAAAAAGAATAAAACAGTGGGCTGGGTTTAAAAGAGACAACACAATGCTGTTTAAATAAATTAAATGATATGCAGGGACAACTTAAATTAATATATAATAAATTGGAAGATAGGGGGCTGACTAAAATCCAGTGAGGGTCTGATTTTAAATGACAAATTACACACGACAATAAGGTTCACCAGTTCTAGAAGTCTTCAGGAGAAGCATGAACACGTCATTGGAGTGAAATTCTATCTGGGAGAAGTTTGGGGGTTTCGTTACTGAATATGGAAATCAAACCATCGACTGTCTATATTGCCATTTCACAGGTTAGATAAACACAGTCACGTCTACAGGGAGGCAAACAATGACATTCGTCATTTTATAAACAGATTTAGATCATGAACCTTTTCTTTGAAGAAAAAAAAAGAAGAAAGAAAAAAGGGGAGAAACAAATACTGGCAACCAATTAGCAATTCAAGGACCAGTTTGAGTATTTCAGGTATTTCACAAGCAGTAGCATAAATAATATTAAAAGAAGAAAACTATGTGAAGAACATTACATAAATATATATACGCTATGCACCATTCTACCATCGGGTTCCAAACATGATCGAGGGGAATTTTTTTTTTCATGATGAAGTTTCAGGATTAATATCAAACATGAAATCGGTCTCAGATTTCTCATTCACCTCAAACACTCATCCAGATCATTGAACACATGATAACCATCACTATTCTGTATAAGGTCTTCTAGCCAAAAAAAAAAATCTAACAGAAAAATACAAAAGAAAAGTCTGAGTCATATACATAAAGATATTACTTAGTTTTCCATTTTACATATATTTATAGATATATACACATTTAATCTTTCTGATAAAATGATATCCAGTGGTTTCTCTTATTCCATCAATTTTAGTTCTCTAGAATTTTGACTTTATTCATTAAAAAAGGGGAATAAACAGCTTTTGCCCCCCAATATATACAGTTTGTACAAGTTGCATTACTTTTTAATATGAGGTCATACATCTGGGGAGGAACGAACAAAGCTCTGTACGGTTTGTGAAGACTTTGTTCAGCTCCCTTCTCTGAAGATTAATTTTTTTGTAACTGTTTTTAAATTACTTTAATATGAATGAAAAACAAATGCCCTTTGAAAAGTCTTTCTCAGCCTTCGCTTTAGCCTCAATAAGACAGTGCCAACAGTTCTCACACCATGTTACAGGTTATTATACAGCCTGCCCCTGCTCCGGCAGAGAAAGGCTTACTACAGTAAAGTTTACAACAGTCCACTAAGTATTACAAAGAGATCGAGATACATGAAGAGATGCTTGGAGTGAAAAGATGGAAATGTATAAAACATGGGGTATGGAGAAAATGGCAAACAAAATAGTAGTCTTGCATCATAAGTTAGCTAATTTGTTAGCCAACAGTATCAAGCATCAATCTTTGTCAGTGAGTGTTGCTGACTTGAATATTATAGTAAAAGAAAAAAAAGAAAAAAAAAGAAAGAAAGAAAAGACTCAAACAGCACCCTGCTTCACACAAACATCATTCCGTTGCTCACTCTGTCTGGGTAAGAGTGGATTTGGTTGTGCGCTTAATTAAAAATAAAGAGAAAAAAAAGAAAAAAAAAAGAAAAGTTTCTATATGCAGGAAGCCAAACAGGAAGGAAAATGGCTACATGAGAACTACAGTCATTTAGACGAGGTGGCCTCATAGACTTAGACACCCATTTGGTTTTTGATTGCTCTGAATAATGCATGATCGTGTTGAAAGACTGTCGTAGAGGCTCTGTCGTTGTGTATTGTGATCAGCTGCAATGGCTCACTACTGTAAATAAAAAGCGACACAGAGAGGAGCAAACCAGCTGCTTAAGGTTTTCCCTGCTTAACCCAGAGAGGCGACTGCCATGAAAACGCGTCTCCCTTCCCCTTCCACAGTAGCACTTAACAGTTTAATACAAAGCAGTCACTTCCCACAAACTCAATGAGGTAGACTGGGTCAACCAAACCCACCTTTAAACTTAATATAATAAAACATCTGGTGCCTTTTTCTCGAGCCACAAGTCAAATAGTATTTCAACTTTTTATATTATTGTACATCTTGTTCACAACAGTTCGGATCTGAGCCACTCCAGGATTGTCTTGCCAATATCCATTTTGTCAATCTTCATTGCTGACTTGATGGGAGAGTGTTTTTCTGGGGTGACAAGGTGGTCGAGAGAGAGAGAGAGAGAGAG
>JBCNYG010000003.1:25026873-25051798 GCA_039654305.1 Porochilus rendahli | reverse complement strand
ACACACACACACACATATATATATATATATATATATATATATATATATATATATATATACACACACACACACACACACACACAAAACGAAAAACCAGTGGCCAGAATGACTATTTGAGTGTCCATCTTTTTGATTCAACCATTATCCACTTAGGATAGTGCTATTAAACTCCTAAAAAGTACAATAATTAGATTGCTCCATTTCCACAGTGTATACACTAATGAAATTATGAGACACATACAGTTAAATATACATCTCAGTTGTAAATATGAATGAAAGAAATACCTGTGGATAAGGAGGTGGCGCTCGCTGGGTTTTATCTTGTTGAAAAACAGTCATTTCACCTTCTTGCCAATTTGGAGCATTACTAATCGGTGTATTTGCTTCTTTCTCTTGCCGAAGTGAGTTCCTTTGCATTTTCTGTCTTATCAAAAATTCTCTAAGCCTCTGTTTCTGCAGTAGAAAATGAAAGAAATTGAAAAGGAAACAGGGGAAATAGTTAAGGAAACTTGAGCAGATGGCTCTAATGATGTACCATTACAGTTAATACAGTTGCACAACGGCTTCTGTACCTGTCTATGCTTTTCAAGTTCTGATGGACTAAGGCCAATTAGCGACTGGTCCTGTCCAGCAGATAGGTCGGGGAGCTCCTGGGTGCTTGGTATGGCTGATAGATGATGTGCGTCTTGATTTCCAGCTGGTAACTGTGTCTTAGAGTTTAACTCAGCAGCCATAGCTGGTGACATAGATGATGATTGCTGGGGTTGAACCTGAGCTTGCTGGGAACTTATTACTAGTTTTGAGCCCACTGCTTGTGCCTGGCTAACCTGAAGGGGATCCATGCTGGGGCTGCAGCTAAAACTAGTAGGTTTTCCACTTAGTGGATCCCCTACTGAGGGTGAACAAGAAGGCTGCTGGTTGGAATGAGGTGATCCTCTAAAAGGAGCTTCCGTGACGGTCGAGGCTGGGCGAGGGGGTTTGTGCAGTGACGTGAAAGGGTCTCTTGACTGGGGCCGTGAGGGTGGCCGTGAATTAGGGTCTGGAGACTGAAAGCGTGGGGTAGCTGGTGAATGCACAGAGAGTCCATCATTAGAGAGAGCTCCTGGAGTATGAGGAGAACTCCCCTGTGACTGAGGGCTTGAGGCAACTTTTGGATAAGATTCTTGCTGGGGTATAGGCAGTCTCTGAATCAAGGTGGATGAACCATCTCCCGACTGGGGCCGGGGTGTAAGAGGAGATTGGACACAGGAATCAGAAAAACCAGAGGGAGACTGTCGATAGTTTTCAGGAGGATGATTAGGAGATAAACTAGGGGGAAGTGGAGTAGATGAGCTCCCATCACCACCTTGATGCATACGTGGTGTCATAGGAGCTTTGAATAAGCTATCTCCAGAGTCTCCCATTCCTGCAGGGGAATTTATGCTTAGCCCGGTTGAGGCACGTGGAGAGGGAGCACTCATGTCTGCCCTGTTTTGCAGCATTCCTCCTGGCGAAGAAGCAACAGTAGAGGGGGATGAACACGACGTGTACTCTTGTCGGCCACGAATTGGGTCAACATGGTGAGTTGTGTATGGTGGGGAAAACACAGAAGAGTCACCAGTCCCAACTGCTTTTGGTCGCGGACTCTCAGCCAGGCCAACAGACTCCTGAGATGCCTGTTGGGGTGGGAGGATCTGCTGCTGAGGTTTAAAGAATGGGTCAACTTGCTGAGCCTTGCGAGGCATTCCTGGCTGCATATCACGGGAACCAAGACTGGTCGTCCGTCCCTGAGGAGCACCCTGTGGGCCAGGTAAGGGGTAACCTGAGGAGGCCTGCAGAGGGCTGAAGGAAGGCTGTGAATAAGGAGTTGACGGTTGAGATTGAGCACGTGGGGACTGAGCTGGAGGTTTAGGAAAGGAGTCGACATGAAAGTCTGTTGAACCTGAGGCCTTAAGAGATCCATCTGGAGAAAAAACTGAAGATGCCGTATCTGGGGTAAAGGGAAACGCGGTTTCAGCAGAGCTAGGCTGAGAGGGAGTGGAAAGAGAGCCAGAGGGTGGTGGAATTTTAAGGTGCAGGCTGGGGCGTTCTCCTTTTATCCGTACGGGCTCGGTTTTAACAGGTCTTAGAACCTGACTTTCGGCTTGCTGTCAATAAGAGTAGGAAAAAGATCAGAAGTGCTTTCTCCAACTCTGAAAATGCATCGACTAGATGTTAAAATGATTACCTTCTGTGCTTTGCTGATTCTCTGAGCTGCCCTGTTATCTTTGGCCTTTTGCTGGAAGAATGAAACAGAATGAGTAAGATATAGAAGATATAGTAAGATATAATAAAACTTGATCTTGTGCTAACAATGTTGCATTACATATGTTTGCTCTTACCAAAAAAGGAACCTTGTCAGGAGCTGAGACTTTCCTCCAAATCTTCATTATCTGCTTGCAGCGGCTTGCCCAATCTGTTAGAGGAATTAATATGATTAATAATAATCATCATTTTAGGTAATTATGAAAAATATTTAATTAAAAAAGTTATAATAATTAAGTTTTTTTCATAACAACATATAACTGTGTAATTTAATTGCGTTTATCCACGTTTCCGCAAAATGATCACTAACCAGGGTAGTCTTGCTTGAGATTAGGGAAATTGATATTAGCATAGAGCACAGGGGAAATCGTCGATAGATTTCCAAGTTCTTCATCTTTTTCCCAGCGCTGTAAACTTCGCTGATTGTAGGACAGGCCATCGCCTTCCGGTTCAGTAGGAGTTGGAGGAGTAGTAGGAGTGGCTGGAGTGGAAGGTGTTGCCCAAGGGCTTTCCTCATCCTGATCTGGACTGAAAATTCCACCACGATCACTGGATAACAAAACGTTCTTATGAATATATATGCATATAAAATTTTAATTATTACCATAATTGAGTTGCAAAATACAACATTAAAAACTATTTTGCAACAATCAAAAACATTATCCTGTCCTTACAGTGGATCAAAAAATGGGGACTGGGAAAGTCCTTGAAAAGTTTCCATCACACTAGACGAAGGCAATGAGCCAGATGTGGAAGCACCTGTAAAACATTTTAAAGAGTGAAGTTTAAGTAGCGCTTACATGTTTTAATCGGCTGCAAACACACATACTGGCTGGTGTTGGGTTTCATCTTACCATGAAGGTTTCTTACGGGCAAACCAGTGCGATTACTCTCCCCCTCAACAGGCCTTAGACTAGTTGTCCCACTTAAAGTACCCCCTTCTGAGGGTCCAAGTACCTGGCGGAAGAACTGCTCAGAATCGTGCTTCTCTGTCCCCTGTGGAAGACCTGAATCAAAAAGAAGGAGAATAAAATCTTTAACTTTAATAAAAACTTGTAGGTCTTTAAAAAAAGACATAAAAAAATAAATAAAAAGTTTGGAATAGGTTTAACCTCCATTCTTCTGTATGCTTGAACCAGGGGTGTCACCAGAACTCTGAGCACTGAGAGAAGGTTGCTCCCCTGCTCCCACATTTACTAAAATATGGAAAATATCAAATGCAATAAATGTAATAAACAATAAAACACCAAAAGATATGTATGAAATTTTACAAATATAGAAAACACTAAAATATTTTCAAACCTATCAATAAAACTAGTCTGATAACTTCTGTTTTGCAATTTACCTTTTGGCTCTCCTTGAGGCTTTAAACCATCAGCTTCTTGTTTAAGCTGCAGGGCTGCTTCTGGTGCTCGGTTTTCAACCTCTACTACAACAGAGTGCACGTTAATGTTTACGTAATGTGGCGATTAAGAACTCCTTTCAGATTCCTACTGAGCATTGCCATACCTGATTCTGAACTTGTAGGTTTACATCCAGGAGCAGGTAATGAGGGTCTGGGCATGCCCTGAGAATGTCTCTGGGCTGGGGGGGCCAGAAAAGCCCTTTTACTCAGGTCAAGTAACGTCTTTCCAAAAAAAGCTTCCTGCAGATATGCGGGAAACATGTCTTCTAATTTGCTTTTCTTTCTTCCTCTACGCTTTTTGGCAAGTTCACCATCTCCCTCTGTTGCCTTAACATCAGGTGGATCCATGTCAGGATGAGGGCCTTAAAAAATATATACATTAGCCATTAACACCGTGGTCTGACAATAAATGCATGTTCCCATACTTGGCAGTTAAAAGCTGGCTTTACTTGCCTTCTTCAAGTTTTGTCTCTGTTGCCTGGCCTTCAGACACACCATCACCAGACGCAGACAGACTCTTTCTCATCCGTGTGTGACATTTTCTCTGCCGGACCATGAATCCTCCAATTCCTTTAAAATTTAAAAAAAGTCCTTTAACTCTCATGTAATCTTCTGTAGTACAGAAACACCACCACCAGTACCAGAGGAGCCACAGTCACCTGGCCTGTATGGTTTACGCTTCCTCTTCTTTCCTTCTTCTGTTTCATCTGCTCCTTTAACAGCATCACATTCGGGCACCCCCTCTGTACCTCCATCAGCCCCTGGCTCCTTGTCGACACCACCATCACGATCTGGGCTGCCAGGAGCTTCCGGTTTAGAGTCACACTCCATTGCCTCAGTACAGCCTGAGAATGAACATTCCGTACATTTGCACCAAAACGAACAATTTCAAACTGGTATTGAAGTTACAAAAGTTACAAAGGCCAAGAGTGGGCATACGTTTAACTCTTTCCATTATTGACATGATTTTACCTAGTTAGGAAGTTTTACATCTGCATATTAAAACAATATAAACGTACCTTTCCCCTCCTCTCCTTCACCCTCACCCTCTTTCAGTTCCAGACCATCAGGAGCTCCGTCAATACAGATGGTACCCAGTCGGGAACGTCGCTGTCTGCGCTTATGCAGAGGTGACATGGAAATACTACGTAGTAAAGACATTCCTGCTTCTGTAAGCCAGACACCTTCCAGACGGTAAAACTGAGGTTCTGAAGGAGAAACGTTTAGGATTGGAGCAGACATTTACATTTGATGGCATAAAAGTAGGATAAACCAAGTGAAAGTACTGTTCAGCCAAAGGAGACATACCAGGTTCCTTTATTTTGAAAATCGACATCATTGGTGATTCCACTGTAGAAAGAGTTTGAATACAGACAACATACAGCAGTAAGAAAGGAGTTAAGAAAAACTTCACTAACCAACGAAAAGCTGCAAATTACAAATGCAAATTACTTTACTTTTACAATCTTCCACAGAACAAAGACTCACCAACAGGCCTGGGAACATAAGGAGTACAAGCTGTACAGGCAAAGCCTTCATCAGACGCTTGCTCAACCTCATCCTCTGTATAAAGGCTCTCACATACAGCATGTACCCACCTACAAATAATTCTAATTCAATTACGTGTTCTTGTTTTTAACATTATATTACTTTGTTATGCCTTCAAGCAATGACTGTATGTACCTGTCACAGTGCTGGCACTGCAAAAGCAATTCTTCTTCCATGAAGTTCTCATGACATACAGGGCATGTGACCAGACTGGCACAAGGGCCACAGTGGTTATAGTTATTCTGCCACTCACAATGAAACCCTGGTGAACTGGCCCCACAGTGCATGCAGCACACACACCTAGTAAAAAGTATGAAAAGGAAGCAATTGCATTGAATATTCACGTCCACATCAGCAGTAACAAAGCAATAAAAACATTTTCGTTTGATGATTCAGTAGCTGAAATGTCCCAGACAAGCAGATCTGTCCTTTTACTAGTTTTTGGTGCTTTAAAAAAAAATTTAATCTGTAATGCATTTCTGAATGTACTCCAGTAGATTCATGTATTTCTTGGCACTTGTACCTAATACACTCTGCACCATAAAATATCATTCAACAATTAACACAGAACACAAACAACATTAAAGGCATACTAAGTGAATATGAAGAAACCAGAGCAAAGTAGATTTTGAAAGTATCCAACTGAAAATCCTACCCCTCCCTTCAGTTACCTACAAAACCACTCCTCAAAAACACATACTAGCTAAATCCACAAGAGTATGCACCAGGGAGCACTCTGTCTTCTCAGACTAACAAAAATAAATAAACAAAAAGACAGATAACTCCTCCAGTTGTCGATGTCGTTTAAAAAGCTATGCTGATTGTTCACTCTGGTTTGACCTCTTGCCAGACGTAATAATCAGAAGATCCTTCCTCGAAAGTCAAAATTACGAGTATGTCAAATTCAAGTGGTTTGCTGTCAAAGCGAAATTAAAAACAGCAGACGCAATTACACTGGGGAATTAACATGCCCTGTGGGCTAACTAAATAATTAATCAGGTCCGCTCCTACAAATTAAAGCTTACTATAATTGTAGTCACTTCACAAATAATATTCCAAATCAAACTGCCGAGGAATAATTTGGGTACCATTTGCACTTCCAGCCTCCCTTTGGCACTGTGTGCAGCGGTGGATCCAAGCAGTAGGTGTGATAGCTGACATCGCAGTCGTCACACAGCAGCAACCGTGAAGGATCAGATGCCTTCCCACACACCTCGCAAACAATACACTCAAGACAACGCCAGCCCTTTTTTAGCATCATCTTAGTGATCTACAGAGGAAGGGGGTAAAAATAAATAAATAAAGAAATTCTTACGTACGGTACACAAACTGTAAGTGAAAACAACATCAGTCCTGACATGCTTACCTTGCTGTTTACACAGTATGGATGGTAACACTGGGAGCACTGAGCACAAGCTAGCAGCTGGCCCTCTATACCTCGCCCAAAACTGCCACATACTACACACATGTCCTAGGAAGCAGAGAAACGAAGCATTATCAAATTGTGTACCCTGTAGGGTCATGAACATGAGAACTGAGAAACAAAATAAGACATCTTACCTGTAAAAGAACAAATTTATCTGTGCTGGAAAACAGCACCACTGTATTCTGCATTGTGTCATCCTCCTCCTCCTCATCCTCTTTGCTCAGTCCAGTGTCTGCATTCATGGTTTGCTTTAGAGAAGACAAAGGGTGTTTTGGTTATACATGCAAAACATTCGCGTAGTTGACCTGGTTTTCTGCCTGGAGTAATTTTGAGCTTATCAAACGCTCTAAAAAGGTCTGACCTGATCAATTTTAAGAATCAGAAAAGTCTGTAATTCTATTAATTATAGAATGTTAACAAGAACTGAATTATCTGTACAAAAATAAACATTTTCTAACCCCAAAAAGTCGATATATTTGACATCAGCAACATACAAAACTTAACTGCTCATTTGGTTAAACACACACACGCACACAAAGCAGGGACTTGTTAGCATTACATCATCTACATGTGCCAGGTATGCCAATAATCAATAACTCAGCATTTACTTTAGGGCAGAGAAATAAAGCGTAAGCTTAAGGGAAACTCACTAAGAAAGCATCAATGCAAGAGGCCATAGCTTTGAGACGTGACCGTCCTCGTCCTCTTCCACTTCCTCCACCTCGGGGCCGCCTCTTTCCTGGAAAACCACTGCCCCTTCCGTGCTGCGTCATTCATAAAACAAACCATAAATGTGCATCTTCTCACATGCAAAAACCATACTGCCGTATGCAAATGGCATAATCATAAACTCACTCCACCTGTTTTACTCTGGAGCGACCTGGAGATCCTCGTCGCTTTAACTTCTCTCCATCAGGCTTGAGAGGGTCAAAGGGCAGAAACTCATCACTCTCTGTGAGCAAGGAATCGGAGCGCGCCCTGCCTGTTGGCCCAACACCAAGGTCCATCTGGGAGTCCACCTCTCCCGGCGAGCCGAGGAAGCCACTGCTGCTCTCATCGCCGTGGCTCATGTTCGACATCTCATCCAAGAGCAGTTCTGACTTAATGCTTGCCTCCTGAGCATCAGCCTCCTGTTTTGGAACATCGTCTGTTTGACCCTCATCCTTACAATGTGCCTCCTCTGACAGCTCTTCCTCCTCTTCATCGTCCTCTGACTGACCAACTCGGTCATCTGTGTCTGATGCGGAGGGTTCCGTCTGAGGTACAGGGGGAGCAGTCCTGTCTGATACCACCTCATTCCGCACCTCTGACCCTGCTTCTGTGATGTCCATGGCAACAGGCGCCACCTTATCTAAAACAGCAGAACGAGGGCTTTGAGAAGGTGACGTGGAAGAGCCTGGAGTTGGTTCCTTTACTGTGACGTCCATATTAATGCTTGATTCCTTTCTCTCCTCCCTGCTGGCTTCCTCCTGTAGCTGATCATCTGCATGAGGCTCTGCTACTTTAGGTACGGCTTCCAGCGCAGTGTCGGTGACGGGGTTAGCAAGGCTGTCCACTGCAGCCTGAACTTTAGGTTCATCCTTCATACTAACAGCACCATCAGCATCAGATTGGCTCCAGCCTTGCGCGGCTCTGCTGTCATCACGTACACCTATTAAAATGAAGAAAGATAAGAGCAAGCAGAGTGAGGTAACGTCTGCCAACGAGAAACAACACCTGACAAATCAGCTTACAGAAATCTTACATCCAAGGGTTAACTACACAACTTCTTAAACATCACATTTTCACTGCAAATTTCTCTAGAAAACAAAAACCATGTCTTGTGTACGCTCAACTTGCTTAAGATGATTACCTGAAACACCGACGACAGTTTGCTCTTCAGTAAACCTTTGACTATCCGGGAGCGGTTCAGTCGAAACGGTCTTCTCTTTCTTCTCTTGTTGTGACCCCTGTTCCGTAATGCTATTGTGAACTTCTTCCATTTCAACAACCTCAGCTTCTGTTTCTAAATCAGAATAAAGACACTATTCACACAGTGATCATCAGCTTAAAATACCAATAATATACAGTTCAATCAAAGAACACACCCATCTCCATGGACTCCTCTGGACCTGTTTTTTCATCCACTTGTGTAGATTGCCGCTCCGTCTCAGAGACAACAGTCTGTGCTTCTCTGCAGATCATGCAGATACATTTTGCATCTGGAGACTCTGAGACTGAGGAACACTCACTGTGTACCCACCTACAAAGGCAAACAAAATTTTTTATTAAGCCTCGTAGGATCATGTTCGTAATCTTTTTCTTTTATTGTGGAGTCGTGCAAAAAAACTAAATACTGCTTTCAAATTTATAGAAAGCAGTATACAGAACTTTAAAGGATGTACATTAGTGTGCACCACTTTTGTCTAAAAGGGCTCCTAATAAAAAGTAAAAAACTACTTCTCTATAATTTTTTGGTGAATGTATTGTACAGTGCTATTGAAGGCAACGAAAAAGTATACCAACGTTATCTCATTTTTTCTTGATTGGATAATGATATGTCGCACAATTATAAAACTTAAGGAGCAGATTTTCCTCTGAGTGAATATTTCATTGTCAGCTAATGGAAAAGTGTCAGACTTAACCGATGACCGTTTTGCTAATGATCTTGGCTGAAGGAAAAAAAAAAGAAAGGCACACTAGGAATTAAGTGGACATATCAAAGCAATAAATTAGATTATGAAAGAAAGTTAATTAAATACAAAAACCTTCAAACATACTACTGTACCTATAGGTTCATTAAAATAAAAGGGTGAAAACATCAAAATGTGGGTGACTCGAAATTACAGAAGCTTAATAATAATAATAATAATAACAACATATCAGAGGGAAAGAGTTATGCACTCACCTATGACAGATTGAACAGCGGTGTTGTAGTGTGACAGGTGACTCTGTGACCTTACTGCAAACCCCACAGACAGACATGCGCCGTCGCTGACAGCTTTCACAGAGTGAATAGCTCTCAAACCACTGCTCAGAGCCAGGGAGACTAAGTCCCCGAGCCCCGCAGTCAGTACACACACGACACCGCTGAAATGAGAAAACGCATTATTTTATCAGATGTTTAAACCAGTGTTTGAGTTTGCGCAGATTATCAGCTTGTTATACAGTTAATAAGATGATATGTGCTTAATGTGTAGTTTAGAAAATGGGGAGATCATATACACTTACATGACACATATCTATTTTATTAAATTGTATGACTTCTGTTGTTACTACCTCATATATAAATACTGAGTAACTCGTATATTCACAGCTTGAGAGATTGTTGTTGTTTTTTTGAGCACATATATCCTGAAACTTAAAAATCTACCTCACAATGAAATTTTATTGGATGTGCCATTTTCTTCACTTATCAATAATTTATTTTAAAATACATCAATCAAAAAGGACTAAATAAAACATGCTGGAACTAACTTTGCACTTCCAGGAATCAGGGGGTACAGAATCCATGGCTGGCTGTAGACAAAATGTGTGATAGCCCTTGTCACATGCATCACAGACCAGCATCTTGGTATCTTCTCCCGGTTGCCTAAACATAAAGACCAATTTTTTAAAATATAAGCCAACCTCAAACGGATGATTCTATGACAATTCAATGACAGGGCTCTCTTTAACATACCTGCAGGTTTGGCACACCTTACAATCTGGGCATTGCCAGCCAGAACGCTGGAGAGGCGTGGCACTGATCTCAAGACAGGCATCATGGTAGTGTTGCCCACAACCTGTGCAATACAGTAACCCTGGGAGCTCTCCTGCAGAGTTCGAGTCACATACTACACAGCGTGCCTCCTCTCCAGCTGAAAAGGGGAGAGTATAATCATTCAGACAAATCCTACACAATGATGGTTATCTCCTGTTTGTTTGGCAGTGTTTCTTACCCATCTCTTCTGCTTGCTCTATGTGCTCAGGACACAGAAGAGCTAACTGCTTCATGGACTGAAATGATCCACTCGCAGCCGAACAAGGAAAGTGGTAGGCCCGTGAGCAACCTTCGGCACGGCACCTGATGGTCGCACCCAACCTTTTACAATAATCACACGGCTGCAATGCAGATAAAAAAAAAAAGTTCAGGAGACCGTATCATTTTACACTCAATAACTACCTCTAAGTGTAAAGTGATTTTAGTCCACCTGCTGTATCCCTGAGATGACCACTTTATCCACATTTATCAGCTCTTCACCCTCGCCCTTCTGCACTCCTTCTGACCATACTGCACACCAATGGTGAACCCAACAGCTCCCTGCATCAAAATATATTTCATTTAAACTGTATTTAAAAAATTGTCAGGTTTTAATGGGGTAAAAATATTTCCTTTTCAGCATACCTTTGTCATCGAAGAGAGATACAGGACTGATGGGTTCGGAAAAGCCAATGGAAGACAGGTCATCATTTCCAGCTAATGGCAGTGAGGAGGTAGACGGCTCCAGATTGGGCCAATGGGAAGAGGGGCCGAAACACCGGAGCTCCCTCTGTCCATGAAGACTTCTCTCAACACAGTTGCAAAGCGCACAGGCTCTGACAATCTCCCTGAACACACAATCAAAAACTGGGATAGTCATCTACTACAGCCATGATTTAACATATACAGAAATCAAATAATTTGTATTTGCAGATAACGTATTTGCAATCATCTCATCATTGACATCATGTTGTGCACAATTTGTTAAATTCAAGTGAAACCCACTGCCACAAAAAGCTTATGACTGCCAAATAAAACATGGAATTAAAAAAAAAAAAAAAAGGTTTTACGCTGGTGCACTGGAAGGGTCAACAGTAGTGCCTGAGATGTCCTCTGCAGCAAAAGGGGCTTCAGATTTCCCCTGAGATGGGACGGTCTCATTTGAAGAGGCACTGTCATCAGCTGGGAAGCACAGACCAGATATAAATTCAATTATATGCAGAAACTGGACAAGCGACACAGTAAAGTTTTTAGACTATATATTTCATGTAACACAAAATGCTCTTTTTACACCATCTTATAAAAAACTGCCAAATAATTTTTCAAAGCCGAAACTGATAAATCACAAACAACAGAAACCCATTGATGACTTTGGTCTCTCAAATGTTTGCATGATATAGACTGATGAAAGTTCAGTTACAAAGTCCATATAACATACAGTGCAAAGAAAATCAAGGGCATCATAGAAATCCACAAATGCATCATTTTCTACATAAAAGGAAACAGAAAACGTACAAGAAAGCCATACAAGCAGAAACAAGTTCACATTTGCTTGCTAACCTGCTTTTTCTGAATCATTTTCTTCGCAGTTTGACTTCTGCTCGTCCATTCCTTCTCCTGAAGACGATCTCCTTAAAAGAGATCTAAAACAAGCAAAGATTTATAAAAACCATTCTAGAAATCCTTCAAACATCAAATCTGAGGTTTGAATCTTTTAGTTCAACATGATCTATGAAGTTTCAAACATGGATAGTAATCTACACAGCTGACCAGTTTTCTAACGACCTGCAAAGTTCATAAATGGAGCTGTTCATTTGGAAAATTACAGTCAGGCTATTTCATGAAAGGGTTAATTAAGAGGTGCATTAAATTAATACGTTTCTCATGCCACACTGCACAGTAAATATTATAAGACAAATTGTGGAATACAAACCATTAAATCACTTTCCTGTCCTCAGCTCATTCTCAATTTAAAAGGTGGAGCCACAGTCAATGACAAACAACAGCTAATTATCTGTGTGTGTCTGATACTAAATTCGTTTTATCCGCTAGTTAGCTTCAGATTACAGTACATATAGCTAGTTTAGCTTAGCTCGACCGCTAGCTTGCTAGCCGGGGTTAACAAACTCTCTGCACAAAAATTCGGTCACGGCTCACCAAACAAGAAATATGAATCAACAAATGCATTGGTATATAGTCGCCAAGGGTAACGCCAAGGCAATAAATTATTTAAAATGCGTACATAATTAACACGTAATGCTACTTCCTCCATATAAAACAACACTTAACGGAGATACACAAAGAAAACACAACTTCCGAGTAGCCCGCTTCCTGTGACTGTCCATAACCAGTCCGGGCTGAAACAAAGCAGAGGCTATTTAGTTCCCACAAATCAGTGTGCAAAGCAAACGCGCAAAATAAAGAATAAAGCGCAAATTATATTACACTTTAATAACATAGGTCTAATATAAGATTATCCTATTTGATCATCTTTTATGTCACGACTCTTACATAAAATTATTTTATCTCTTATTATTACACATTTAAAGTTAGTCTACAATGCTTTAAATGAGTTCATATAAAAAAGTTTTAAAAAACACAACCTCAAAGTACTGTGCTACTCTCATTTTAAGCCAAATTTTTACTGTTGAATTCTTCATTCCTAACGGATCAGGTTGGGGGTGTTTAATAGTTTTCTTTAGTTCAGCTCTGACGATAATAAGAATTATAATTCATACCAATGGTTTGTATTAACATTCTCTAGTATGTTATTTCAGTAGTAACAACTCATTTGAAGACTTGCAAGGTAGATGATCTAAAGGATAATAAATAGATTAGAAGAATGATGTGTTCTTAATTGAAGGAAGTAAAATGAATTGAAATCATTGATAATTCACTGTGGAAATGGTAAGAACATATTTCACAACAGACTGGTGCAATACAGCTTGACAGAAAGCTACTCAGAGTTTTATTCCTTGTGTAATTAATATGAGGGATTTTAGGCTTTTGAGTCAAGAATCATGATGTCTATGAATACATGTAAGAAATAAAGCAACAAATAACTGCCCAGTTACAACCTCAGGATATTCATGGCACATAAAACTATACTGTTGAAAATCGTTGTTCCCCACATCCCTCGATTTACATGTGTTTCCTCCTATGACAACACACATTTGTGTAGAGGAAACTGTACTGGTTAGACGTTAAAAACGTTTCTCTTGCTCTCTTTGGTGTGTGGTTTTTCAGATCCAACAGTTGCTGGAAATGCTTTTAAAAATAAACTAAGAGGGTGTGTGGAGAAACTAAAAAAGAAAATCTGTTGCCTTTTAAATGTGATTAAATATTTCTTCATAATATTTTTTGAGAAAGAGAGAGAGACGTGATTACACTACAGTCCTGTAAAAAGAGATATGCTCTCAGGCAGGCAGTGGAAATAAGCTGTAGTGCACATTGTTGCATGTATATGAAAATATGCCACTCACTAAAGATCAGAACATTAAATAATAATATCAGCAAGAATAATAATTGTTATCATTATTATTATTACTGGTTGTTACAACTTTATAATAAAAACAATAATAATTTTATAATAAAAATATAAGCTCAGCAATCGTAAACAATTCCTTATAGTGTGCTGTCTGAAGAAAAAACGAACAAACAAACAAAAAAACTATTTAAGTAGTTAGTTTAGAGGTTCACATAAAAGACCAATACACTGACTGAGGCTGTCAAGTTGAGCATAATTACAACAAACCAAAAACCCCCAAAAGAACTGCAATTCACAAAATGGACATTTGTTTTTCCAGAACCGGTGTTTAAATTCATACAACACCATTATGTACAACTTTAAGAAAATCATAGTGTGCACAGTAAGCACTTTCAGTAACCAGAAAATAAAAGTACGCAGCTAAACATGGCTCTCTCTCTCTCTCTCCTAATCCAAAATAATGGGTCAGTGGACTGCTAGCAAACTATTCAACACACGGCGGGGAAAAGTTCATCTAACTAGCATTAAACCAGCACTCCAAACACAACTAAAGGTCCAAGATCATCATAAAACACAAGAGAATTGTGACTAATAAGTCAGTGTAGTTTAAAAACCGGTCAACGAAATGAACCAAGGCTAGGAGTGTGCTCTTAACTAGTTAGCACCATCCGCCGTAAAGTGTCCCCCAGAACGTTTCCTCAACATTCAGCAAAACATTTAGCACTAAGCCATTTATCACCTGTAAACCCAAACGCAATAAATATAGATGCTGGACACTGGCGAGTTAGTCAGTTAGCTTCTATCACCGCAAAACAAACTTTAGTTTACAAACATGGCTATATGTTTAGCAAACGAGTTAGCAATTATAGAACATTAAACTAGCTAGACTCCTGTCAGCATAACAGGCCAAGGTTAACCACAAACAGTGTCCATTTGCCTCCACACGAAGACTCAAGTGAGGTGGAAAAACAAGCTAGCCATTAGGTAAAAGGTACTACTTGAACTTCCATCAACAAGCAGGCAGTTAAATAACTAAGCTAACCTAACAACAAGGACACACCATTCGTGCATCTTAGCTAGGTATATAAAGTAACAGTGCGATTTGTTTTCCTGCCGAGCGAGTCTGAAAAACCCTTTAAACCTGAGAGACAGCTAACTGAAATGGACGCTTTAAAAACTTTGCTAGCCGCTTAGTCAAACAAACAAGAAACTGGCAACAATTTCATGCTTATACTCTTAAACAGTGAAGTCTGCCAGCTCAGGTATGAGGTGAACTACTGCTGTACTGTTAAAGACGTGAATAAACAGCGTGCACCACTTCAGCATGCTACCTAGCATGGCAACTTAATTTCCAAACTAGCAAAGAAAAGGGAAAAGAAATAAGGGGGGATGATAAGAGTTGAACTGACCTTACAGAAAGATACTTGCTTCCTCATACATGGTTACAAACAGTCCTCCGGACACAAATTCGTAGTTACTGGTTTCATTTCATAAAGCTGAGCAGGTTGTGGATTGGGGGAAGTGCCCGAAGCCCTTGGCTGCTGCTGCTGCTGCTGCTTCTTACGCCTGCTAACTTGATCATGTATTAGCTAGCGTACAAAATGGCTAACCAAATTAATCATTGTACTCCTGTAGGCAAAACAAATCCGGGAAAAAAGCAACCCTAATCTCTATGCAGGAGGCAGGATGGTATCGTGTTTGCTAGTTTGTTCGCTTCTTTGCTAATTTGAAGCAGTTTGAAAGGTTAACTGCGTAGCTGGCTTGTTCGTTTTCCCTGACTGGATGTTGTGTGTGTTTGTGTCAATAAAGCTTTACAGACTTGCTTTTAAGTTTTCTTCTTCGGTTGTCTATTGTTCTGTGCTAATAATACAACCTTTATTCCTGACTCTACCACGGCTAACACACTGTAATGTTGTAGTTCGCGGATGTTTTTTAGCTTAGTTAGCTCGTCGAGATTCTTTGCTTCCATTTGCAGGTCAGTTCTTAATTCTCAGCCACCGCCACATCCATTTTAATCAGTCAAAGCCACCGTACCGGTGCTAAGACTGGGCTCGACCGGGCAGGTCGCTTTCTCGTGTTCGTGGCTCTTCCCTCGGCATTTCACTCATTTTCTTTACCTTTCACACCACCGAGCCTTTCAAATCATCCTTTCCTGGTGTATGACAGTGTAACATACCCAGCTCCGTGACACTTAAGTGTCATACACACACACACACACTCAGGACTCGGTATAAATTAAGTCGCAGCCATTTTCCAGCCAGCTTGTTTACCATCAGTACTCATTATGGCGCGCGCTTTCACTTTGTCCACACTACTAAGACTGATAGAGATGTTTCACTGGATGAAAAATTCCTGTGCATGACCCATCGTGGGTCACTTTGACTTTGACTTTGACTTTGACCAGTTGAGACAGAAAATATTCCGCACAGATAGCCTTAGTGCTTCCCCTCCTAGTTTGACCTGTTTAAGGAGGGCTGTTGAATAGCTGGTTGGGTAAATCAGAGTAAATCAGGGCAGGTGGCTCAGTGGTAAAGGCTCTGCGTTGCTACCCTGAAGGTTGGCAGTTCAAGCCACAGTATCACCAAGCTGCTACCTTTGGGCCCTTGAGCAAGTCCCTTAACCCTCAATTGCTCAGATAAGAATAAGTGTTGGAAGCAAGGAAACGTTAAAATGCCCAGAACATGGGGGTGACTGCAAGATGAAGCTTGGGAACCTGCTCCATCATATCTGCTTTCATTTTTTTTCAAATTGTACTTTTAAAATTTTTTTTGCAAATAATAATAATAATAATAATAATAATAATAATAATAAAAATGACAAACATGACCCCCTAAAATTCCACACATTGATGTATTGTTGATAGCCACTGTATCCTGGTCATGGTCAAAATCAAGGCCCGTTGGCCAAATCCGGCCTGACAACTCATTTTATGTGGCCCGCAACAGCTTTCAAAAAATACGATTATCGTACATTCTTTACTTCAATAATTACCATAAAACCCAGTACATCATGCTTCCACTAGGTGGCAGCAACCTATTTCAAGTAAACAGCGAGTCATGACTCGAGAATGATTGCCAGCTAGCCTGTCGCTGGTTAATAGTTATGAGAAAATGCAACTGAATAAAGGAAAAGAGTACAAATGCTTAAACTAATCATTGTGCCATGCAGTCTTCATGGTTGCCCTTTTAGAATGTATGTTTAGTGTTTATTCGTCCCTCGGACCCCTATAAATTTAGTGATGTGGCCCTCAGTGAAAATGAGTTTGGCACCCCTGGTCTAGATGGATATGGAGCCTACAGCAACACGGGATTTGAACATCTGTTAGGGCATAATCCACACACTTATCGATACTTACCAAATCCAATTTTGGTAGCTGGAAGGAAAATGAGGAAACATGAGGAATCCCACATGGACTAAACACACAGTGCTGTGCACAGACAGTAAATAAGCACAGGTACTACAGTTGAAAATAAAGAGCCTTGACTTTTGAGGCAGCAAGATGACCTGCTGCAACACCGTGCTGCTTTAACGATCCTTGAAGTATAAGCCTTTATTTATAATGTTATACGGCTTTGCATATCCCAACCTCTCAGGAAGCTGAGGTCAGAGTGCAGGGTCAACCACTGACACTTCACCTCTGTGGTAGGTATATAATTCAGAGGTATAGCGGATGCACCAGAAGTAAATTTGTCCCTTCTGAATTAAAAAAAAAATTATAAGTGTTTTAAGGAAAGCTTGGAAAGTGACTTCTGGTGTTAGGAAGGAATTAGTGTATACATTTTTATCCAGTAATGATGCCATATATTTTTGCTGATGCTGATGAATTTCTACAATGTAGCCTATATGATGTGCATTAAAAACCATAGTCAATAATGAATCATTACCTTGATATATTAGTAATTGGATTATTTCTAGATACTTGTTACACATAGAACTCCAGGTCACAAAAAAAAAAAAAAACAAGACTAGGACTAGTAAAGTCATGCTTTTCTTCAGGATTAGAATTAAGCATGAGGTCTAACACACCCAAAGACCTCATTGGTTAGCAAATATGAGTGAGGGTGTGGCTCCCTGATACGATGTTTCTTATTGGCCATATGTAGACGAATCACAGAAGGATTTTAGGTGGATTTGTGCCCATCTGCACTCCTCATTAACAGGATTATCCTTTTTAATTCACTTCTCAATAGCTGTCCAAAATAGTGGGAGAAGAACACAGGTTACTGTTGTAAATTCTGTCACGGTGACTTTCCTTTTGTTCGGTGTCTCTCTACACTCTACTAGTTGGTGTATTTTTCAGATTAAAAAAAATGCATTTCCTTATCCCTTTATACATTTATTTAAATGATCTGTACATCTCCACTTCGGTGACATATGTGTTCCACGGAGACGCTGAAAAAAAGCTTGAATGTTGTCTAATCTGATTAAAAGGCTGAAATCAATGCTGTTTGTTTTCATTGAGAGACCTTTAGATTTTAACATTTAAAGGTCATCATGAATAATATTTATCACCGTAGCTCTTGTTGTTTGTAATGCAAATTTATGAAAGAACCCCTTCAAATATTTTGTGGTATTCTCCTAAAACAAAATTCAGTACTATGAATAGCAAAGTGATTATGATTTGTAAAGCACCTGTTTGTTAAACCTGCACTTGGAAACAACCAATTGTCTGAACATTAATAAACCATTAATATTAACATTAATAATAGTTTAGGTTTCAACCATAGTTAGAACATCTATAATTAGCACATATATAATGCATAATGACCATGTTAGATATTTTGTATGAGATGTCCACATAAGCAGAGGCCAGCTAATGAATAGGTCAAAGCTCCTTGTAAATGCGCATTTTGTCCACAAGGAGGTGGAAAATATTAACATTTGGGTAAAAGAAGCGTCCAAAATAAAATAAAAAAAAAATTCAGGATCATAGCTTAAAAAAAGGTTTTAAAAAAATTAATCGGTTCCTTCAAAACGTCTCATCTTTGTTATTTTTTCTAAAGTACAAAATTATGAGTACAAAAGATTATTACAGAACTAAAAAAACAAAAAGGAAACAAATCAGACAAAATACTCACAAATTCAAGTTTCAAAATTAGCTATCAAATACCCAAATTCTTTGTAGTTTATCTAAAAAAAACCTTGTTGTATGAGCTTGAAAAGGCTTTTGTGTTTTATTCTTATATTTGTGCTAAAATAGAATAATTGCATAGAGACTGCCTGTATAAGCATACTCATTATCTAAAGCCCAAATCAGACACACCTGGGAGACCAACAGTCATTATATATAATAATAATAATAACAACAATAATAATAATAATAATAATAATAATAAAAATAATAATAATAATCATAATTATAATAACAACAACAAAAAAACAACAATATATTCATTCATTCTTCTTTTTGTTGTTGTTGTTGTTGTTGTTGTTGTTCTTCTTCTTCTTCTTCTTCTTCTTCTTCTTCTTCTTATTATTATTATTATTATTATTATTATAGTAACTAGCCTGCCAGCTCAGGAATTCAAAGTGAGTCATTTGCAGCAGGACAATAACAATAGTGGCTAACAAATATAACAAAGCCCTGTTATATTTTTGACAAATTGCATCAGCGAATGCAACCCATGGAACGTTAGTGTAGCCTACAGTTTATCATCAAATACATGGCTGTACTATCTTAGGGCCAGGTGGGAAAAAAAGACATGAAGTCATAAGATTAATTACAATAGCTTTCAAATGTTTATATATTATAAATCCAAAAGTATAAAAATAGCTTTTCTTTCTAAGAAACATTCCCTCTTGTGTATAAAAATGTTTACTCTGAATCTGACATTAACATGTGCCATAGTCATAACAAGTGTTATGCAATAGAGTGTACTTCAAATCTATGAATGTCCACAACAGGTGATTTAGTTGTACAGTGAAGGAAATTAATAATACTATATTACATATAAGTTCATTATAATTTGTATTTGGACTCGTTTGGGGTAAGTAGCCTGTTTGGTTAGAATTTTATGACCCGGACAGAAAGAAAGTAATTGCTATCTTCTGTTTTGGGCCTTCAGTCACAAAAATGAGGTTTCAAAAAAAATCTGAGCAATTGTACATAGCAGCTTTGCATACCAGTGAACCCCTACTTGTATGCCAACCAGACAATCAAAATATAGCTTAGAATTATGTTCTTTTAAACATGTACTGTTCATTTTGTTCACTTCATTGTGAACTACTCCTGGACTGTTATGTATTACATTTATATGTCCTCTGGAAAGAACTTGGTGTGACGGATAGGTTGCGTGAACCTCAGCAGCACCTTGCATCATCACTGTGAGTGGATTCACTGCCATGAATACTTGTGACAGTCCAATCAGGAAGCGAAGAGGCCCGAATGCCCAGTGCGCCAGCCTGTGATCCTCTATAGATGCATAACTGGACACCAGCACACCATCCACAAATAGGTTGCCGTGTTCCGTCAACGGAGCATACACCCCAATTCTTTCTTTCTGTGAGACAGAAACAATTTTGGAAGGATGCACATGACCATCCTTTCCACAAATTAGCACATAGGATCCCCTTGTGACTTGACTAGCAAAGCTAGCAAAGTACTCATGGTAATGTAACCGGAGGTTGGGAGCCATGAAGATGAGGTGATTGGGTGTAATGGTGAGTTTATGCCCATTTTCTGTGAAGAAAACCAAAAAAATCGACCTGTGCTCAGCATCCAAATGTAGGAAAAGGAGGACACGGCTGAAGATCATGCCACCGGACTCAGACAAAGCAAGCACTGAGTCTCCAGGCTGCAGATGAGACATAGGCTTTTGCAATCCCTCAGCCACAGTCACGAGTCCTGAAGCTGAGAAACAGCCTCCTTTTTCCACTGCAACAGAATGATCTGAGAAAAGAAGAAACAGAACAACAGCAGTAATTCTGAGTAAAATATTACGAGTATACTGAAATAATATGCAGACAGAAAAATTAGGGAAAACAGCGTTTCTGTAACACTATGAAAAGACATGCACTGGCATTGTTTGGGTTTATTTGTCCCCTTAAAGAGAAGCATCACTACCAATGAATATAGTGTACAGTGTTAAGGTTCAGAAAAGTCATCAACTCTTTTTAAGTGACTATAGATTAATGGAAAAACTGATTTCTTGATGATATCCTGTACATACTTGAATTCTGCATCAGATACTCCGAAATGTTAATCCCTATACCTTTTAAGAGAATATCTGTTACTAGAATGGCGTCCATTGCTCCAGCACAATCCCAGAGACATATAAGTCCTAGGTCTTGCTTCTTACTTATTCAGTGGAATGACACCTAACTAATCATTTTATGCACACTGCCTGGCCAAAAAGTTGCACACTCTAATGTTTTCGTGAAGTGAATTTAGCGTGATCTCAGCATGTAATCTCCATGGCATTGTTGCTCCAGTTGGTCATGTTGAGGCTCAGCAACATCAATGTGGCAATAAAATGAAGTCAGCTGAAGAGCTGAATGTACTGAATGAGCAGGCTTTTTCTTTCCTGATGGCACGGATATAAACAAGGACTCAAATAATGAAAGAGTGGTTCAGGGAGCATGAGGAATCATTTTCATATATGTATCAAAACCCCAGAGTCCTGACCTTAACCCTATTGAAGGTTTTCGGGATGTGCTGGAGAAAACTTTATGAAATTCGATTTTTCCCTCATCGATTGAAGACATCCGCGAGAAATGAACCAAACACTGGATGGAAATAAATGTTATGCAGCTTAAGTTTGTTGAAACAGTGACATGATAATTACATGCTGTAAGCAAGGCTACAACGTATTTGTGTGTGCAACTTCTTTTTTGGCCAGGCAGTGTATTATCTCATAAAACTCTGTATTATCTCTAAAAACACCATATAATAAGTATATTAACCCACCCAAAATTTCATATGAGTACATTTAAATTGAAAGAGATTTACCAGCTTTGACAGAGCAGTGCACATGATACTTGGACTCATAGTATACCCAGTCGAACCCGGCCTCGACAGCCAACTGAGCAAGGAGACCATACTTTTTTATGTCCCTGTCTGAGGTGGTTATGTCCACAGCACGGCCCTCATAATGAAGAGAGCCCGATGGATGATTATCGTCCTCGTCCCAGGCTTCGGTCACTCGTAGTCGAACACCAGGCCATTGGTTCATAACTGCAATGGCCAGTTTATTGATGCAATCCTTACAGCGCTGCCAGAGGGAAAGAGAAGTTATTCAGAGAAATGGATTTAACAATAACAGAGCTATGAAACCACCATAACACCACACCTAGGCATGGTTCATTATTCTCGGCAGATTCCACATAGACGTCGCCTTCAGAAACTTACTCAAGTTGAATAAAGACTAAACATCACAGCATTGGGTTGTGTTTTGTCTTTCTGCCTTGGTTCTGCTCACTGGTTGACAGCAAATTTTGTCTGTACATTCAGCTCCGATAAAGGCCATCTACAACCCCCTCCAAAAACACCTCTTACAATCAAAACAAAGCTACTGTAACTAATCTCCAACATTCTTTGGCCATCTTCAGCTAAGTTTGAGAGTAAATTCAAGGTCAGTGTTTTTTTTCTCACAAGATAGTAATATTTTCACACAGCCTTTTATGCATGGTTAGTCAAATGGTGGTGTTATTACTGTATCCATTCTGACTTCCGCCTGCTCTATAGGATATACAAACCGTGCATTGGTCCTTCATGCTTCAGGAAAAAATGTGGTGTCGTGAGAAATCTAATGTTTTACAGTGCAGTGAATTGAGACCATTCAAAGGGAGTGAGAAAGGGCAAGTGAAAGAGACAGAGGGGTCAAGAAAAGGCAAGTAGAGAAGAAAAGGCGAGACCCAGTTTGAGTGAGAGAGCAGACCGGTGGAATGTTTGGGCATGCATTTGTGAATATGACAGAGAAAAGTGAGAAAGTAAGCTGGGCGAAAAACAAACCAGACCCATTTTTCTCGCAGTGAGGTTTGACAGAGGCGTTTCATTGTCAGAACTATAATAGAGGCTTTTCCGATGCTGACATTACTTCAGCTGGTGGGAATTCTTTACAGACAACCCCACAGAACCACCAAAACATACACAAAGGACAGCATTCAGTGCTGGACAAGGAGAGGGCACATGCATACATACACATACACCAACTCTTGCCTTGGCATCAGAAAAGGCACCTGTGACTCAGCAGGAAAAGCATAATGTGTATAATATATGTGTATAAATGTCCCAGCTATGATTTGAAGGACCCAAATAATGATTAACTCCTGAGAAGTCCAAATATTATTATTTTTAGGCAGCTGTGAGAAAGTGTGCCGCAAATCACGTTGAAGTATTATTCTGCAGCTGAAATCCGTCACAGATTCCGTTTACTCCCTGTAAGTCTTTAGGAATCTATTTTACACATTAATGAAAAACCATTTACTTTTCCACTAAGATACCTGTCTGTTTAAGTTAGTAATGAGTTTGCACCTTTTTAATCATTAAAGGAATTTGTTTGAGTTGTGGATTTCACAAAGTTCTCTTCCTCGTCTACTGTTTTAATTACATGAACACAGAAGGGAAACAAGAATTTAATAATTTCTTAGCACTAAAGACTTCTGTTAAAGATTAATGAATGGCTGCATACTGGGCATAGACGTGTTAATCCATTTTCATGTGATTACACCAAAAAAATGACTTGGTATATTAAATTATTATAATATTAAGATCCAGATTGCCATGGAAATCCCTGCGTGAATTGCTCCAGTGTCTCTCCTGTTTCCTGCATTACTCCAGTGAGCGCTCAGAATGCTTACAGTCCATTGTTATTTAAAAAATGGAATCAAAACGATAAATAATAATAATAATAATAATAATAATAATAATAATAATAATAATAATACATGTGTAGTGGATGACCTCTGGAAGACTGCAGGGACTTGCAGAAACCATAATTTAAAAATACATGTAAAATGAATTACACTTGAAAGTTGATTAACCATTACCCAGAATTCCCATTACCTTGGTCATGAAGCGGTCCGCCTTGGTGCCCTCCTCGTCTTTAAAGTCAATGTCGGGGTTGTAGTTGCACACCAGTTCGTTGAAGCGCTCCGAGTGGCGCGTTATCTTTCCTTCGGCCCTGCCGCTCGCGCCCAGATTGTTTTCGGAGACGTTGGGCACGTGCTGCTTGTAGGCCAGTGGTTTGAGTCTACGTGACCTCGTGCACACGTTGTATCCCGGACCGGGCCCGCAGCCGTGCACCAGTAACCACGCGCAGGTGCACGCCGCCGCCAGTAGGCCGAAGCGGGGAGCCGCCGTCATTTGGTGCGCGCGCTCAGGATGGCCCGGGGACTCCGAGCGCAAAAAAGCACTAAGCACCTTCGTGCTTTTCAGCACGAGGCAGTATTTTCCTCGACAGTACCGCGAGCCCAAATTAGCAGTGCGCGCTCTCCCGGAGACTGGAGGCTGTAAATCATTAAGCAGACTGAGCGGCGCGACGGATCAAAGTCATTGTCATTTAAAGATGACCTACAAAATATTACAAGATCAAAGCGCGCAGTAAGGAAGCGTCCCTTGTAATGTACCAGAGCTAGATGTAGTCAAGGACGACTCCTATGTCGATTCCATTGATCTCTCATGCTGACAGCAGTTACCTGCTTCCTCTGCATCCTTTGGGAGATGTGCACAGCCGCAGGTGTCTCATCCTAAATCCCAGCGTTAGTGTTCTCCGCACCTTGGACAGCTCCGCATATAAACAAGTATCGCCCAGCCGACCTACTTCTATATATCACCAGGCTGACGGTGAACGCGCTGGAAATAAATGTGGAGACTTCGCGCCGGTGCCGGAGTCCGAAGGATTTGCCGGTGTGTCGCGAGCGCTTTTAAACAGCTCCTCTCTGGCTGCATGCTCATATGAGCCGACAGGACAGGACAGAGCAGGACCGCCCCCCTCCCTTCCTGCGCACTGTCACACACGCGCCTCCACTTCACTGGAGCAGCCTAAAAGCTTTATCTTTAGAAAAAAATCTGTACACTTTTCTGTATGAAGCACTCTTAAAAATATATATTATCTT
>JBCNYG010000003.1:24993049-25008634 GCA_039654305.1 Porochilus rendahli | reverse complement strand
CAAACATATACACACACGAGACACCCGGTAGATACTGTACTACTGCACAAACTGGACCTAATGCTATTGTATTTTTAAAACGAAAAGTCATCACACCTAATATTGAATTAGTTTGATTTATAAGTGTTGACTGTGTTTTATAGAATATTTATGTAGAGATCTTGAATTTAATGTCATTATTTATATGTAAATATAAGGCATCTTTGTTCTACACCGTTCCTTTGTGTACAGTATCTACCGGGTGTCTTACAGAACCAACCACACTTCTCATGGAAATGTTGACTGTCCCACTTGATTCTTTATTTGAATGTAAATGTACACAGCAGCCTTCGTTATATATTTCTCTGAAAAGTTGTATCTTATACGTAATATGCTGCTTTCTTTACTGACATACTGTAGTAACATTTTATATATAACAATTTTTTATATATAAAACATTTTGTGCTGGAAAACTAATGTTTGGAAATCTAAAGTGTTTTTTGTACTAACTTGCTAATATATAAATTCTGAAATTTAAATCTATAGCAAAGTTTATACTAAATAAAAATAGGATGCCTAAAACTTTTGCACAGTACTGTAAATACATGGGTGCGATCATGAAAAAAAAAGTTATAGCCCACTTTATAACCACCAAGTACTAAGTAAGGAGAGACTTAGTAGTTAAAAGGTGGGCTACAACTGACAAAAGCTGAAACCGCTAGTAATATCCTGACAAGACTGCACTGAAGGCACAGGAGA
Source organism: Porochilus rendahli (assembly GCA_039654305.1). Classification (NCBI taxonomy): domain Eukaryota; kingdom Metazoa; phylum Chordata; class Actinopteri; order Siluriformes; family Plotosidae; genus Porochilus; species Porochilus rendahli. The sequence goes on along the minus strand of JBCNYG010000003.1, from coordinate 25,007,896 downwards.
TGGGTAACTAAATATTAGAAAAGAAAAATAATGTGATAACATTTTTTCTGAGGAGATTAGTAACCTTCCCACTCCACATGATCAGCATGCTACAATCAACATGCACACTGGGAATGGGTTTAAAGCTACACACAGCTGTCAGTAATGTCCTGAAAAGTAAGTCATAAAACTAACCAAAGGCACGGATGAGTTCCCTTTGCACGGCCCATGTGACTGTGTTGATTAAACAGGCGGAGGTGAGACCAGCAAAGAGCACGTTATACAGGAAAACTATGTGGAAGTTTCCCAGCCAGTTGTACCTTCCAAAATCCCCAAGCAGATCAAACCTTGTGATTCCTAAAAATAATTCAAGATCAGGGGGGGAAAAAACTATGAATTTCATCATACAGAACATGTAATAATAAATAAATAAATGAATCAGTACTCTCTGATAATATCTAACAAATAGACAAATGACACCAGTTTTAATGCAGTGCAGCTTACCTAGCGTGCGGGAGAACACCGGCAGAGCTGAACTGAGCACCAGCAGAGAAACGCAGTTCCCTATGATCTGTCCAGACAGACACACACACACACACACACAAAATCCCAAGTGGGAGAATATGTTAAAAATGACTATGCGAGCATTTCTGAACTGGTGGGACTGAATGTATGGGTAGGGTCTGTACCTGTGTGAGGCTGGTGTCTTTAGCTCGAGGTCGAAGGCTACTGAAGAGTGGAGAGCTATAGAAACCCACCACTGAAGACACCATCAGATAACTAGCATTAGAGTTGAGGACCAATACACATCTAGTACAAAAGCACATGATCTTATACTTAGAATATGAAATACCACAGCACAGTCTGGTAGTGGGTAGCGCCGCCTCATCACAACTCAAAGGCTACTGGTTCAATCCTGAACTCATTTTACTGATACAATGTGGAGTTTAGTATTTTCTCTACATGTCTGCTTGAGTTTCCTCTGTGTACCTTGTTGCTTCCTGCTGCAAAATCAGTACTAAGCAACAGGAACCAATAAGTTCCCGGAACTACAACTAGGCAACTATAATGTGCATTTGTAACAGAGGAATCCTTATGAGCCCGATCGAGAAACTGAGACGGATTAGAGGTCTTAAAACGATGCTTTGAATGACTTATCACTTGAACTTCAGGGTATGTACTCTCCCCAGCACAAATTGACTCATAAGCAACATAGATGTACAGTGATCGGTCTGGATGTATATTTCGATATTTAGTCGAACATGCGTCATTAATCGGCATTTTAAAAATTGTTAAGGTTTGCCTTATAAACAACCCTGAACATGATAAATGTGTTGATGGTGAACTCCAGGGTTTACTAAGTGTACATACAGTTCAAGTTACAGTCAGAGACCACTGATGGAATCCTATACCATCACTGTAACTAATCCCTGCTATTACATTGCGCCCCCTTGTGGATACTCTTCGGTTTGCCGAGACTGAGAAAATGAGCAAGGGAGAGAAAGGCCGTAATTTCTGTGTCAAGAGCACATCTACAGCACTAATGATGACACATTTAATCAAGGTCTCTTGATTATTGATCCTATCGTGCTTATTGATACAGCATTTGCCCTGCATGTGAGAACAGACAAGTCTTTGAAGAAGTGTATTTGGAATCAAACAGAGCTCCAGCGAGCTACTCAATTAAATTACAGTAGTAATAATGCATGCATGGACAAAGGATACAGGATAAGAACAACTTGCACTGTTGCCCCTAGAGAGCCAAACATAGAAAAGGAAGCCATACCCAGGTGTGGGTCCTGTAATTAAAAAAATTAAATTAAACTTCAAACTCAAGTTGCCATGATACTACACATATGATAACATCCTAAAATAAAACAGAACAAAACTGTGAAAAATAAATCATACTAAATAAAAGTCATCCTAAACATGCTGGTAAAAGAATGTTATGAGGCAGACAGGTTCAAATGCAAAATGGAAAATTGGAGAGTACTGACATGTGACAGGCAATATTTACTCCATTATAAGATATTTAAAGCTTCGCTATCTAATAAGGGAAGGGGTGGCTAGCATAGGGTTGTGAAGTAATAAATAATGATTTAAACCTTTGTAATAAATCTAGATTTTAAGGATCTTAAGAGACATTTGCAACATACAGAACAGTATAATGGTAAACAAGAGTATATAGAGTGTAAGTATATATATAATATATATACACACACACACATACATATATATACACACACACACACTCACGTACTGAAAAGAATTTGAGCTTTTAATTTTACCTCCATTCCTCTGGGCATGGCGGACTCATCAAAAAGCAGTTCCAACACGTGAAAACACACCATTAACACACACACCACCTGAAAAGAAATATCAATGAACATTGGCATCAAAACAACACAAATTACCATAACAAAAATGGTGAAATACTCATCCTTACAGTTAAGGCCAAGAGGATCAGCATGACCAGTGGGTAGCCCAGGTTACGCTGCCATGCAGACGCCCTTCTCCGGGTCTCTGTGGTGAAGTAACTGAGTGAGATACCGGTTTCGTGTAAACCTACAGTCTTGTGTATGTGTTAAGGGTTCTTACCAAGAGCCATGCGTTTTGCCTGTACAGTCACAAACTTTTTCTTTAACGCATCTACATTCAGGCTCAGCCAGCAGGAGGCGCTTTTACCTAAAAAAAAAGAAAGGCAGACAGCGAGTGAGAGAGAGAGAGAGAGAGAGAGAGAGAGAGAGAGAAAGAGAGAGAGAAAGACTTGTTAGTAATTAATACAGCAGTAATAGAGGGTCATGTCACCCACAATCCCACACTCACTGTTGAGTTTCCTGGAGAGTGAAGCCTCTTCAAACGCAGCACAGTTCATTGTCTCCTCCACATCCTCCAACAGCTGTCAAGCAAAACACAATCATCAACTTCAGCACTTCCAACTTACGTACAACTTCTTTAGCTTTTTTCCATTATGGTTTACTTTTTCATGAAAGACTTGTCTAAAAAGACTCGAATAATTACGCAGCTCCACACATCAGAGTTCAAGTACTTCTACCCCACCCAAAAGCTCTAAGCTTGTCATGTCAAGGCACCTTAACTTCAGCAAGCACTCGCCAGAGTAAAGTACCAACACTGACTTCTGTGTATTTCACAGAAACCGCACACTTCTAAAGAATGGTGCCCCATGCAAACACCACTCACCCACACGAGATCAGGCCCCCTTCAATTTAGGATAAAGGAATGTAGTGATTTTATGGGTGGTGGGTGCTTTTTAGAGAAACACTCATTTAGTTAATTAAAAAGTGTGGCACAAAATAATGCAGGCTAGTCTTAAAAAAAAAAAAAACACCACAGTTATGCTTTTGATTTAATTAATCAACTGAATTAACAGAACTTTTTGAATTTCTCTGGTCCGCCTTGACCTGCTCCTCCACACGCACAAGGAGCTCTAACTGCTGGTTCGTGTACAGTAGGGTCACACATGTGGAGGGGGACGCAAGCATTTGACTGGATATCTCCAAGAGGACCGCAAAGCAGTGATTGGTCAGCATTTATACAGGATTACAGTAGCCAAGAATTTTTTTTATTTATTTAAGCCTTTTCCATATCTCGTAAGTTATTGATTGCTCTCAGGGTGTAAAGACCATTTCAATCAATATAAAAGTTTGTGTATACAGCTAAAAAAGTTACCAACCCTAGCTTTAACAAATAAAGCCAGTAACATTTATTAATTAATATAGATGCTATTCTCTTCTGACATGCTGCAGCAATGTACGAGTTCAGCAGAAAATGGTAATAAAATAATGGACAAATTTACCCAGTTCCCTACCTCTGCTAAAGAAATTACAGTCCAAATAATTCAGCACCAATACTAACCTCTTTTCTGATTATGGTTTGTGTTTAACATCGCTGTGCATAAAACAGATCAGTTTGGAAACCTGACAGACAGGGATGTTTAGCCCCGGACACGCCTTCTCGTGACTGTCACGTTAAAACCTCCAGATGTGACAGAAGTATGCAGTAGGCAAAAGTATGGGAACAATGCTACATGCATTGTTGGCATTTGTGTCACACGTCACTTATTAAGCCCCGCCCTTTTGCTTTACATCAGACAGAGTAAAAATAGGACTATTTTAGTCCCACAACAAACCACATAGTGCTGCACTTTTCTTTATCTGACGCTTGACTCTGGAAGTGACGGCACAAAGAGAGCAGCCCTTTCAAACACACCTCTTGACGTCTTTATTAAACTCTGTGTAAGCACGCCCTTCCATTAAACTGGTAAATATGCCTTTGTTTTTATTTTTGGTGACTAAAATTTACATAAGTTACTGACGTGAAACAATTTTCAAATTCTCAGACCCAAATTATAAATGTGGCTAAACATTATTAATAAACATGACATATATATATATATATATATAAAATGCTCATAATTTCATAATTTCAGAAAATACATAATGCCAGTTTGGGAAGCCTTAAACGCTGCATGTTGCTTACCCGTGGTTTAACCAGCAAGCTTCCAGTGATGCTAAACATGCGTGACATTCCAAAGGGAGTGCACACTGTTGAAGAAACACAGAATCGTCAGCAATGAGAAACCAAACATTGATGTATAGGGTAAAACAAAATATATTAAAAACAAGAACTACAAGGGTGGGCTGAAAGGATTGCAGGCTGACTAAGAAGAAGCAACTTTTTTGACCATCAGGATGCTGCTATACCAAGGGGATCCAAGTGCTGCAACACCGTTGGAAGAATTGTGAAGACCTCAGGGAAGACCATGTTTAAAAATAAATGATATTTGATCGATTTCACAAATGCATCATGGTCAGCCTATGCACTTTTCATCCCATCCTTGTAATCCAAGAAACCAGTGGAAATGTAGTACGTTTGAGAGACTTGATAGAGGGGCTTGATTATAAGCAAATGCAACAACATAAATTTTCTGTTGCTTAACCAGCTATTACTAATGTCTGTATTTCATTTTGCATTTTATCAGTCAACTGTAAAAATCTGCAACATGACAAAAATGAATAATGTAAAATTGAAAAAGTCCCAAGACAAAAAAAAGAACATTTACAGAATATTTCTGGATAAAGTATTATAAACCCACTCCATCCAAAACACTTACATAATAGCAGCAGCACTCCAAACAGTGAGATGCAGGAATAGAGGTAGGGCAGGTAATACTCCCACAGATCTGAAATAATATACAACAGACTAAGATTAGCAGCTGATGACAATCAAGTGTAAAGTATTTTACACTGTATACAATAGATTTTTAATAACATGTTCATGCTTATACATAAATACATACTGCTTTTAATAAAAAGTGTCTAACTGGGTTTTTTCCCTGTTGAGATATTTCAATTGGAAAGAGTCTCCAGTGACACTGCTTTGAAGACAGAGCTGCAATTTGAATCTTCTGACACGTTTTCAGGAGAAATACCTTTGTGGTTTCACAGCAATATGACTTTTTTTTTTTAATAAACTTCAAGAGGATGGGTAGAAAAGATATGGATGAGGAAATGACAGTGTATAGCTGCTATAACATAACATACATTTTTTATATAACATGCATGCATGCTGAACTTGACTGGCAAATAAATTACTGTAATAATATTAACTATTAAATAACTTAATTCATAAAATAATTGCAATTGCTGTGAAATACAATGTTATTTTATGCAGAATATCGCTTTGCATTGTTGATTAATTTCATATAAATACTTGAAAAATAAATACATAAAAAACTGCTTATGCTTATTAAAATGAAAGGTGTTCTTGAACCTTTATACACCTACAGACATGCACTCTCACTCACACACACAGGCAGAGACCCTCACACATGCAATCTTACTCTCACACAGAGAGACATATACTCTTACTCACAGACACCACATACACACACTCACTCTTGCGCAGGCACACTCACCATAGAGATTTTCCCTGGCTGTGCTATCGTGGAGGAAAGCTGATGCCACCCACACCATGCCCAGCACCAGTAAACTGTGCAGAACAAGCATCACAGTGGTCTCGTATACCCGGGCCATGACACCCTGCAGGAAAATCACACATGGGCATGTTGCTACACACACAGGCATGTTGACTCAATGTGTTGACTTTCTGCAAGTCAACAAACTCAGTCAGTGCAATCATGATGCATAGCTAAGGAGCTGCATAGTTCAGAACTCTGGTACCTTTTTGGAACCAACAAAGCCTTCAGACTCTGTGAAGAAGTAAGCAAAGGGCATGAGGAAGACCAAGGAGAGGTTGGAGAAGAGAAAGACCAAGTTCCAGAGACCTGCATAACAAAAGAACACGTTAAAATCCGGTAAATAAAAACACATGGCAGTTTAAGAATATAGTGTTGTTTGAAATAATAATAGTGTCCTCAGAGTTCACTGTGGTTGACAAGAAAGATTTGATCTGTAAGTTAATTAAAAGGATTGCATTGTAGGAACACACTGACTTCGCGAAGCTCATTAGAAATTTTTTAAACCTTCGTGAGGTAGCAAAATTACTTGGCACATGCTGTCTGAATTTCACAAGTGACACTGTAGTACTATTGTTATTACCAACACCTTGGCGGTTAATACAAACGCTCACAAGTGAATGTCAATCAAAATTTGCAAGAACAAACTTCTGGCCTGATACCAAAAAAGGCAGGTTGATGTCAATCGTCACTTAAGTTTGCGCTTTCGGCTTTTAAATCCATCAAATCAGTGTGTAGTGATTAAGTGCTCTAGATTCTCCACTACACCATACATGTCTTTGCATGTTTATGAGACAATGTGTTTTTGTGTACCGTGAATAAGCGACCCGTTGAGCCACTGCATGTAGTAGTTGTGCGGAAATGTGAGCAGGACTTCATTGGACAGGATTGAGATGGGCAGGAGGAGGACTGCACCCACAGCTACAGACAAAGTGAACGTGCATAACCAGAGCCTACAGTGGACACAAAGCACAAGAAAAAGAAATGGTGTGTGTGTGTGTGTGTTAGTATATTATCTTCCTAATAAAACAAGTCTAGCTGTAAAATGAGGTAAAAGCATGTGGTATCAAGCACCACGGTGGAAGGCCAAAGGCCAAACCAGTGCAGACTTTAACAATCAGAACACAAGAGATAACCAGGGGAATCATACACATGTCTTTATATGACATAAACCATGGCAGTTCCAATAGTCCACATCAAGCAGTAAAATATACTTACGCAATTTTATTCACAGTGGCATCCTCAGTGTCATCTAAAGAGAGAGAGAGAGAGAATATTACATTACTGTTATCAGTGTGCTTCAGTAAGCATTACTTAAAGGCTTAATATTGGAGTTGCAACACTATGATATATGAGCTTCTTTTCACTTCCTGAAGTCTTTACTGAAGCATTATCACCAAAAGCAATAGACAGACAAATAGACTGACCGTGGCAGAGGCAGAACGATATATTATAAGATATACTAAAACTGGCAGAGGCATAAAGAATATAAAAAGAACATGAGACAACAAGTACGAAAGAAAAACAGGAACAGAGAAACAGACAGACATCAGACAGACAGATACAGATAAGACAGTTCTATAAAAGAGAAGGGAGGTTACAGGCAAGACAAGCCTAAGATCTCACAGACACAAAAAGAAAGACAGAAGGAGAGAAAGACGCACCAAAAGTACAGAAAGACAGACAGCAAGACAAATCCTGTGCAATTTAAACCCCACAAAATATTAATAAAGTAAAAAGTGGTTGCATTTTGAAGAGAAAAAAAATGCAACAAAATGCTCTAGGTCAAAAACATGAAATGATCAACATGCTCAAAATGAGAGGACCTGCTTCAGAATTTGCGCAATACTATTTAACCACGAGGCAAAATGCATGAACTCAGAGAGGAAAAAAAAAAAAAAAAAAACTTGTAAAGCAGACTTCTGGATGAGCTCCTGCCAAAACACCAATCAATCTGTATAAAATCTGGAAGGTTTCCAGCTGATCCAACAGCAGCAAATAAAACTTTCTAAAAGAGTAAGTGAGTTGACAAACAACACTTAGAATGGAGGAAAAACTTGAAGGCACAAACGAGTTGTATCTACATAAAACAGAATAAGTGGATGCATGTTGTTAGGCTTTGGGGAGTTAGGGGTAAGGAGCTGTGTGTATATCTCCTCTTAGGAACATTCATCACAACCCCCAACCTCATCACGATGACGGGGACATTGCATAAAGCTGTTCCACATGCATCTGCTACACTGATCCTGGCATATTATCTAAGTGCAGCAGAGTTCACATGCTTAAAACCCAGTCTATATGCAAATCGTAATAGGTATTCATTATCCAAAACATTTTAGACGGAACAAAGGGGTTTCCATGTTTCTTAAGTACATTTGCACTGCAAATTTCTAATCCTGCTTCTTGAAATCAAGTTTGTAATGCTGGTGCAATGAAGACACCCGCTTTAATTCTGAGATAGTGCTCAGGGCGAACATACTCACCTGTAACAAACTCGGCATTCTTCTTAAAGTGTGTAAGAATGAGGTAGGACAAGATGTATAGGCAGACAAAAAGCTGTATGCAAATCTGTAACAAATGAAAAAAGAATAAATGTTCAAGATGACCATACAATGACCGACAAAACAAAACAAAAAAATTAAACATCATAAATATAGTGCTTGTTATATAAATGCACGCACCTACACACAAACACCATAACGTGAACATAACACTGAGTATTCTATCTATTATCACCTGATATGAGCATTCACACATTCTAATTGGCTGATATACTAATAGGATATCACAGCATATACCATTAGTAGCTACATCACAACAGAAAAAAAAACTGGAAAGGGCTGCAACTTGTACTAAGCTGACCGCTAAAGCCAGGTGGCCAGCTAATCCATAAACTCCAGGGTTATTTCACAAAAAGCAACAAAAAATGGAATTTAAGTATTTCATGGTAAGAATATTTTTAGAATCTGATTTTTTTGCCACCTACCTGGCCCTGCTGCTATACATGTATATTAGTCCATGGGCACAAATGGATCCATAACAAGAAAGGAACCTTAAGTAAGCTTACAAATATGACCAATTATGCATCATTAATCATCATTAACCATTACCACAATTAAAATATAATTAACTATGAAGTTCTAGGTGTGAAGGAAAATAAAGCTATCAAATTGGTACACCCGTTATGAAACTTTGCTGCACTTTTCTTAAAGTGGTCCTTAATTTGTTTGTTCGGTTTGAAACTCCAACCCCACCCCCCCACACACACTCACGTTTCTTTACAGACAATAATAAAGCTGTGGAATACAGAACAGTCTGACTTTAGTTTTCGTATTATCAGTTGGAAACGGGCTCCAGAACCATCCAGAGTACAAAGTAAATATTGAAACCTCCCCCAACACAGGGTACCCACACCCACATACTTACAATCGCAAGCTTATCACTCTTGCACCACACTGTGCTTGTTCACAGCTGACCATACGCTCATGCAGCTTATCAATACGGAGTATGTGCAAATGTGCCATTAAAGTACTGAGCAGGTCAGTAAAGGCATCTGGGAGTAACACAACTGGGAGGAACACAATGCAAGCATGATGATACAAACTATGCTATTTTATATTATCCACTTTGGTGGAGCTAGGTTTATAGTAAATCGTGTGTTAGTTAGTTTAATGTTTAATACTTTGCCAATGCTGAGTTACAATTTTATAAAACATTAGTTAATAATTGTTAATGCAGGGTTTGAAACCAATAATATAACACATAGCCAATTGTCAGTGAGAATTTTTGATAACTTGACTACAGTTTTAATTCCAACAAACAACATTTAGCCAAGCTTGGGTGGAGGGGGAGAGAGAGAGAGAGAGAGAGAGAGAGAGAGAGAGAGAGAGAGAGAGAGAGCTAATAATAGGCTAACAATTTAAAATATAATAGTCAGCATAAAGATAGCTGACTACAAGTGCTAGGTAAACCTATTATCATCAAACGTCTTTACTAATGTAATTAGCTAACTCAGCTATTAAAACTGTACAGCTACTGCCAAGGGACTACTTAAGTTTTTATATTAGTGCACTGAAGAAATAATTTTCCAGCCTTGTGAAGGTGTCCCAATTCTGTTACACATGCTATTTTTAGGTTTGAGAATGCAGGAAGTTGTACAAAAAAATTTTTACAAGGAAAGTAAGTTTAAAAAATGTAGTAGTTTGGCATGAAAATTTGATTCTAGTCAGATACATGTGATTATATATTACCATTTCATTGTACTATATAAATACTCAACAGGAAATACTTTTCCTGAAGCTAAGCAGCATAATCAAGACTGACTCCATATCTAGCTCTATGTGCAGCCATTAATATGGATAAGTACCAGTCTGTTTTACATGCATGGTTGAATAATTGATTATTCCACAATACAGTAGAACTACTTTTTGAGGGAAAACGCTGCACAACTCTCAGTACTTATTAACTCTGTCCTGACATAGGACAAACTGACACAGGTCAAAATGCCCCACAGCATATACAAACACAAGTGTTTACTGAAGAGAATAAAACAATGTAATTCATTTCATGCAACTCCAACTGGCAAGAATGAAAAGGCCAGATCGGGAAATACCACAAATCTCTGCCAAGTCTTCATGAATGAGAACCAGGAAATAAAAGAGAGTGACAGATGGTGGAAAACGATTGTGGATCAAATCCCAGAGGTAAGTAAAACCTGATGAAAGTGGCTGACCAGGATTAAAGAACCGAGTGCCCTGACAATAAAGCAACTTAGCCAAATATCCATCGGTCTGGCAAGCCCGGAACATTTTTATCCCTTGTTGACCAAAATGATAACATCACAAGTGCTTAAATATCACAAGAGAATCAAATATAATATGACTTTCCATTGGTATTTGGCACTGTACTCAAGACAGCAGTGCATGTTTCAACACATTCACCCACAAAGCAGCATGAAACAAGAGGAACTACTTGACACAACATCCTTTTGTATTTCTTCAGCCCTTTGACAAAACGATGGCACAGTTCCACAATTACATTAAGCCTCTTAGACATTTCGTTTCTTAATTCCCTTCAAGATTACAGGTATGAATTCAAAATCTGGTTTTAGATTTTTGGGCGTTTTCAAGCAACACAAAGCGAGATGTAATGGATAATAAAAACACATCCTGCCACTCCAGGTAACACCAAATGAAGAGGTCAGAGAAAGGAAGAAGGGCAGGAAACAGGAATTTGAACCCCAAAGTGCAAATGTCAGCAAGAATGATCACAGTGAGCGCTGTCTCAGGGTTGGTAAAAAACATGCATTCAGTGGAACAACTGACTAACTAGAGGACAATCTCTCTACTTAACATACTGCTGTCAGTGAAGAATCCCTCGTTCCACCCAATAGTAAGAGATGCTACTTTAAAAGATACATTAACCCTCAACTAATGTCACCGATCTACCCTGTTCTCATTGGCAACATGACAAAGGATTCAAGGAGGAGCAGCTTATGACTTAAGCTATTTACACTGACAGAGAAGCAAACTAATTTTTCCATTCAAATTCAGGCTTCATTGACACACCATCATTAAATGCTTAAAAAAAAAAAAAAAAAACCCTGGGTGAAGTAAACAATGAACCAGAAAAAGGTTTGGAGGTTTGAAAATGGTTAAATACATGATAAAATAAAGGTTGTTCTTTCTGATAAAACTTGAATTATACAACTACACACAGACTGACTACAAAATAGTTTTAAATGTTCTTTTTTTAAAAATTGTCTGTGAAATATTTCAGATCACGAAGGTCAGACTTGACTACTCTTTCGATAACAAAATACCACAGCTAACCAATAATCGATTTATTAGAAGATTTAGCTCATGGAGTTGCACATGGGTGGTACGGTGGCATAGTAGTGAGTACATTCACTCACAGCAAGAAGGTCCTGGTTTGAATCCCGGGCTTGGAGAGAGCGTTTTTGTTTAGAGTCCTCTAAATACTCCAGTTTCCTTCCACAGTCCAAAGACATGCCACATTAGGCTAAATGGCTATTCCAAATTGCCCAGGAGTGTGAACATCTGTGTGTGAATGGTTGTGCATGTATTGACCCTGCAATGGTAAGCTGTTCAGTTTGAACTCTGTCTTCGCCCAGTGATGGCTGAATTAGACTCCAGCCTCCCCTGCAACCCTAGTAGGATTAAGCGGTTTGGCAAAAGAGTGAATGTTTTTGTTGCAAGTGCCTGGTTTACTTTAACAAACACAATAATTAGGATAAAATCAGCTAGCATGTTAACGTCTAGTTTTAGTATAAACTTTTATTCTTATTTACTTATGTCAAACAGCTTCTGCTAGAGAGATAATATTAGCTAAGGTCACTAATGGACATATAGTGGTGTAACAAGTTGGATTGCCACCTCACAGCTCCATGATCTCCAGTTCAGTCCTCAGCTCGGGTTACTGTTTGTGTGGAGTTTAGGTTGTCCATGGGGGGCTCCATTTCCCTCCCCCTTCTAAACCATGTCCGTTGGTGGACTGGCTACTCCTAATTACCCTTAGGCATGAATGTGTATGTTGCCCTGCAGTAAACTAGGAGTCCTATCCATTGTGTATATCCGCTGACTCACACCATGTGTCCCTGGGATTGATCCAACATGGCAGTGACCAGGACAAAGCAGAGGGAGGGTGGATAAAAAACTACTACTACTCTGTTATTTATTGTAAAATCCTATTTCCATTAATCATTCTAAGATTCTAAGTACTTGAAGCAGCGATTTGCAAAAAAAAAAAAATCTACTTCAATCCAACTCATTCTGATTATCTGTTCACTAAGACAAACATGGGATGAATAAATCACGCTAAGAGTGAAAGCTCAGAAATATAACTCGCTCTTAAACCTTAAGTTACTCACTAGCTGGGAGTTTGTTTGTTTTTTTGCTAGGTATAAAAACAGCAGAACTATTCACGAAGAGGACCGCGGCTCGCCAAACTACCTGGAACAATTTGTTCAGGCTGAATCATACAACAGCACACTATACAGAGCGGACAGAGGAGAGCCATGCATGCTTTTCTAAAGTACTATAAAATATGTACATCATGTACACATACACACTATTATTTATAAATATCACAAGAGTAAAAGAGGGGGGAGATCGTGATATTTATAAATATAACAGTGTGTATATGTACTCGTCAATTTGAAACAGAGAGTTTGCCTAATGTACATGTCTTTGGCCTGCAGGAGGAAACCTGGAGGAAACTAATGCAAGCACATGAACATGCAAACTCCACACAGAAACCTCCTTGCCAAGCTCAGGACTCAGGACACTTTTTACTTTGAGGTTGACATGATACCCCTATATCACGGTGTGCTTTTCAATAACAGATTCTACTGTTTTCGACATGCTGATTTTAAGAAAAGTAACAGGAGTGGGTGGAAACGGCTGAAAGGATTCTATATTACTGTCCATATTTTACTAATGTCCATAGAGTAAACATGTAGAATTTAGGTCGATTGGGTATATTTTGCAAATTAATTAATTTGTGCCTGGCAACTGTTTGAGAAATGCTATTTGAGTGCATTATTTTTCCATCCATCCATTTTCCGATCCGCTTATCCTAATTAGGGTCGCGGGGAGGCTGGCACCCATTTCAGCCAACTCTGGGCGAGGGCAGAGTACACCCTGGCACACCCTACACAGCTCGCCAGGCCATCACACGGCAGAAACACGCTGATGGCTATGCAGCCTACTCTTGACGAAAATCAGCTTGGTTCTTTTACATGCCTCTCACCACAGAAAGTGAGAGACATGGCTGGTCTTTGACAACCCAGTTAGCTGCACTGGGGGGACAGCAGTGACTTCCCGCTGATAGTGGGGCTTGAACCCCTGACCTTGGGATCAGTAATCCAGCACCCTACCACCAGGACAAAATTATTTCAGCTACGTGAAATAAAATTCCACATCCAGCAGGAATGTGATTGAGATGAGCCTGTGGGGGGAACTATCAGCTTACAGGTCTAGAAAAAACAAATTATAGTTCAGTTTTACATAACCACACAGGCCAGGCCATGATCATAACACCACCAGCTGGTTCAACAAACACCAGGCCTTCATTCATGGAGTTCTTTAGACACCGATCTGCTCCTGCAACAGCCGAGTCAACAGGTTGGATTTCCCAAGTGACCCAGATGTACCCAATAACAATGTGATTCCTTTTCAACCTAATTTGTTTATGACATTATTGCATGGTGGGGGGTGGCACAGTGGTCAGCACGTCTGACTCACAGAAAGAAGGTCCAGGTTTCTCTGTGGAGTTTGAAGAGTTTGTGTCATCCAAGTGTAAAGGTCAGCATCATTGCTTCGTTGTTTCTTCAGGACTGAAGTTCACTTTGCATGGCCAAGTTCAATAAATCCATGATCGTAATACAGGTGGCTGAGTATTTAATTATTTGCAAAGTCATACGTAACTCTGTTTGAAATTAAAATGGTTACGCAGACTATATTAACCGAAATATTTCTGATATAATGACAAGCATTTGTATAAAAACTGATTTATTTTGGTTTCTTTAGCTCCCATTGTATTGTATTTCACTCTATACTGTATAATGTACCTGTTATATTCACCTTTAACTGATTTTTTTGTCTGCGAGTTTGGTTTTTATGTTGTTACTCCCAGCTTCCTTTTGTTTTCATTTAGCCCTGTCTTCAGTATGTTTGTTTACTGAATAATAAATTAGTAATCATTCATTCATATATATACATATATATCATTCTGATTTGCTTTAAAAGACAAGCTAGCCATCAGTTCACTTAGCACTTAGTTCTCGAATTAAACTTTTTAGGGTTTAACTAATAAAACATAACGTGAAAAATGTGTGTACATATATACAT
>JBCNYG010000003.1:24967735-24985352 GCA_039654305.1 Porochilus rendahli | reverse complement strand
ATATAATGTTTGTGTGTGTGCACTTGTGCTGTCATTATTTTGTTCTTGTTGTCACTTTTTAAGTGGATTTTTATTTCTTTGTTTTTAGGACCTCGTCTCTATCGCCTCAGCCTGGCTCTGCTGGCTTTCTCAGCTCCTCTGGGATTTTGCATTTTCCACAACACAACAGCTACTTTATACTACATTTCTGATTGTGTGGCAGCAGTTATCGACATGTTTTGGTTCATTCCTTGGCTCAGAGGGGTTGTGGAGTTCTTTCTGCTGTTGCCATACCAGATCTTGTGTGCACTGACAGGAGGCAGTTACTATGAGGAGAGCTGGAAGAAGATTCTGGAAATACTTCTTAACGAATATAGCAAAAGAGAGATTGAAGCAATGAAGGTGAGGCAAAACAAACAGTCTTGTATTTTTATGCATTCATTAAATTCTTAATCTTGGTCCTAGAGTATCTGTGCCATCTTTTTTCATTATTGTTTACAAATGACAAATTTTAATACTAGCTAGAAGGTAGAAGGCTCTGATTTGAATCCCAAGGGCCTTTCTGGTTGCATAATCTCGCTATATCAGCTGACACTGGGCGATGGTCAGTACGCCCTAAGCAGCCTGCTAGACCATCGCAGGGCAACATATTCACACTCACCAGTTTGCCTAAGGTGCATGTCTTGGAACTGTAGGAGGAAACCAGCAGACGCATGCAAGTCAAATACCTGAATAATTAATGACTGCTGCAAACAAGAACCTAAGACCCTGACATGTACATGGTCTGAGTCCTCTCCTCTGTACTAGGTGCTGTCCGTGTCTGAGGGAGCCACGCTGGAGGAAATCGCGCACAGCTACAGGGAACTTGCTAGATTTTGGCACCCAGACCACAACCCAAAGCAGAAACAAGAGGCAGAAGAGATGTTCATTAAAATCAGTGAGGCGTATGAGACATTGCTTCATAGACATAAACCTCGAAGCAGGAAATGACTTTAGACACCATGTCTGTACTGTAGTAGTCTGCCATCTAGTGGTTAAAAAGTGTATTGTCTTTAAGGTAATACCGTTAGGAATAACTATATTAAACTAACCACTAGTTGCTTATTATACTGAAGGAAATAATAAATATAGGAAAATCATAATCCTTTTGACTGTTGGTCACATTGCAAATTATATCTATATTTAATGATTGAAATAAATTTGGGTAGCAATGAGACATTTTGCAGAGTACACCCTGGACAGCTCACCAGGCCATTGCAGAGTTTACTGAACTAAATGTTTTTATTAAAGCAGCTTAACTCAGTTAAGCAATAAACTGGCAACTTGTTACATTATGGATTTGTTGATTTTAAATAAAATGTTTATACACTGAAACTCATTCAATTTTAAGCGGCAAATCTATTCAAATGCAGATTGCTTATTTCAGAAAATATCATATAATAGTAACCTATATACATGTAAACTATTATATGATAAACATGTCCAACAAACATATAAGAAATTATAAAATTGAGTTGTTTATAATGGAAGATGTAAATTAAAGCTATTTAAAGTTTTTCCTTTCAATTCATGGGATTAATAAAGTTTTATCTTATCTTATCTTATCTTATCCCATCCTACTTTTTCCAAATTAGAATTTAGTGCTTTTTTGTATGCATCAAAAAATGTGTGTCTATCTCATTTGCTGAACCACTTACTCCTACTATTAGGGTCGTGGGGAGGCTGGAGCTTATTTCAGCCAACACTGGGCAACGGAGTCCCCGGAGGAATCCCACACAGACATGAAAAGGCACAGAAAAAACATGCGACATTCACACAGAAATGTCCTCAACGAGCCCGGGACCTTCTTGGAGTGATGCCGTCTGTCATGACATACAGTCACTTCTGGATTGCAGTACTTTACCACATCAATGATTATTTTCCTAAAGGAGTTATTATAATATACCAGGTCGTGTTTTATTCCACTAAACGTCAGTATCTGTCACTTCTACTAGGAACTTGGACATTATTTAAAAGTGGTTTAAAACCCTTTTATGTCGATCTGCAAGAGCTTAATAAAAGAAAGAAAGAAAGAAAGAAAAACATTATCACATATGACCAGACAAATGAATTGTTGGGTCAGAATCATTATAATTAGAATTCTTTATACATCCAGATACTGATGGTTTTTATTTCTGGCATGTAAATCAGCAAATATATTACTGCATGCTTATAATTAATGAAATCTGGCGTAAATACTCTTTAGGACCCTAAAACCAGACTTGAATGTATGGGGATTTAAAACGTGATGACGTAATCAGCTTCCCTACGGTTATCTTTCCGTCTTTTTCCAAGTGACTTCTTCCTCTCGTGTCCAATCCTTACATTCAAAACAAAGGATCAATACTCTCGGTGTGATGAGAAAAAAGCATCGATCTCCAGGAATAGATTAGTCAGGTCTGAATCCCAGCACAGGCCCGGAAGTTGTTTGGGATTTCAGGTAAAAGATCCCGGAGATGCTGCCTTCGCCCGAGAAAACAAACAGTGCTCCTGTTATATAAATACAGCAACCAGAGTCGTTCGCCAGGTAAGGAAAATAACTCAGCACGTGCTTGCTGTATTGCTGGTTCACGCAAGGTGACACTAGACGACAGAAGTAGCTGCCCGTGGTATGTTTGAGCGAGTTTACGTAGCCGGCTAACGTTTGCTAAGCTAAACGGCATCTGGCGAGTGGTGGCTGCCATAGCAACGCCGACGGGCTCTCTAGAAACATTATCTCGCTTTAGCTTGTCACGTCCAAATATCGAGTATTTTCTTAGTAATTACCAAGTCTTGCCACGTAGACACCTCATAACTTCAAGTGTAACCGTTTGTTTTATCAGTTCGAAGTTGTCTTTACCTTATTTTTGCTCTGTCGCGTTTTGTTAGCTCCTTAGCTACCCAGGCTAGCTGGTTCGGCTCAACCAGACGGGGGCTGAATCCCAAACGGCCCCCTGCTCCCCGTACAAGTGCACTACCTAGGCTATTTAACAACGACCTGCACACTTTCTGTAGTGTACTATACGTCCCGTAGGGAGTTATTTGGATTTTAGCCAAGATGTCAGTGACGGTGCTGTAGACATGACACATGTCACTGATGGTTTTGTCAACAAAAGTGTGAACAGTTTAGGGGTTCTGCTAAATCTAGACTGTTCTTGTCCTGGGGATGTTACACCCAAGAGCTAAAACGACTCATGTGTCACTGACATCTCTGTTTCCCCGAGTTCACTTCATGCCTTAAACACACACACTCCGTTAAGTATCCACTTTATTCTGGTTGTTCTGGGAACTCTTGTGTATGTTGCAGGTGTGCAGCCTGAATGAGAAATCTGTCCGTCACAGAGCACCATGAACACACAGATGCACACTTGTGAGCAGTTTATCAAAGCAAATTCATATACAGAAAGGTTTTTGGGAGGTAGGAGGAAACTGGAGAACCCAGAGGAAACCCAGAATGCACAAAAAAGGCACTCAGATGCTAACCAAAGGCTCAGGATTGAACCAGGGATCCTGAGGCTACTGGCTATAGTACCCACTTTAAACACTTAAGATAGCAAGTTCATAACAGCAAACGCATAACTGATAAAAAGAAGCTGTAATCGTTGATAAGTCAGTTTGAGATCAGGTTACGGCGGTATTCTTTTCCCTAAGTGATCTCAAGTTCAATCCTTAAATCTAAGCACAGAGTGTAAGACTGAACACAAACGACTGAATAATTTTCATATGCCCAGCCTGGCTTCTGTGAATAGCTGCTTGTCACAGCATTCAGCTGTCATTATTTCTCGCTCTGTTCTTTGATAGGTCACACCTGAAGGGGAGGGCATTGTGTAATACCCTGCTTCTTCTCCTTCTTATTATTATTCCTGGCTCTGCTGTTTGATAGGTCACATATAAAGGGGAGGACGTCTGCTTTTTCGCATCTTTTTTAAGAAACGTTTTTTTCGAAGGCAGGGACTTGAGTCTGAGTTTCAAACTAGGAAATATTTGTTTTTTTTACGGTAGGATTTCTGGTAAGGCATCGGAAATTAGCACAGTCATATAGTAAAGACACAAGGCTCATTATGAAAAGTGCATTTTTGTAGTTGGTGAGGAGTGACAAACAGGGGTTGAAAACACCCGAATGCAACTTCTCGACCGGAATCCTCTGAGAGTCGTTTGGTAGCAATATTTTGAAGCAGTTGTTTTGCTGCTGATTAAATCAAACCCCACTGATCTCTTGTGGCTTCTTTTTGTTTACAGGCAGCTGGTGTGAGAATGAATGCTGATGATTGCAATGGCCGTTCTTACATGTCAGGTATGAAGCGCTCCTGCTGATATTATCTGGTCCACTTCTCTGCTTAATTGCTTCGTCTGATTTGTATGACTATACATGCTTGTACCTCAGGCAGCGGAGATTCCTCAACAGAACGGGAGTTTTTCGCAGGGATAAGGGGACCTACAGTGAGCACTCCGAACAGTCAGCACTCCTCTCCCAGTCGCTCCGTCAGTGGTCTGTACTCTAGCTCCAGACTTTTGTGCTTGGGTATTGCTTGCAGTATGCATGTGTGTGAAGAGTTTATTCTGCTCTCTGTCTAGCAAATTCCATCAAAGTGGAGCTCTACAGTGATGAAGAAGCAGGTAGTGCCCCACTTGCAGAGAGAGTAGGAGGAGAGAGAGATGAAGGATGGAAGCAGGATAAGGGGGACATCGCCGAGGAGGTTGGTGGAGAGGTTGGAGGAGAAGTGGGCGGAGGAGTGCACAGTCAGGGAGGGAGCGGTTCACCTGGACCTATTCGGCTCCCTAATGGGAAGCTGAAGTGTGATATTTGCGGGATGATCTGCATCGGCCCTAATGTTCTGATGGTACATAAACGCAGCCATACAGGTAAGTGTCATGGGATTGTTTAAATGCATTGCATATTGTAGTTCGTTAAAAAGCAAGATGTGTTGGTGTTGCGTTTTTGTTTGCACATGCTTAATGGTCCGATTAATCTTGGTGCCTTTGCTACAAAAATGGTTGATAGGCGAAAGGCCATTCCAGTGTAACCAGTGTGGAGCATCCTTTACACAGAAGGGCAACTTGCTGCGCCACATCAAGCTCCACTCCGGTGAAAAGCCCTTCAAATGCCCCTTCTGTAACTATGCCTGCCGCCGCCGTGACGCACTCACAGGACACCTCCGCACCCACTCTGGTGAGTGGAAAACGCCACACAGAGACAAAGCACCAAGATGTGTTGTGAGGAAGTCACATCTTTTAATGCAACATTGAACCCCCTTTATAGTGTTGGGCATAATGAGACGCTTGTGTAGGGAATGTACTATTGATTTGTAGCCTGATTAATTCCTTTAAAGATTCAGCATCTCTGCCGGAGGATAGAATTCTGCAGCTTATTTCTAAACTGAATACCAAGTGACTTCATAGCATGTTCAAGACATATAGTCATGACATTTAGAATAATATGAAAACAGGATATCCTGCTCATGCTCTCAAAATATTGATGCACGTTCGCCTGAGGTAATCTAAGGCAGGCCGCGCTGTCTTACCGCTATTCTGAATGCCATGGTTCAGAGAAATGACGGCCAAGTGTCGAAGTTTTCGGAAATGATGCGAATGTCTCCGAATTTCGGTGTGCTTTGTGTTGATATTTTTTAGTGATGAAATGTCTTGGCACGTCATTGCATGTGGGGAGAGTGATGAGGAAGGGTTTTGTTCTAGTAAGAGTGATAAAATGTTTTTTTTTTTCAAATATTTAATTGACTTCATTCACGTGTATAGTGTTCACTCTTTTTTAATCATATTGGACAAACTGTTTACACTATAAGCTATCTGAAACTAAAATACACTTTATACGGCATACTGTTGTATTGTAGTATTATTTATAGAAAAACTGTAGTATTTATGGGATAAATTGACTATAAATCGATTTTCAATCCATAAATCAATGCAACCATATACCCATGATAAGATACATAGTTCAGATTTATACACAGGTTTGCATGTTTATTAAAAATGTGAAGCATCACATTTAAAAAAGCTCGCATGCTCTTGTGTGCACCTGTGACCAGTCAGTGCTTGTCAGGCACCGGTCAGAACTGCAGCTCGAGGTGTGCGCTCACGAGCACCAGTGCTGCTCCTGCATTTTGTGTTTTTACTCTTTCCTCCTGATCTCTCCCCATGGTTGCTTTGCTTTTTGTTCCCAGTGTTTTTGGTTCCTCATGGATGACAGAACTTCTCACCCTATCTCTAAGGGAGAGACCTGCCACCCTGCGAAGGAAACTCATTTCAGCCGCTTGTATTCACGATGAGCGTCTGGACCCTGTGGTTTATTTTATTATCTGTAAATAAAAGAATTGTGCAATCACGGAGGCTTTTCCGAGCCAAACCGAGCAAGCATACTACACCTTTGGGACAGAACCGGCAAGGTGATGAGTAGTGCCTTGTTTCCTCCAGATGTAATATTTGGCATCAGGCCCAAGACTTAAGCTTTGGTTTCTTCAGGTATTACAGTTGTGTTGCAGAGCGTGCTTTACATACATTTTGAAAACCCCAGTCAAATAATGGTATGTATTTAACCGAGGAGTGGTTTCCATCTGACCACTAGTACGTAAGACTGAGTGGTTGTCTTATTGAGAGGTTCTCGTCTCCACTTCTATCTGTAGCAGTGGTCATTAATATTTCAGGGGTCCTTTTTTAAAATACATTTACAAAGATTTACGAAAAGAATATTGTGGTGCACATTCCTGAAAAAAAGAAATTCCTGGCAAAACAAAATAGAGATTTACACAGACTGGTGCAGGAAAACAAAAGTATCCTGTGAGTTGAGGATCTGAAGGATGGAACGTCTTGCTGATGAGAGAGATCAGGGGAGTTGCTAGGAACTCAGCAATAATACAAATAATCACTCTTTACCACTGTGGTGAGCAGAAAAGCCTCTCAGTATGCACTAATCATCCAACCTTGGGGTGGATGGGCTTACAGCAGTGGAAGACCACATTAGGATTCAGCCAAGAAAAAGAATCTGAGATCATCATGTGCACAGAGTCAGCCAAACAAATCAGTTAAACACTGGAATTGCCTCCAGGTTAAAGGAAACCTGTTTTGTTTATTTAACCAGGGAGGGGCGAGAGCAAGCATGTACTTCCTCCAAGATATGTGATGCTTGTCGCCCGCATCTTTGTGAGCTGATGAGAATGGATATTCAGGGACAACATAACATGCTCGTAGGTAAAGCACAATCTGCCTTCTTGTATGCATGAGCTCACAAATGCCCACGATTGTTTGGTGATCGCTCAGTGTGACAGGGAGCTAAACATGTGGCATCCCTCCCCTGAGAACTCGGCCAATCAGCTCTCTTTGGTTCCCGACTACGGATCGTTGCATGCATCATCCGGGACTCTGACCTCTTTTATCAGCAACGTGTTTCCTAATTACAGAACTGTCACTCGTACAGCATTTGTTTTCCTCTAACCATTCTGTGTGACCTTGCCAGGCAATTGTGTGTGAATATTTCTGACAGTAAACACCATGCATCGTTGAAGTCACAGAGATCCCATTTGTTTTGAATTTTGATGTGAACATTAAATGAAGCTTCCTGTTTGTATCTGCGTGATTTCACTACTGGCTGATTCAAAAAATTGCATTAATGTACGGGCATTTCTAAAAAAAAAGTGTGTAGTGTGTGTATTGAATACACATACTACATTTATTATTGTTTTTTATTATAGTTCGACTATAAGATGCTTGAAATCATTCATAATAAAGTGCACATAGACAAAGTCATGTTTGTGGAGTAATTATACTGTATATTTCTCCATAAGCATTGAAGGGTTTCCGTGGTGAATTAGTGTTACTCGCTATTTAAATCGATCATGTATAACATCAGCGGTTCCTTCCGGAAACATCAGTCCATGCCCGTTTTCAAAGTGCGCATTAGAATTATGACTCTAGGCAGGCTGAAAGACATGTTGCCTTTCTGATTGGCTATTCCAGCCTGATGGTGACTCAAACTTGTAGGATTGGCTGAGGTATGTCACTGACCTGTGTAGCAGGTTATAAGCCAGTTCTGAGCTGCACAAACAACAAGCACAGAGATCATGGAAAACATTTCTTTTTGTTCATAAACCAACAGATGACAGGAAAGCCTAGTTGTCAAAACGTTAGCTGCATAAGTCATTTTGGATTTGCCGTCACGCTCCTCTCTGGCAGCATTCTTGTCCTTAGAGTCACTAGAATGTAACGTCTCACTGTATCCACAAGAAAAGTCAACCCCGCCCAACGTGTTGATGTCACTTCCGGGGAAAACGATTGCTAACCCCTTCAGTTCAGCCCCCGCTAGTAATTCCAAATCCATGGACTAAAATGACCCGTTTTGTGCTTTTTATGTTTATATTTATGTTAAAATAAGTGTCTGTATCACATGTGTTACATACGCACAAATTATGCCGTAAGGATGAGTAATACCGGTACACTTTAGTCTTTGGTTGCACAAGGCTTCAGTTTTATACCTCCTGTTGTCAGCCATTGTCATCCTTTGACTTATTTCAGTTTCCTCTCCAACCGTGGGGAAGCCCTATAAGTGCAGTTACTGCGGTCGCAGCTACAAGCAGCAGAGCACACTGGAGGAGCATCGCGAGCGCTGCCACAGCTACCTACAGAGCCTGGACCACCAACCCGCCCACAGCACGCAGTCTGCACAGGGTAAATAACAGCATAAACCACCCTTATCCCTGCTGTATATCTGTATATCTGCAGACAGTGTGAGTGAATGATAAAAGACTCCTGCTGGATATGTGAATGAGTGTTTTTTTTTTGTTTGTTTTGTTTTTTTTGCCTGTTATGCAGGGGAGGAATGTCGTAACATGGACTTGATGGCTGACCCTCTGATGCAGCCCTTGTCAGAAAAGATGACTTTCATTGAACGAGTGGCTAACAGCATCACTAAGAGAAAGCGCTCCACACCTCAAAAGTTTCTGGGTGAGTCTCTCTCTGTCCATCAGTTGTGGGTTTATAATAAGCAGACTCTGTTAATCCTGAAATGCAATAATGGCTTCTGCAATATTAATATCACATAAAAGCCATACTGCAAATAAACACAGTGTAATACTACAGCTTTCTGTGTGAGCATGAGCATCAATGAAGATTCTCTGGCATGCTGATCTCAAATGGTCCTGATGAGTGTTTCGTGGGCGTTTTGGCAAATCGCAGCATGTAATCTAACCTGTGAATGTAATTATTTATTTATTTATTTATTTATTTGGAAAATGAATTATTCCGGTTATTTTATTAATGTCGTCTTGAGTATTCAAATGTGTTATTAAATGACAAATAGGCAGTTTGCAGTTGCATTGTGAAGCAAAGTGATTGGAATCTTTTTCTATATTATGTGTGATATGCTGATTATTTGCTAAGGCGTGTATTTCTTCTTCAGAGCTAATAGAATGCACAGCCTGATACAGTGCTGTGACAAAGTAATTGATCGAGGAAAGGAGGGCTGTTTGTTGAGACCTTTTAGAGAACTTCACATTGCTGGAAAGGTTGTATTTAAAGTTTTAAATGTTGTAATGCCTGGAATCAACCATGCTAAGAGTAATCAATCTTGGGTGTAACCAGTCTAAGTTGACTCTTTTATTAATGAAAATTGGTTTGAGTGTCAAGGGGGCAATTACTTTTTCACACGGCTGATATTTTTTTTTTTGAGATTTTTTTTGGTCCTTCTGATGTAGTTTGTTTACTCGGGATGATTTTGTTTTATAGAAAGTTTTTTGGAGATCAGAAACAATCAAATTTTATGAATAAACTAAAATAGAGGGGGGCGGGATAGTGGTGTAGGGCTTCACACGTCCGCCTCACAGCAAGAAGGTACTGGGTTCGAGTCAAGGACTTGAGCAGGACATTTCTGTGTGGAGTTTGTATGTTCAAATGTGTATGTGCTTGCATGGGTGTCCTCTAGGAATACTGGTTTCCTTTCCCAGTCTGTAGATGTGCACATTGGGCTAACTGGCTGTTCCGAATTGCCCCTGGGTGCACGCGTGTGAGTGTATGTATTGGCTAAGATAGGCTCCAGCTTGCTCGTGACCTTATTAGGGTTAAGTGGTTTGGCAAAGGAATAAATAAAAAATAGAAATCAGAAAGGGGTAAATACTTGGTAGTGTATGTGGTTAAATGTAAAGTAGAAAACATTATTTAAAAGTGAGAAAGAGAACACCCCACATTTTCACTCATGAGATGTTAAGACTAAGACAACAGTTTGTTTTGCTCACTCTTTGAATGCCTAATTGTATCCGTGTTGGTATCTATGCAGGAGAAAAGCACATGCGACTGAACATGTCCGACGCACCTTATGAGATCAACTCCAGCCCTGAGAAAGAGCGGGATGTGCTGGGTTCTCATGCTGGAAGTGACCCTGCTGCTTTAGCTGTTATGGGAAGCCGCTACCTCCGTACCCCCCGAGGAGGAAACGAAGAAGTTGAGTCTTCTCGCTCCATGCGCTTGCCTCCTCCTCACCAGTCCTGTGTTTCTGAGTTTACCCCTGTCATCAGCTCCATCTATGGCCACATCACACCCATGGGCCAGCGGATGAACTGTGCAGGTGGCATCAACATGGTACTGCCTGGCCGGGAGGCAGGCGAGGGCCATGAGGACGTGCCCTCGGGACGTAGCCATGCTGCCTCACCTAGTAATGGCTGCCAGGACTCCACAGATAATGAGAGCACGACAGAGGAACAAGGCATCGGCCCTGGCGCTGCCAACCACCGAAGTCATGAGCGCCACAGTCCTAGTCACCCCAAAGAAGAAGTGGAGCGAGACAGAGGGGGCATACCGGTTAAAGGGAGCCCTCGTTCTTCTCCCTCATCCAGTTTGGCCGTGCAGGTGGTGGACGGCGAGGGACGCCCAGTGCGCTCATTCCGCTGCGAGCACTGTCGCATCTTCTTCCTGGACCACGTCATGTTCACCATCCACATGGGCTGCCATGGCTTCCGCCAGCCTTTTGAATGCAACATCTGCGGCCACCGCAGCCAGGACCGCTACGAGTTCTCCTCACACATCGTCCGAGGAGAGCACCAAGTGGGTTGAACCACTTGGACATAGGGGTGGGAGGGTTGGCACGCAAACAGGACGGGTATTTCAAAGTGGGAAAGAAGAAGGTAAGGAGGAATGTTGCTGCTTTCAGATGATACGGAGTCCAGTTTGGTCTGCACCAGATCAGGAGGAGGGGGATGGGGCAAAGTGAGCACTTGCTTTTAGTATTAGTGAACAGCAGGCTTTCGATTTCGAAGGCTAACTGGCATACAGGGAGCATTGCCTGTGCTTAAAGAAATCAAATTTAATGGAGTTTGATTAGAATCGTGGGACTGAAGCCCACTCTCAGTTTGAACTCCCGAATCAATTCATTTGGCAAGACGCAGCTGTTTTGCTTTAGAAGTGCCTTTCTTCAGTGGGGTTTACCTTTTCTGGGTTAGATAGAAAAACTTGGTGCTCGAGCATGCTGCAGCAGGAGGCAGGGGTCAGCGAAATCTTGCCAGCAGCATTTCCGTATTGCGTTTTAGAGGTTGTGATGAGTGTATGAGTTTGTGTGAGTGACCTGAGAGAGTGACATGAGCTCCACAGCTGTAGTATAGTCTAAAGTGTACAGATTTTGTGTTCAGACTCCTTTTATGGTCATTTTAAGAGTCTGTGGAATTTCGAGGACTCAGGGAGGACACAGGGGACTGAAGGAAAGAACTATGAAGTAGCAGCATGAGCTGCAGGCCTCTATAAGACTCGGCGATAGAAGAGATCTGTGTGTTAGCCATATAAACGGAGCACACACACACACACACACACACACACACATTGCCTTAAGTAGTTGCTTTATATTAACCCTGCGTTATCTAGTTCGATTGAATGTGTTGTTTAATGCTGTGGTTTTCAGTAGGCACCATAAATTCTGTCTTTAAACCGACAGCACAGCTCTCATTAGGTGGTTTTAAGAATTAGGCCAGGTGTTAGACAGTATATATCTAAAATTGTTCATGATAAACGTCTTATTTAAGTAACTTGAAGAAAAAAAAATCATGCCTTAGTTTTGGAGTGTACCGCAGTGGATAACCCTTGGTCCTGTTCAGTTTTTGGACTTGCTGGTTTCCTTTGTGCCTCAGAACTCGATTGTTGTTTTTATCTAGATAGACCTCAGCTCAGTGGCGATGATAAAGTTTGTTGCAGTCGCTCTTCAGGACTATAGAGGAGTGTTTTGCATCATTCTTGCAGTACTAGGTCCCCCTTATCTCCAGCCTGTGCGACACACCTGTTGTTGAAACGATTGCTTAGCTTTAGTTAATAAGGTACGTTTGTTTTTCAAAAGTAACGGGCTTACTGCTGCATACTAGGCGACTGCATACGAGTGCAACAAACCAAGCGCGGCAAATGGAGCCTTAACGTGCTGGTGCAGATCAAACAGACCCATATTGCATTCTGTGACTCTGATGAACGATAAGGAGGGGTTGGTACCTCGGAGGAGGTTTGCACTTTTATAACTCTCTGCTTAAATGTGAGTGTTTCCGCTGGGGCTGTCGGCTTGGGCGGGCAGGCAGATAGGGGTGGGGGGGGTGGTGAGTGGTGGGGAGGGGAGGGAAGGTGGGTACAGGTTTGGTGGGACTCTTCTTAAGGCTTTAGGAGATCCTACCGTACTCAATGGTAACTGAGCTTTGGAACATATTCTTTTGCTTTCTGAAATTGCTCGATTGCACTGATTTCTGATATTAAAAAAATGCTATTTAGGGAAAATAAGTACAAATTTGATACTATGTAGGTTATAAAGACAAACAGTGTGTTGTTTTTAAAGTTCTATAAATACTATTTTCCTAACGAAAGGAATTGTCATAAAGGGTTTCAGAGCAGAAAATTCTCCTCATGTTGTAAAATCGGTGCTTGGTTATTCGTGTGGCTTTCGCCCTTATTATTGGCCTTGTATTCTGTACGCTTGTCCTGTGTGAACATGTTGCGTATGAATTAACGTTATCAAGGTACGCTTTACTCCAAAATGCGACAGATTGCTGCGGGACAGGAGTAACGAATATTGCTAAAATTTTCTACCGTCCTGCCAAGATATCGTGGCCTGTTTTAGTGTTTTCTTGCACAAAGTGAGATAAAGCACCAATGAACAAATGAGAATATCAAAGAGTTATCATTTGAGGTCATTTGAGGTTCGTTCGGTACTGCCTTTTTTTCGATCTTGGACAGTGCATAAGGATACCTGGATGTCGTAGCATGTTTGTCACTCAGCGTTTGTGAAGATGGTCGGCTATTTCCCAAACCTGCTTATGTGTGATTCCCTGATCTAGTGTTAGACTTCCCGCTAGCTGAAATGCATCCGGAGACCTCGTAATCTTAATGTGTGTTTGGATCCATGCCAGTGAAAGCCTCCAGAGTGAATGAGTTCAGACGTAGACTCTAAACGAGACCAAAACCAGTATTTTTCCTCAACAACATTAAAGTCGATAGCTTTTGCACCCTTCCTAGCTGAAGAGAATTCATCCTCCTCCTACCAAACGTAAAAATGTACTTGAAGATATTTAAGAAACAAAATATCAAATATATGATACTTAATAATGCACTTAATGGTTGAAATGAATTTATGTAAATAAGTACATGGTATGTATGAGTGAGAAGGTAGCATGTGTGCTTATTTGTTTTGCTGGAAATCTGGAACTGTTCAGCTTGTATATCGGCTGCGAATCTTCCCCCGACGTTACTCCAACCACAGCCTGTCTGTTTTTTCTTCCCCGAAAAGTTTCTTCCCCTGATCCTTATGTGTGATGAACTTAAATGAATATTTTTAAATGAACTGTGAAGCTACCATCACAAGCAAGTGTGAGAGTGTGAGCATTTTCGTGAGGCAGGGATTACACTCCCTTTCATACTTACAGGCTTTCTCCTGGGCTAAATGTTTTTAAAGGCTTTGTGAAAAAAAATGTATATGACAAAGAAAAAACTCTTTACCTCAAATTTGTTAAAATAAAAAAACTGCCTCATGTTCTTTAAAAAAAAAAAGGTGTGTTGGTTTAAGAGGTGTTGTTTTGTTTTTGTTTTTAAGGAGTGACCCAGCATTCAGTTGAAGTAATTTTTCATGTCCAATAAAGTAATGTTTGTCGTATCTCCTGTCCACTTGAACATCTCAGCTATTGTTTTCCACTTTGCCTTTATGTGGTGTTGTGACCTTTGATCTCCGTGAGATTTGTGGGAAAGGGTGACATGACTGAAGAGCATAACTTGCAAAACAGTAGACATCTGGAAATGAAGCTTTTCTGTGTTTTTAATCAGAAATGGACCGATTAAATAAGATCTCACAGCCAGGCCTGGACTAGTAATTTGTGTGTATTTTAATCTTTTTGATTAAAAAAATAACACCATCTATAACTCAAAACATCGTACTAGTTTCTTGTTCTGCTTAGTACGACCATGTAATTCCAGCAATTTCCATCCAAAAAATTATGCAGAGCACCTCCATAGTAGGAGGGGGACAAAATATCAAGTTCATTTTATCATTCTTTTTTTTCGCAGAACGGCTTAATCCTACTGAGGCTGGAGCCTGTCTCAGCCGACTAGGGGAAGGGAGGGTACACGCTGATGAGCTCACCAGTCTATCGCAGGGTCAACACACAACCATTCACACCCACACCTAGGAGTAATTTGAAACAGGCAATTAGCCCAATGTGCATGTATTTGGACTGTGGGAGGAAACCAGCGGAAACCCACACAAGCACAGGAAAAACATGCAAACTCCACACAGAAACACCTTCGAACTCAAACCCAGGACCTTCCTGCCGCGAAGTGGACATGCTAACCACCGTGCAGCTCCACTTTAGGTTCAAACCACAGCAAGCACAGCATGCTTTAAACATTTATTGTAAAAGAAAAGTTTTAGCTCCTACTTTCTTAAAGAAAGTTAGATTTAAGACTTCATACTTTCTTTTGTGACAAAAATTAAATCGCAAATTCCATGTTGTCACTGGCTTGCAAACAGTGTGTCTGAGTCATTTCTACAATTCGGTGCCATTTCAGCACCTTTTTTTTAAAAAAAAGGAAAGTAAACTTTGCGAGAATTTATCATTTCATCTGAAGGAGGGCTTATTAAAGTACAAGAAAATTATATTGGTTGAGTTGAAATACAATAATTTTCACCAAATTATTGGCATGCAACATGGGCCAAATGTCCACTCGGTTATGGGACAATCCCACCTTGTTATGAATGCACAAAAGTAAAGTATTTCAAAAGATATCCATAAATAAGCATTATCTTGAAAAAAAGTAATGTTCTATTTTAGGGCAAAATTCAGTTTTAACACATTTCTTTTTGCAATAAAACTATAGTTCAATGGAATTGTGCCCCATTTTTAAGTGATTTCAGTTTGTCAGTTTATTCACTATGCCAGTAACCACAAAGACAAGCCAAATATTGTTCAGTTATCAGGGTGGACACAGCAGTAACAGGGTGGGCATTACCACAGTGCATAACAATACATTTCATTTAAAAAGTGCACTTTATTTATTCTATCACAACACCGTTTTTATATTTGAACTGTTAACCCATTTGTCTTCCTATTCAATTCCACACCTTTTTGTTAAATAAACAACAACAGACAGATCTTTTGCTTACAGGTTGGGGTGCTCTCATGAGGCACACAACCTGGTCATCCCTGTACCAGCTCACATCAAGTCACTCGTTGTCGTCGATGAGGCATTCTAAAGGGCTGAAAAGGAGTAGATTTATATAGATACTCTGCTACTTGCTGAACATTTCCATCCAAAAATCTCTGCTACTTTCTGAGGATCATGTGACCACAGGAAGAGTCAGTGAGAGTATTGAAAGGGAAATTCATAGGGACAAAGGGTCAACACAGGGACAGAACTTATTTTGATGTTTTAAAGCATTAAAAATCTATTATCAAAAAAAACATTTGTTCAGAAAACTGACCAGTAAAATTATACAGCAGTGAAAAATATAGAATTTGTATAATTTTTATTATAAATATAATTTTCCACTTAATAATTATAATTTTAAGTGTGGTGAGCAAACATGAATGGGGTTTAGCCTATTTGGAAAAAAAAAAACACTCCAAAATTAATTTATTTGTTCATCCTGTTTACATATTTTTTTGCAGTAGAAGGGGGCTTACCATTTAAAATTTGATTTTTGAAATTATTAGGAAATTTTAAACTAAATATACCATATAGTGGGTTCTCAAATGGCACCGAATTGAAGGAATGACCCGTCTGTTCCCGGCGTCTCGGCTACAAAATCACAGATAATGGTTCTGCTATCCTTACCTGCCTGACATCAATGCAAGTATTTTACCAGTTATTGCCTCCATCTGAAACTGAGTTTTGGTACAAGTATTGAAATCACTGGTCTTTTTGTTTCTGTTCTGACCTCACCCATGCATGGATTTTTCACTAAACATGGTGGGGACACTTCCCTACCTGGATCCCAAAGATAATTTAATTTTGGAATGTCAAGGTCACAAAACTTTGCAGCTAGAACACATAACCTTGACCATATATGGACAACCAGTAATCATATGGGGTCTGTCTGCCTCAGATTGACCCCATATGGGGGTTGCGTTATGAGATTGGTGGTGTGTCTGTGACCATGATAACTCAAAAACTAATGTATGGATTTCTACAAACGTTAACCAAATGTGGGTCTTGAGGCAGCAGAATTACACATTTTCGACTAAAAATTCACAAACACAATTGAAAAGTCTAGAGTACCTTGGTGGAGGTCTGCACTCTTAGTGCATTTAGTATATTACCAGTCCTCGTTGAGATAAAGTGGGTGTATTGGATCAGGGTTGGGAACCACTGGTATATAAACCAAGTAAAAGAACAATCCACACGGTCTTTCAGGGGGTATTACTTTATTTACGCACAAACACCAGCAAAAATGATCCAATTCACATGGGCTTAGCAGGAGGTCTTGGGGCAGCACCCTAAAGAAAGAGAAAAATGAGTTGTTCATCTGTACTGAACTGTAACATTAACATAAACTGATTTCTTTAAGCAAGATACAAATCCTTCAACTTGTACTCGGTGAGTGTTTCAAACTTACAGCAGGTCTGAAGCGAGGTGGCGGAGTGCGGTCCTTCCTGGCCTCGCGTGATCGGTTCCTCACCACTTTGCTGTGGATGGCGCAGCTCACGCAGTAATGAAGCTTAACGTAGAGCTTTGGCAACACATAAGCTGGTAACAGAAAAAGATGCCATTAAAATGTATTTTAGTATTTCAGATCATTTATTTATTAAACACCTCATGCTTTCATAAGTGGTGTGACCAAAAAAGATAACTGGTATTTTCCCAATATGCCAAAATCAGTATGTTCCCCCCCCCACTAACGAGTAACACCAATATCAAAAGCATGTTCTGCTGGTTGAAATGAAATACGGATACAGGAGAAAGGCCACAACTCTACACACCATCGAACACACTGGCCTCAGAGATGTCCCTCACAGCCGCCGCTTCAACAATGTTCCTGATGACAAACTTCTTAATGGCCTTGTCTTTAGGCACACAGCGTGCACAGTTGGTGCAGCGAATGGGCTGAACGTGACCACGGCCCTTCTTGGCACGGCCGTTGTTCCTCCTTTTCTTGGTCTGGGGAAACAGG
>JBCNYG010000003.1:24906605-24933834 GCA_039654305.1 Porochilus rendahli | reverse complement strand
CTTCCAAAGACATACACACTCCCCTGGTGAGTTTTTTCACGTTTCCCCTATGTGTGGGTGTGTGTGTGTGTGTGTGTGTGTGTGTGTGTGTGTGTGTGTGTGTGTGTGTGTGTGTGTGTGTGAATGGTTCTGTGTGTGTTGGCCCTGTGATGGACTGGCAAGCTGTGGAGTGTGTACTCATCCTTCACCACAGCCTTTGCTCCAGCCTCCGCTCCAGCCTCCCTGCAACCCTAGTGGGACAAAATGGTTCGGCAAATGAATGAATGCACTTTCAGACATCTGTCTTTATTATACTTGTATATTTGTCTTGAGAACTCTAACAAGAATCGCTGCACGTTACGAACGCAATATTCTATAGAAAGAAGCCTACTTTAGCTGCATAAAACTTATGCAGATATATTTTTTTTCCCCACAGATTGTGACAGACCATATGAAAAGGAAGTGCAAATGTCACGGTACCTCAGGAAGCTGCCAGTTCAAGACCTGCTGGTATGTGTCTCCTGAGTTCCGGCTGGTGGGCTCCCTGCTGCGACAAAAGTTCCAATCTGCCGTCTTCATCAACTCCCAGAACAAGAACAGTGGTGTGTTTAACCCACGTGTAGCAGCAGGGGCGGCCGGGTCAGAGCATGGCAGGCCTCGGCGGCGCAGTCTCTCCAGGGAGCTGGTTTACTTTGAGAAATCCCCTGACTTCTGTGAGCGTGATGCGTCTGTGGACTCGCCTGGAACTCAGGGCCGCATCTGCAACAAGAGTAGTCCAGGAATGGATGCATGTGACTCGCTGTGCTGTGGCCGTGGACACAACATCCTGAGGCAGACACACAGTGAGCGCTGCCATTGCCGCTTCCATTGGTGCTGCTACGTGCTGTGTGATGAGTGCAGGGTCACAGAGTGGGTCAACGTGTGCAAGTGAACAGCCCTCTTCCTTGACCTAATCATCAGTTAGAAACACAGGACAAGTTGGGGGCGAAGGGCATAAGCCTACACCTCTTACAGCAAGTGTGTGCTCAACAGTATCACTTTAGCAACTTTTTTTTTCAGCCCTCTCATCTGGGTTCCATTTGCTTTGTGTGGCTGTTGTTATTCTCCAAATGCCAAGTCAAAAGACTGAGGAGAGGAGTGACTCATGTCATTTGCCTTTGTTTCCCCTGTTTGGGCTCTTCAGCCATGAAAATGCCCCGAACGCCATCTGTGTTCTTCACAATAACGAGGCACAACAGCAGGAATGCATTACTGCTGAGAATGAAAGGCAATGCCACCATATACAGCTATGTGTATATTTGGAAATGTGTGCTTAATGAAATGAACTTGCCATGACAAATCTTTGCAAGTTGTGCGTATGTTCTTTCAGATGAAAAATCTGGTACCATAAGCCAGGCAGTTTCAAAGAGAACACAAAACTTGCCATTTGTCCACTTATTTAATGTAAACCAGGACAGCTGTGATGTGAATATAACCTGTACCCATGGAGTTTGGGTAGTAAGGGCTTGAATGTTTGTACATCCCACTGCGTTGTCTTCAATCTGATTAGAAACAGCCATGTTTAATCTTGTTTGGGATCTACTTTACTGAATTTGAGACCAAAAGTCAAGATACTCCAATGAATAAATATGCTGCGATAGGCTGTGTGCATAAAATTGCAAAGACGATAATCATTTTACGATGGCTGAGATATTTTTTCACTTTTACTTCATACCTAAAAGATGTTCAGTAAGAGTAATTATCATGTGACATGAATTGTACCTTTATCCCCCCATCCTTCACAAAAATGTCCTGTGTTCAAGTTTACTACAGAAAAATATTGTTCATGGCAGAATATTTCATGCTGGAAGTTTTGTTTCTGTACAGTGGCTTCAGAATCAAGAATGTGCTCAGAGAACTGAAATGAATAATAAATTTAGGAATGAATTATCTGCAGTATCTTGCAGAGTGTGGGGCAAAGCGGGCAGCCTGGGTGCCTTTGAGGCTGATGATTATATTGAGAGTGAACAAGGTTGAGGAGGGAAATGACACCAGATCAGCTGTATGAACTTTACAGCTAGTTGACACTGCAGCATGCGTGTCAGAGGACAGTTGGTGCTTGTTTTGAGTCTGTCATTAAAAAAGTCTGGAAGGAGCATTGTGCTTTAACTCAACACAGACCTAGTTAAGGTCAAAGCAGTACTGAGACTTTGGCCAGTGCATGCTTTAAATGTTTGGAAATATGTGAATAAACCATATGTTATTTTATAACATTTATCACTTATTTTGTGGTTTATGCCACTGCAGGGTTGGCCGGTAAAAGTGGACTGTTCCAACGTGTCCATGACACTGTCAGACTGACCTTGTGTGGTATTTAGCATCAGAGTCAAACAGACAGAGTGGTGTAGAATGATAAAGTGCTGGATCTCTGGTTTGCATTTCTCCATTCCTTTATCATTTCACCCTGGAGCTGCTGCAAAAGGGAATTTCCTGTCGATGTTTCTCCCATGTGTGAGACAGAGAGGCTCAATAGCTTTGGACCCCCCCTCCCACCCTGGCAGCGCTGTGCAGCCACTTACATACAAAGCAGCATACTGACAGCATCTAGAATAATGACAACCAGATACTCTGAAATCAAAAGAAGAAAGGAGAAAGCACAGGACAGAGACCTGATGTTGAGTAAGAATGCTGCTCAATTTGCCACCAAGGAAGATGTATCTAAGGGCAAATAGACGCACAGATAGGTGGATATATTGATATGTATATCCACGTTGCGTATACAGTACATCAAAAGGGAGGACCACAGCTGCAAACATCTGCTTCTGGGCTCTATGTCCAGCCTACCCTTATGCTTTTTTGATGTGGGACAAGGATAAAGAGAGAAATGCAGAGAGAAAAAAACAAGGAGCCAGCTACCCAGAACATCAAAGCGATCGCCTCAACGTGCAAGTCCTCATTAGTTCTGCAAGCCTAACCAACCCGACTTGTGATTGTGTTTGCCGGGGTTCACTTTGGCAAACACTTCAGAGGAAAGGTTCCTTTAAATTATAACTCCCACCCCCACCACAAGCCGTACGCACTGTAAGTCCCCTGCCATAACCCCCACAAACTCCCAGCGCCCAGAATCACCACGCGCTCCCCCACTCACCACTCCACCCCATAATCTGGTGTGCAGCTGCAAACATCTGCTCTGGGCTCTCTCTCTCTCTTCTCTGAAACCACCGAACTGATAAACACATCTATCACAGAGCCTCTGACATACGGTGCGGCATGTGAAATGACACTGGAAAAGACACTTTTGATTACATCAGAGCAATGTTTATGCAGGCCCTGATGATTCTCATTCAGTAATGTGCCACTGTGGGATCATGCATTGGCTACTAGTTTACAGTAGCCCATAAATATATATGTCTAAAAAATCGTTTAAATGTATTGAATCTGTATTAAATATATTGATCAAACATGATATATCTATATTTTTTGTGGATTATTTTATGGGATACCCTGCATAAAATTCGTTCCCATATTAAAATGGGATGCATTATAATAAATTGTAAATAATGTGTATATTAAAAAATATAAAATTGAATGTTTATTAAAATCGATTCAGTCTTGTTCAGTTTTCATTACCAGGTTCTATAAGGTTTCACAGCAAATCTTGAGGGAAGGGGGGGAGGAATCACACAAAGAAGCTCTTTTCTCCCCTTCTAATGACTGAACACACTTCAGCCTGCCAAGTCCTGTCATTATTTATTTATTCAGTTCAGTCTTGGCTGAATAATTAAACACAGTGGATATGTCTGAGTCTATTTGCCTTGGTAATGACCTACTGCATAGATTTTATTTTATAATATCCACTGTAGGATGTAATATATCTCAACAGACGAAAAAATGCTGCCTTCATGAAAAAGCTGAAATGTTCTATAAGATTGCTCTTACTTTAAAAAAGAAATACATTTAAAACATTGTATTATTATTTTATTATAATGACATTGCCACAAACCAGTTCCGTCCTCTTACATGCTTCCTGGGTACCATCCGGTCCATGTAATTAACGATACGGATGCAGAAGCATCACTTTAATGGTCCACTTTTAGAGATGCCTTGGATCATCTCGCGAGATCACAGGGAAACGAAGCTCTAACGCATTTTTGTGCGTGAGACTGTTATCGCGAGACTTGGGCGAGGAGACTGGACTTGCCCGGCGTCGCTGTCAGAGGTGAGTAGCTGAAAGGATTTGGTGAATATAAACAAATTGGATATGAATTGAAGCGCTGATTGGTGGAATAGTCTTTTGCCTTACATGGTGGGATGATAAAAAAAAGGGCGGCGGGGGTTGGGGATAGGAGAACAGGGGATTTATTTCATCATACCGGTTATGTGTTTAGGCCACTGGAGCTGTTACAGCACGGAGAAGGAGGAAAGGTGTGAAATGTTTAAAAACTGTTCGTGTACAGGGTGGAAATATTTTCATATGGACAGTAAACTGTCGTCACTTCTTTAAATATAAACACCCGATTGAGCTTAATTTTTGCTCTTTCTGAGTGCTTGTTGATAAGGAAAAGCATTTAAATAGGGTTTTAAAAATAAATCCATGCCCTATCTTTTTTCTCTTGTCTTTGGGGTGATGCCTATAAGGCTACATAACTTATTATACCCATTTTATTATGTATCTGTTAGATAGAAACACGGATACAGGTTTATTTTAAAATACTTAAAGGTACAAGTGAGTTTTCACATTAAAGCTTTAGGGGTATGAAATTAGATCCAAGGACCTCAGGGATCTGAAATTATTTTAGATTTTGTTACGATCAAGAGAATCATAAAAATAAAAAATATTATTCATTTATTATTATTTAATTATTATTATTATAAAATTATTATTCAATTATTATTATTTAAAAATAAAAATTATTAATCATAAAAATTATTTCTTATCAATGTCGCATAGTTTGTTTGACTGGTCTTTTGATCTGAAGATTTGAGTTTAATCCAAAATTCAGTAGATAATAAAAAGATTCAGATATACATAATCCTATGATTATAATATCACTGTAGACATTTAATCAATTAGCCTAACAGTAGTGTTGCATTTTGTTTATAGAAGAGGGTACGGTGGGGTATTGAGAGAACTCTTTCCTCACAGCAAGAAGCTCCTGGGTTTGATTCCCAGGCTCAGTTGTTTATGTGTGTGGAGTTTGCAAGTTCTCCCCATACTCACATGGGTTTGCTTCATGTTCTCAATCCCACAGTCTAAAGACATGTGCATTAGAATAATTATCTGATCCAAATTGCCCCTAGTTGTAAGTGTGAGTGTGAATGGTTGGGGGTGTGTTGGCACTGTCTGGTGAGCCTTCACCCAGTGATAGGCTCCTGTCTCCACGCGACCCTGATTGTAGGATTAAGTGGTTCATCCAATGGGTGAGTGAGGGAGTGTAAGGCATGGCTTATGGCAATATATTTTATTTGCACCTTTCGAAAGGATACCTGCTAGAGGTATCCTTTAGGAAATTTCTAACTATAATGTAGAGGTTCATTACTGTTTTTAATTTATTTTTGCCCACATACAAGACCTCCCCCCCATTCATATAAATATCCACCATATTTTCCATTGCAGTAACACATCTAGCCTATCTAGTTACTGTCCATACTGTTGGATGAAAATTTCAAGTAAAACCACAGCGATTCTGTTTTGTCAGCGTATAATTCAATGCAAGCGAATGGACTTCAGTGTTCTTCAGTTTAAAGAAATAGCCTCCGAGCTCAGGCTCATCATGGTGACACTCTTATGAGTCATATGAGGCTCACATTTTGGGTCATTTCTTACTGTAAAGATTAAGACAGCAAGTAATAATGTTACACTAAATCATTCCAGATGAGCTCACTGCTCCTTTCTTGCTCTTCTGTTGCTATGGTGATTAGCAATGCTGCTCAGAAGGACAGAGATTGAAATCTTACTTTATTGTTTTGGCATATTTACCCAGCCATATATTATCATAGTTTATATGCACAATCCCTCTGTCTTGTCAATCTTGTGACGCATTGGTTGAAACATTATAATGCAAACTGGTTTTCTTTCTTTCTTTTTAAGAAATAAGTACTGAAGCATATTTCCAATTCCGGTCCTCAGACACTGAAATGGCCTTAACACCAGGTTTGGTTTCCATGGTACTTTTGGTTGTTTACGGTACTTTTTCAGTTGTACACAGAATGTAAACTGTACCATCTCAGTTTTTTCCTTTAGCAGGTTCCTAGTGGCACCATATGGGGTAATCTGTGTCCTACTTGCACATATGGCTAACTGTACCATTAAAACTCTCTAACTGCAAGCCAAGCTGTAGCTCTGACATCAGGAAAATTGATGCCTGGCACACCACATTATAAAGTGTGGTCATCTCAGTTCAAGGACTACAAGGTCCAACAAATATAACTTCTGTATCGTCTTTATTCTGTCTTGCCATTTATGTGTTAAGTGCAGTGAAATGATTTATCGAACAATTTCTTTTGGTTTAGAGTTTGGGAATTCCTGCATAATGAGAAACAACCTTCAGTTAAAAAATTTTAGGCCTGTTGAGTCGTTTGCATAGTTTCATGATTTGCTCATTTTCCAAAATCCATGTGGGGGAAAAATGTTTTGCCTGGAGCTTTGTGGTGTGAAGATCCACAGCAGAGGAAGATAATGGGCAGTAAAAGTTCTGAGCTAGGCCATGGACGTTTGTGAGTTCCAACCTCACGATTTAAATATTGTCAAGATGGAAAATAAAACATGTTCTCAGTGTCACACATGGGAGAAATTGTAATGTAATTGTAATCGTAGTTGTATGTGTAAACAAACAAACAAACAAAAAAATCGGTGAGTGCAAACCTCCACCAAGACCAGCAACCCCCCAATCACTAGCCCAGAGTTTAGCTTATAAATTAAAAACATCTAGATGTAAGATATGTTCACAGATCATATGCAAAACTGTATAATTTTTGTGTAATCCTGCTAAAAAC
The DNA here is from genome assembly GCA_039654305.1 of Porochilus rendahli. Taxonomy (NCBI): domain Eukaryota; kingdom Metazoa; phylum Chordata; class Actinopteri; order Siluriformes; family Plotosidae; genus Porochilus; species Porochilus rendahli. The sequence continues at coordinate 24,926,880 of JBCNYG010000003.1, read as the reverse complement.
ACAAATTGTGCTAACAAACTCAAAAACCTCACAAAAACCATAACCGCATTGGAAAAAAAAATTATTTGTTTGTTTGTTTGTTTGTTTTTGGTTTTGTTATTGTACCATTAAGGCACAAATGCAGCTTGTTATGTTACTCACCAACCACAAAACTTCTGTCCAAAACTCAGCATCTTCTTGTCTTAAAGTGAAAAATTAAAAGAAAAATTAAAGTTACAGCTTCACCTCTACCTGACCTTCACCTATAACTGACACTGAAGGCTCCTTTCTTGTATCCTAGACAAGCGTCTTCATGTGTTACATGTGTATTTTTAATGAGATTTTAAGTAGTGTTTGATACAAAAACATCAAAAAGTTAATGATAATGAATATAAATACCATAATAATGTAAACTACTGTCAGTCAATCAATTACCTTCCTGCACTTTCAACACTGTGGATATATGAATAGATATGCAGTATGTTAATGCTACCAAAGTGTATTTACAGTATATCAGTAAATGCAGTGCTTTCATTATATTTATATTAATTAGAAAAATAAAAGCTTGTCTGTAAGAGTTCATGTTTTTGAAAGCAGATCTTTGTAAATGTTAGGACTACATGGTGGGTCCCTCTCTAATAAGGACCGTATTTGATATCTTAATTTAGCAGGACTGTGGCTCTACCAATGAATATTTGACATAAGCTCATGATTGCTGTTTAGTAATATTTCATCTGATATCTTTTTTTAAAGGAAGGCCAGCCAGCTACCATGGGGAACATTTTTGGCAACCTCCTAAAGAGTCTTATTGGGAAAAAAGAGATGCGGATTTTGATGGTCGGCTTGGACGCAGCTGGGAAAACCACAATCCTGTACAAGCTGAAGCTTGGAGAGATAGTCACAACGATTCCCACCATCGGTACATTTACTTCTCAGACAGTATAATCACGAGCGATGTTATTTACATATAACTGATTAATTAGTAAATTTTTTAGGACTGAGATTGATTGACAGCAGAGATCCTGTTTGATTTCTTTCCTTCAGGTTTTAATGTTGAGACAGTGGAGTACAAGAATATAAGTTTTACAGTGTGGGATGTTGGTGGTCAGGACAAAATCAGGCCTTTGTGGCGACACTACTTTCAGAACACGCAGGGTGAGTTTGTTGCAGCTGATTAACTCACATCATTTCTACATTAAAATAATCCCAATACCAACGAACGCCATCCTGAATCAGCAGCTTGGTTTGTCAAGTGCTCTGTGTCATGAATTTGTTGAATTTTTTTTATGAATGTTAATGCCCAATGAGCAGAGATGGCCAGACCAACTTACCACTGTGATTTTGGGAAACCGCACTCATTTTTAAATATAAGTCAATTGATGCCCACTAAGCAACTTTTGCTTCACAAATACACCCCCTCCCCCATCTCAAATCTTTGTGAAATTATTAATAATGCATCATTAATGTACAAACATTTTGCACCAAAAAGGTCATTCTAAATTATTATTATTAAAAATGACATTGAATATACCTGAGTGTGTAGTTTTAAATGGCTTTGTATCAGTTTGTCTCTGTGTATTCGGTAAGGCCTGATATTCGTGGTGGACAGTAATGACCGAGAGAGGGTGAATGAAGCTAGAGAAGAACTGATGAGGATGCTAGCTGAGGATGAACTCCGAGATGCAGTGCTGCTGGTGTTTGCCAATAAGCAGGCAAGAGACATTTCCCCCCCTCACCTAGATATTAAGTGTGTGGTAGTAGTGGCAATGTTCAAATCCCAGAACGGGTTTTCAAAGTATCCCTAGACAATTTTGTTCAGGTTGCTGTCAGTACTGCTCATTCTCCTGTACATTAGAGATGTGTTCAATACAAATACAGATATACAGATGAACAAGTGTGAGCGAGCAGACAGATAAGAAGCTTGAAAGACAAATAAACATGCCAACCATGGACATGATCATGTAGTGCTGCATGTTTTGTTTAAAATATTCATTTATGCATTCTTACTCTCATAACAGGCTCAGCCAGGAGAATTAGGGATGCAGTTGCAGATAAAAACAGCTTAATAACAATAAGTTTGCAGATGGGGATATTCCACGGTCGAGCCGAAAAATCAGGCAGAGGTCAAGTTTGTCGGCAGATGGACCAGTGTAGAGAAAATCACAAGCATAAACAAGAATTTCAGGCAAAAGGTGTTGTGAATAAACTAGGCACCGGTGAGAAAAGAGGAACCAACACATAGATCAGGAAGAATCAGTCAACAAACAGAGAGGTCACACACAAGAATAAGTACTTGTGTAGTGTCTTTGATTTTCCGTTTATAAATAAATATATTTATAAACATAAATATATTTCTGTCAAGGGGCCATGGTGGCCTGGTGGTAGGGTGCTGGCTTACTAATATGAAGGCTGGGGGTTTAAGCCCCACCATCACCTAGTTGTCACTGCTGTCCCCCAGTGCAGCTAACTGGGTTATCAAACGCCTGCCATGTCTCTTACTGCTGACTTTTGTAAAGAGTAGGTCACTGGGTTGCCGTGTTTCTGCCCTGCGATGGCTTGGCAAGCTGTCCAGGGTGTACTCTGCCCTCACACATTCAGCTAAGATGGGCACCAGTGACCCAAATTCAAAAAGTGAATGAATGAATATTTCTGTGAAGAATTCCACCATATTCATCCATGCTAGTACTGCAAAATACTTTAGTTCAGAAAATATCTTATATTTTACTTGCTTTAAATAGTATACTACATCATGGCATTTGAGACACTTTTACTCACTTTTCTCTTCACTTTGGTAATGTAGGATCTGCCAAACGCCATGAACGCAGCAGAGATCACCGACAAGCTGGGCCTTCACTCACTCCGTCACCGTAACTGGTACATCCAGGCCACTTGCGCCACCAGCGGTGATGGCCTCTACGAGGGCCTTGACTGGCTGGCCAACCAGCTCAAGAACAAGAAGTGAGGTGAATCTATGGACAGCTGAGCTGCAACTCATCAGGGAGCACCAGTGGGTTTCTTTCATTGTGTTTACAAGATGAGAGTGGAGAGAGCAGGCCCGCTCAGAGTCCAGCTGCGTAGCCTGTACTTTTCACACTTTAAACCGCCACACTTATTCCGATAAATCCAATATGAATATATAATAATAGAAAATAAGTAGTACATCGCTGTATCATGTTTTTCTGTTTCATTAATGGAAAAATCATTGGGTGAAGTGATTCAGTAATCAGTAATAAGGGATGATGCTTTTTTTTTTACTGTGGTTTAGAGTCTGTAGTGTTAAATGCAGGTCATTTAAACTATTATAATGTGCTGTTGTAATGACTCAGAGGTCTGAAATTTAAATCATTGGAAACAAATGAAGTGAATGTTCTTGTGGAGAACAATCGTCCCGAGAGTGTTAGACGTGTTTCTATTTGATATGTTTTTGGTAGAGTTGCTTTTGAGGTTTTACAGTACCACGCTTATGTTTTATTAGCATTTAAATGTGTGGTGAAACTGTATTACATTTTGACTGCTTGCATATTGCCCTGCTCCGAGCCTCTGTGCGATAACATCTTCACTACTCGTTTAGATTGTTATTTGTGTTTGCATGTAGACACTGACTTGAAAGAATAATAGAGTGGCTATTGTTGGATCATCAATCAGAACGATTTATTGTTTATGCATGTTGCCTTTTACAATAAATTTGTTGCATGGGTTTTTATTAGATGCTGTGCATTAGACAAGAGTAGCTCTCTGTAGCTTTTAAATTAGTCTAGCTGTTCTCTTGATTTTTTTTTAACAGGGTTAGAACCCACTGTACTGAAATCGCTTATCATATATTAGTAAATGAAATCAATGCTGCTGATCAAAGAATGTGTCTTAAAAGGCATATTTTATTGGTTAAATTAAACAATTCACTCAACAATACCGTGCTGTAACAGAGCATCCCACGATACCTCAGATTGTCTCTCTGCTCAACTGTTTACTTCCTCACTGAACACCAAACTACCCACAAAAAACATGTGTGTCTTTGCTCATTGTACTGCTGCTCCATGAACGATCTTTATATAGCATGGCGTAATCAGATGGACTCCATGATAACATTATCAGCAAATCTACTCTTAACACCTCAAAGGGTCCTTTTTATTTATTAATTGTTTGATTTAGTTGTAATATTGTTATTATTATTATTATTATCATTGTACCAGTTGTACAAATCAGACCGCTTAAAACCACTTACTAGTTAACATGTTAAGCAGTTGACTGACTGCCATTAATACAATGTATCTACCTGTTTCAATAAACACAATCGTTTATCGGGAAAAAACAACAACCTGTCAAATAAACAATAAAAAAATGAGCGCTTTGTTTATTCTCCTGAAAAGAAATATAATATAATATATATATTTTTTTTATATATATATGCAAAACATTGAATATTTAGATTACTATATATATATTCAATGTTTTGCATATAACAAAAGGGAATCATGTACTTCAAAGGCCTTTCTTATTAAATTATATTTTCATTTATTTTTAAGGAACGCACAAATACAATGTACCTGCTATATTAGTTTTAAATTATCACATATTATCATACTCAGCCATAACTTTTATATAATTATCACATCAGGCTATTTGTTACACTGGGTTTGTAGGTTGTGGATCTGTGTGCCAGATATTTCATCCTTCTCATGGTTTAGTATTTAATTACAAAATGTGCCTCGTTATATTAATAACATTGTGTGACACCACAGAAAGCCATAAATCTTTTCTTGAAGTATGCTTCCATGGATACAGAAAGAGTAGCTATATACCTGCACTTCTCATCTCTTTTTAAACCTTTTTTAACTACTCTCTCTGCCAACATTAATCACTAACTTGAAAAATTCTAGCAGTGGGAATTGTGAAAATCCTCTCACCAAGGTGCCCAGTGTCTCGCCTTTTCTGTTTTCCCTGGCTTATCCCACACACACACACACACACACACATATACACTCCTCCCTGCATGCCCTCACAGTGTGTCTCCAGGGGTGTGACAGCAGTATGTGGGTCAGGGCAGTTCTCTCCGGGCTGCCAGCCCCCGATGCCCCCTGCAGGCGGCGCACAATAGCGACACCGCGGCGGGTGCCATTGCTGGGATTCCCTCTCGTAACCGGGGCGCTCTCGCCCAGGGCACAGACATACTGGCAGCAGTGCAGCAATCAATTCATCAATGCGTGATGGGAGCGCGGGGTGCTGAAGCTCAGCCAGCCCACCCCCATAGCCAGACTCTGGCCACCAGCGCTGAGACTGCGACACAGACCTGGAGCGGTGTCTTAGTGCATGGAATTGCAGATCGTTTAGAGGGCAAGGGGGGCCAGCATGGAGCTGATTGCTCTAATAGTACTGCAATATTCTACTTTAACGATCGTTCGAGGGTTAAAGAAGCAGACAGAATTACCAGTCCAGGGGTAAATGTGGTGGAACGATTATTAGTTGACAGTATTTCAAGGATGGCACATGTACAGCACAATGCAAAAGTCAATCATGTGCAAAGAAAATGCTGTAAAGCAAAGATGCCTTCAAAAATAATGAAATGAAATGCTTCTATATTACTATCATAATAAATAATCAGTCTCAGGTATAATTTGAGCAGTTTACTTTTAAAGGGCTTCGACTGTTACACTTGATTCTTATTTTTGTAGCAGAATCTACTACTTATTATGTTTTTGACTGAAAATTGGTCTCTAATGTAAGATGGTGTTTTATTTGCTGACTTTTTTGTCATATTTAATTTTGTGCTGAAAAAACTAACATTTGGAAATGGAACATTAATATAATATTGTACAGACGTAAATAAAAGAATTAAAAATACATTACATTTGTACTTTTAAAAAATTGGGTGCGAAAGACTTCCAACAGGCCTGATGCAAATAACTGTTTTAGGAAATACTACACGGAAGCATAAAAAAGCAAACTTAATCCAATCCAAATCAATAACCAGTACAAAGCCAGGACAGATGAGCTTTACACATTCCAAGCATATGTACTGTGTGGCTAAAGGGGTCTTTTTTACGAAACCATAAAGAAAAGAAAACTAAAACAAGATCTTTATAATTTATTCTTACATACACAGAGTCAGGTCAGGTGAGCTCAAAACTCTGAACAAAGCTAAATACAGTGTAGCTAATTGCGTTTTTTAAAATCAATTCAGTGATAGTATCTACTACACAGAAATGTGTTCATGTTTTACCTAAGAGGGTTTCAAGCCCCCTGAAAAAACTGTTTTCCAGGACAGATTTTCACCTTCACTTCATTCACCTTTGAGGACAATTTGAAAAGTCAGACAGCCTAATGTGCATATCTTTGGAGTGTGGGAGGAAACCAGAGTACCTGGAGGAACCCCACGGAAACACAGAAGGAATGAGCTCAAATCCAGAACTCTCTTATTTTAAGGTGAGAGTGTTTATCATAATGTTACCATGCCCCCTGAAAATCTACTGGTAATGAGACACTACACTAGTTCAGCCACAATCAGTTGCACTTAAGGGCTATGCATTTCGTGTGTATTCCATGTAATGTAATGGATGGTGTACAAGATGGAAAAGGTAGTATTTTAATTCATGTTTATATGACAAAATGCATAACTCTTTACTTTCAAGTTATATGGTTGAAGAGGACTATTTTATTACATATACTACAATGCAGAGAGTGTCCTCTAGTGGACAAAGTGGGACATGACATTTCTCCACCAGATTATAGGGAAATAATTTTCCATATGGTGAGAATATGCAAGAGGAACAGCACAAGTATGCGTGTATGGAATGAACTAAGATAGGTTAGACTAAGAAGGTTTGGACATGTGCAGAGAAGGGATGAAGGCTATATTGAGGATAGAACTGCCTGGTAGGAGGAGAAGAGGAATGCCAAAGACAGGTGAATGAGGTGAGGGAGAACATGCAGGTGATTGTTGTGATGGAGAAGGATATAGAGGATAGGGCAAAATGGAGAAAAATGATCCCTAACTGGAGCAGCCGGAAGAAGAAGACAAAAGATTGCTGGTTGTTAAGCAACAATCGGAAAAATGCCAAGGTGGGTGGTTTTGAATCCCTTTGCAAGCCACTATGTTAGCAGAGAATAAGTGTGTCATCTATAAACAAATTTTCATTCATCTATAATCTCTCAAACAGTCAGAGTTTTCAGAACCCTAGAATAAATAAATCTATAGACTTCAAATGGAAAGGGGTCAAGAATGAAATTTCACTGTTGTAGTCACCAGATACCTTTTACTTTTACACACTGTACCTTTAAGTGTGTTTTGGCTGCTGCACCATACACAGAACTGTAGTCTTGTTGACCTCATTAGAGACCTATATACTTACATCAGTACCACTTTGTCTGCTCCCCATTTTTGCCCAGCCATTTTGCCCAGCAATTGTTCCTATTTGTTTAATAATTTTCCTACATTTTGACATTAGCTTTTTTGTGTGTTTTCCATACACCCATTCTGTCTAACCACAATTAAGCAGTTCAGCAAATGAGGAAGTTATAAAATTTACCTCTAATCTACCTCTAATTTGTATTATTTAATCAGAAGTCCTTTTCTTTACATTAAGTCATAAACCTTTTCAATGTCAAAACCCCAAATGTCATAAATTCTTTCATTTTAAATGTTATTTCTCATTTCTCATTTTCCTCATTCACTTTTAACTACTGCATCCATTGTTAACCCTCATTTTTGGAAGCCACTTTAATATAGTGCAAACAGTCCACTAGAAAATAATTAAGCCTTATGGTTAATATCTTCTCCATCCTGTCTATTGCTATATTTTAGGGCATATTATTGTAAAGTGGTGGCTTCTGATACTTGTACTGCTAATAATATTCCATGCACATAAACATTACACAATTACACATTATTAAAAATGAATGTAAGATCTATACAGGACACTGTGTTGTAATGTATATCTTTCAGTTTTAAAGACACGCCAACTTATATCCATCAGTTCTTGCACTATCCATTTTTTGTCTGTATGCTTACAACCCACATCCTGCTGTATGTAGTAAACACACTTGAGAAGCTACTCACTGCATCAGTTACGGTTAAATGACTTGTGGCCACCTGAAACATAAAAATCAGTGCAGTAATTTCCAGTAGAAGGCTCTTCACTATTTGCTTGGTTAAATCAATGTAGTTTTTTTTCAGGGGTTTACAGTATTATGGAAGTTAGCCTGGCACTTTTGGGTTTGGGCGGGAAAGTTTTTTTCCCCCTTTGGGTTTATTTATTTTTGTTATTTTCTTACTGTTAAATAGAGATAAAATAATTAGTTTTGAAGAACAATAACATAATACATGGTAATTATTGTGCATGCTTATGACGTCATTACAGTAAAATATAATTGTTAAGAATTTTAAAAGCTCTACAAGGAAAACCTCACTGAAAGCTAAATAAATACAGTTTTCTTTACAGTATCGGTGATGGTAAAATGTACATATTTTCTGTAAAAGATACTTTTAAAAGTTCCCTGTATTATGAATGACATGCAGTGAAGGATGATGAACAAACTGGGCCCGTTAATCCTAAATGAAGCTAAACCGATATTGTTCCATCTACTACAGACAGCGGTCGCTGCACGGGCAGTATTGACATGGATAACTCTCTACCGACACTATTTATGTATTAAATTGGATATAATTACTGTTTTTGCACGTCTTCTGTCACATCTTGGTGCAGTTTTATCTCAGTTATTCAGAAACCTGAAGTTCATTTTCAACTAGCCAAAAAATACTAATATTATCAATAGAAAACATGGCAATTTTTAGAAACTAGGCCTTGTGGAGCCTCGGGTTTTCCTACGGACTCTAACCGATATGACGCGCCTGGGCCTCGGCCACCAACAACACTCTGCTTTCGGTAAGACGCGATTGCGACTGCACCTTCTACACGCCTTGTTTTCGCTTTGCAAACCCTGCCCGTACTGGACACATTTTGTCAATTAATTTAATCAACAGGAGACATAGCAACAGCTCCTAGTCTTTTTTTTATAAGTAGTTGTAGTCCAAAAGTTACACAGATAACTTTAACGTGATATATCCAGCGTGGCTAATTAATAGCTTAGCTTACGTCAGTGCGTTGTATGAGCTAGCTAGCTATGTCAGTTATTTCGCTGTAAATAGTTATTTAACAACAACACAAAAGCAAATGATAAACTGCACATGACAATCCAATATAAAATCACATTTAAATGTATGCGAATATATATAATAGAGTTAGTGTACACTGTTAGCCAGTGGCTAAAATCTTTGCTAGCTAGCTGGCTTGCCCGTATTTATTGTTTACACTTTAAGTCTAATGTAAGCGGGTTAGCTACTTGGATCTAAATTTCTAGGTTGGATAAACAGGCAACGATTTTTAATATGAATGCATGTCAACACAGTGCACTACCGATTAGTTTTTATTTGCACTTGTTTTTACCGTTATTTTAATTGTTCTATTGATAGTTATCGTCACACGCGTGGCTCTGTTATCATTCCGTTTTTAACGAACACATAGCTGACTGCTAGCAACAGGAGTTGCAGTTTTGTACTAGTTATTCGTTGAAGTTAAATATATAAAAAAAGTATCCGAATCCGTCAAACGCACAAAACGACGTCTATAATAAGATCTTAACATTTCTCTTGTAATCAGAGGCTCTTGTAAGGGACGTAGACAAACAGCTGATCAGCACAATGTTTAGGTTCCTGCTACAGAGTGTTACCGGGTGTAAGGTAAATTATTTAATCACATGTAGTACAACTTGAGGTAGAACTGTGTATTATTTCATTGCAATATGTAATATTTCATTGCTTACTCTATAGGTTCTACATAGTGGTGTGTGCCAGGTGCTGAATTGATCTAAAGTGGTGAGGAAGCACAGCTTTGAGATCTGCCTTTGTATGACACACTGCAGTTTGTCTGACTCATATGGGAATACAGACAGACTGAGCGAGGTGGAATATTGAACTTGAACTGGCTGAAGTGCCACCCCCGAGAACATCAGTTCACCTTATCTGCTGCTGAAAGAGTCTGTCACATCTTCAGCATGGCCTCAGTTCCAGTATATTGCTTGTGTCGACTTCCGTATGATGTCACACGCTTCATGATCGAGTGTGATGTTTGTCAGGACTGGTTTCACGGAAGGTAGGAGACATCTTGTATTTACCACTTTAATCCCCATCTGACGGTTTGTTTGTTTTTTTTACTGTACTTAGTGTCTTACAGTAGTGTTTTTTTATATAGTTGTGTTGGAGTTGAGGAAGAAAAAGCAGCAGACATTGATCTATACCATTGCCCTAACTGTCAAGTGGCACATGGACCCTCTGTCAGTAAGTACTGTAATTATTTTACCCATTTGACTTGTGTTTTTACTAATAGTATCTTTATATGAAGCCACTGGCTATAAGAAGAAAGCGCACACCATGTCATTAATATGTCCCTGTTCCTCTTGAAGTGCGAAAGCGGCGTGGGAGTTCCAAGCAGACTGATGGTTCAGGAGGCAGGAGAGAGTCAGGCCGGCCGGTGAAGACTGGGAGTGCTCAGTTTGTTCGTGAGTTGCGCAGCCGCACTTTTCCCAGGTAATTTGTGTTCGTTTGTTGTTTGCTATTAGTTCTGAGAAAGCAAATTCGTGCTGTGCAAAAGTACATATTTGCAAAATAGTGTTATTGTGCTTACTTGCATCCAACTGACTTCAGTCTAATGTCATATAAATTGGTGGTCGAGAGTTAACTTTTGTTTGCCATGTGGGGACTCATTTATCATAATTGTGTTTTGATTTGTGTATTTCAGTGCTGATGAGGTCCTGCTGAAGCCAACAGGAGCCCAGCTCACCGTGGACTTTTTGGAGGAGCGCTCCTTCAGCGTTCCAGTCCTGGTCATGAGGAGGGATGGGTTAGGCATGAGTCTGCCTCCTGCATCTTTCTCTGTGTCTGATGTTGAACACTGCATTGGTAATTAGCTTTATGCACTTTAGTACTGTTTCATGATGTTAGACTAGCTATATGGACTTTCCAAGAAATTCTGCTGATGTCCTTTGCTGTATTGCAGGAAGCGATAAAGAAATCGACGTGATTGATGTGATACGTCAGGCGGATCTCAAGATGAAACTTGGGGATTTTGTAGCCTACTATAATAGTCCCAACCGAGACAGAGTGCTTAATGTGATAAGCCTGGAGTTTTCAGATACCAAGTAAGCAGATTTTTTTTTTTCACCTCACTTTTATTTACATAGTAATAAATAAACATTGGCTTGTCTTCGGAGCATACTGTGACTCCTCTTTGGCAACAAACCAAACTACAGAACTCCTCCATTATGTTGGATGTTTACCTCCCTTATGTTGTATTATGTTGTGCAAACAAACAAACTGAATAAGAAATTAATTGGTATTGAGGAATTGGCTTAAGAAGAAGAAAAGAATAAGTGAATAAAACATTACTGTGATCTGAATCTGCAGTCAAATTAATTGTGATAAATTGTGTTTTAAATAGCAATGTCAGGAGTAACCTCCCTTTTGTGTGTGTGTTTGTGTGTGCGCTAGGTTGTCTAACCTTGTAGAGACCCCGAAAATTGTGAGGAAACTATCGTGGGTAGAAAACCTCTGGCCGGAGGAGTCTGTCTTTGAGAGGCCAAATGTGCAGAAGTACTGCCTGATGGGGGTGAAGGACAGCTACACGGACTTCCACATTGATTTTGGAGGAACTTCTGTTTGGTACCATGTGCTTCGGGTAAGGCGATTGTATTTAATCATGGAAGTGTAGGTGCTGTATTTTCAAACCTTAAACCATTTTATAAGTACTTAAAAAATATTGTTTCTGAAATTCGGTGTATGTGTGATTCAGGGTGAAAAGATTTTCTACCTGATCCGTCCGACTCCTGCCAACCTGGCCCTGTTTGAGCGCTGGAGCTCATCCTCCAATCAGAACGAGCTCTTCTTTGGGGACCAAGTGGACATGTGCTACAAGTGCTCACTCAAGCAAGGAAACACGCTCTTTATTCCAACTGGTACAAAGCATTCCTTTGCTGTGTGTTTATTAAATGAATCAAAAGTTATCTGACTGAAACCCATGCCAACCGATTGTCAGATTGTGTGCTTACTAAATGCTGTTGTTTAATTCTCTGGTATAAATATATACTGTATATAATAAGATTAAAAGGGGTACACCATACTTAAGAAACCAAAGAGTTGATTTTTTTAATAGCTGTATGTCCGTCCATCCGGAGTCCATATGAGTTGGATGCTGATTGGCTGTAATGTCTCGCATGCTAATTGGCTATAGGACACTTAAACTGGATAAAGCATACTAAAGCAGATTAGACAATTAAAGGACGATGAGTCATCATTGTCAGGCTTTAAAAAGGGAAAAGGAAAGCATAGAACCTCATTTTGGCTTGTTTTTCATGAATTTACATGCAGCAAAACTTCAAAAATCCACCTTTGTGGAGCATGGTTTACTTTCTTTTCAATTTAATAAGCTCTAAATAAGTAGGCTCAACAGATGACATTTGCAACACAGTGCAATATCTCAGAACATTTAGATTGACCCAACCTGTCTCTGTCATGGTTAAAGTATTTAAGTAAAAAATTTGTAGTCTTTGTTTATGCACAGTTTACACGTAAACTCTGAATAGGGTTTAAAGAGACACTGTTACACAGCACGTTCTTTTTTTAGGCAAATATTTGTTAGTTTACATTTTAATTAACACAGTAAGTAGAGCAAAATATTTCAGTTGCATCATGCCCGACTTCATATGAGGAGTTGTTTGATATTTTGCCTTTCGTCAGGATGGATTCATGCAGTTCTTACTCCGGTTGACTGCCTGGCATTTGGTGGTAATTTTCTTCACAGCCTGAACATTGACATGCAGCTTCGGTAAGGTTTTAATCCACCCATTCAGTTGTTTAGGTGGGTTATATTACTGCTATTAAATGATTTGTGTATGAAATCATCCTCTGGGTTTTTTTCCATGTCTTTCTCAGAGCATATGAAATAGAAAAGAGACTCAGTACAGCAGACTTGTTTAAGTTTCCTAACTTTGAGACCGTGTGCTGGTATGTTGGCAAGCACCTCCTCGACACTTTCAGAGGTAAGACATTCCAGAAATTTGTTAGATATCTGTTAAGAAAGAAAGTACAGAGCACGGCCTTTTGCTGTTGGTTGAACTGCAACAAAAATAACCAGGGAGATTATAACATGAAATCATGACAAGAAATCATTTTTAGTATAGTCGGTAAGCAAGTAGGAACATTGATTTGGATTCAGTTCCACTGAACTAGTTGTTCTGTTTGTTGTGCTGTAGGTCTTAGGGAAAATCGGCGACATCCTGCCTCTTATCTGGTGAATGGAGCCAAGGCTCTCAATAATGCTTTCAGAAGCTGGACTCGCAAAGAGGTGATCTATCACAGTTTTATTAGTAGATTCATGTTGTACAGAGCTCCACTACAATTACATTAAATATCCGTATTTGCTGATATCACTTTGTGGCACATTGGCCCAAACACATCAGGTTAATCTTAGTTTCGCAGTTTGTTATGCATTTAATTTGAACACTTTCAAAGTTGCTCAAATGCTTAGCATTTTTACACAGGTTTATTTAAATAAAATACATTTTTCGATTACTGTTTGTTCTTCAGTCTTTGGCTGAGCATGAAGATGAGATTCCAGAAACCATTAAAACCCAACAGCTGGTGAAGGACCTGGCTAAAGAGATACGACTCGTAGAGGTGTGGATTACTCATCATGTAGTAAATCTTACGGAATGCACTGGACTTTGAGAGTTTGAAATGCCTGACGATGCACCCCCACTATAAAGTAAGAATGTGTTTATATATTTATCTCTTGACAGGACATCTTCCAGCAGAATATAAACAGAAGTGGGGCTCCCTTCAGTGGCTCACAGATACTTCCTTCTGCTCACCTCAAACCTCCATTAACCAATCCTCTCAACCCTGGCAGACCTCCAGGTAAAAAAAGAGGCCCTAAACCCAAAGAAGGGCCTGGCGCTGGGGGTGTAGGCCCCCCTGGAGTCAAGAAAAAAGGCCAGAAAGGGAAGGAGATGAAGATGGAGGCTGGAGAGCTGGATCTGCTTGAGATTCATACCAAACACACTCTGAAAAAATTTCAACCAGGAAATAAAGCCAAAAACAAGAGCAAGGTAGCATGCAAATTCACAACACACCTATAGAAACCTCACCAAAGCTTGTGGATTGGACAGATTCTTTCATGTTCTGTAGGTTTCCAGTTTTTCATTGTTTGTCTCTTTTCAAAAGATGGACCTGCCTGGTGCCTGTGTAGAAGACTTTGAAGGCAAAATCAATAAGAGCAAGCTTAAACTTGTTCTCACCAACGGCAAGATACAAGGGTATGACTGGCCTTTTATCAACAGCTATGTTACACCCCTGTTTCATGGCCATGGGCTGGAGTCTGCTATTTTTTGACTTCCGTTTGCTGGCCTTTTAGGAAGAAGGGAGGCCGTTCTGGTAACACAAATGGAGCAGGACGGACTGCTCAGTTCCAACCTTTAACAAGCAGCTCGGCTCTTTCGTCAGACTTTGATTCTGAAGACGAGCTTCAGATAGATGAAAGTCCTCCTCCACGTCGCAGGCCAGTTGTTCCCAGCAAAAAGAAACTTGCTGGTAGGATCATGTATTTCTTTTTTTTTTTTTAATCTTTGTGAAACCCTGTCATGTTTGATAATCTGATATTAAGATATAAGTCGATACCCTTCTGCAGTAGGTCTTCCCAGGAAGCTACCACGAGCAAAACCATGCTCGGACCCGCACCGAATCAGAGAGCCTGGGGAGGTGGATTTTGACATTGAGGTAAGTCTGAGCTCCGTCCTTGTGCATAAGGCAATAAAGAGTAACATAGAGCTGCAAAAAATATGTTGTCTGCTGTAAATCTTTTTTTTGCTCCCTTCAGGAGGATTACACCACAGATGAGGAGATGCTCACTGTGCAAGGCTTAAAAGCAGGAGCAGGGGGAATCCTGGACTTGCTTAAGGCTAGCAAACAGGTTGCTGGCCTAGACCCCTCCCTCAGGTACAGAACTAAATACAGAACTAATCTTTTACTATGTAAAATTAAGTAAATGTTTTGCTTCATCCACATGGGGTTGGAGTGGTCTTTACACTGACACTTTACTGACAGCAATCAGTAACCCCTTTGGCCACTGTAATCCAGTGAATACACCGAGCATGTGTGACCCTTTCATGCACGAGTCTACAGTCAGAGCAGAGCTTGTGTGTGGGAGGTGTAGATTTGGAAAGGCCTCTGTGGGTAGGGGAGGGTTTTGTCTGATCCTACTTGAAAAAATTTTTTTTTGGATATACTGTATTAAACCCACAAGAGAAATAATTTTCTCTGCATTTAACCCATCCATCCAAAGTGAGCACACAACACATAAACAGGGAGCACACACTCGGAGCAGTGGGCTGCCACACACATTGGGGTGCCCGGAGAGTAGTTGGGGGTTAGGTGCCTTGCTCAAGAGCACTTCAGCCATGAAGGTGGAGGAAGGGAAGGTGCAGCTCACTCCCCCACTGCCACACATTTTTACTTCTGGTTCGGGAATCGAACCAGCGACCTTTCGATCCCAAAATCGCTTCTCTAACCATTTCCATAGTCTCAGCTGTAACGCTAATACTAATTTGAACACCATAGTTTTCACAGACCACAAACCAACCATGCAGAGTTGTAAGCTGTAATTCAGAGCAAATGGAAATGTTTGAGCAGAACATACAGATGATCAGGTGAGGAATCTGAAGAGACTTGGGGGCTGAAGTGCTGCTGCATCACTCGGTTTAGGTAGAAATGTCATATATCTGTACTGCGCTCTGAGATTTTGAGTCCAACACATCCTGTCTCCACTACTACTGCTTTCTGGATTTCTCATTATTATGAAACTGAATTCTTTATTTAGGAGGTAAGAGTGAAACCTGAATGTTATTCCTTATGTTTAATATTTGCATCCTGTTTGTAATGGTACTAGAAAGGTCATCTTAGAATATCAGCATGGCAGAAATCCTCTAACTTCTCATAGGATTAATGAAAATACAGCACCATGCAAAAATTAGGCAAAGCATGTCTTCATGGAGCTCACCGTGTGCACAGGGGGACGGACGGTCATGCTACAACAGGTTTGAATATCTTTATTATTATCTTTATATTTGCACTTTGTGGCACCAATTTTGGGAAGAAGCAACATATGGGTCAGATGGTCAAGTGTCCATAAACTTTTGTGCATATTGTGTTCTTCAAAATGTAGTTTTCCTTTACAAGCTCCAGATTTGAGAATCTGAGAGTAAGATTTAAGAGTGTAGATCAAGACAAGTGTGATGATTGGTATGAGCAGGCTTTATGTTCTGCTAGCACCCTCAAATCCCCAGTGTTTAAGCATTAGGGACCAAATATGTCTTGTCCGATCAAGTACATATGGGGGAAAAAGGGAAAACTACTGCCTTATGGATTTGTATTAAGTGACCAAATGCTTGAGTGCTCACATTCCAAACAAGCTTTGTTGCAAGGATGTTATTATATTTGAGCAAAATAGAGTTTTGGAGGAGGTGTCATAATCGTTTAGTGTTTGTTTGTCAGTCTGCTTGTGAACAAAATCCTGACCAGACCCCCTGCACAGATATTCACCAAAATTGGTGGGAACACTAACCTACTTACGCCCCACAGATGATTTCATTTTGGAATGTCTAGGTGAAAAGTTAAGGTCAGAGCAAGGTCACCACCTTTGGAGATAGAGCACAAGTGTGGCTAGACCTGCCGTTACTAGGGAGTATTAATAGGAAACCATATATGCAATTTCGAATGAGACTGTTGCCTTTGACCCTGAGTGACTTTGAAAGGGCAAACACAAGCCATGTCTTAAAACCTTCAAACGAGAGTTTTATGCTAAACTTGGTCACATCTACATACTATAGAATATATATCTTAAGATGCGCACATGGGTAATGAAAGCCAGTACCCAAATAGAGCCTATTTGCAATTTGGAGGTACTTTGTACTCAATGAATGACACTCTAGTTTTGGGACTACTTCCCATAAGACCTTTTCTGTTTCTACTATTCATATAAAGATACTGTAATCAGCATTTTTAGCTCTGCGATGGCAGTTAAATATGTGTTTCGTCTCTGGTAAAAAAAGAAAAAAGAAAAATCAAGGTCTTAGGAAGAAATAAAGCTTAAACCTAAAAATATATTAGATGGCATTATATTAGAGCCACTATAATTATCAAGTCAAAGATTTCATATTTGCAGTTCACTTTTTTAATAAACAGCATTTTTTTGGGTGGTTGGTGCCTGAGACTAACACACAGACCTAATGCATGAAAGTCTTTAATGGTACACGTACATATGTACGTACAAACATGTGGATGGACGGTACAAACCAGGAAAAATCTGTTCAGTTCATTGCCATATTCTCTAAATTATGTAGCTTTGCTGTTAGCCAGATAAACATATAAATATGTATAATATCACATGTCTGATGAACCCAAATATATATATATATTAACTCTCGATTTGATCACTCCTCTTTCGGAATATATTGATGTAGACTGTTTCTGATCTTCTTCATACTGCTTCCCTTTTCGTCCTTTTCATTGCAATAAAGAGAACAACAGACAGTTGAAGAGACAAAATCACTTAAAGAATAGTGAAAGGAGTTGGTCTGTGAGCTCAGGCAGCTCTCTGTCATGCCATTAAAACGCCTCTGACTCACGGACACACAGCGCTTCTGGCCGTACGAGTCCCCTGTGTTGTTTTGTAGCCGGGCTGCATGAGACATTTTAAATATTTAATGTGCGCACCGAAGCATTAGAACTCTGATAAACATAGAATCAATGAAGCTGAGCAAGAGAGAAGAAGTAGATAGAACGAGGGAGCAGTAGAGCTTTGCTTTATGACAGTCTCTAACTCTCTTTGAGTCAAAGCTGGCTTGTCCATTGGGATTTAAATGGTGCTGCATGTGGCACAGGGTCAGTTTGGCGTCAGTAATCCACCTACTGGAGGAACCTGGAGGAAACCTGCAAGAACATGGTACAAAGCAGTTTGACGGTGATACATATTCGCACCCCTTCAGTGACAGTAAGTGGTGAGACGATGTCATTGTGGTCCTGCAAGGTTTGGAATCGTGCTGATCAGCTGTAAAAAAAAAAAACAACAACACCCCGTTTGAAGCCTGCTTAACTTTACAAGGTTAGAGATTTAACAAGCTAATAATGTATTGTCTCTCAATGTATTGACAGATCTCAAGCAAAGACTTGATACACATACAGCTCTATTGGCTTCATACTTCATATTTTTTCCAACCCACTTGACCATTAAAAATGAGTCCAGTGCCCCATTGTATGTCTTGGGCATCATAACGCAATCTATACATTTGTTAAAACAGTATTAGTTTATTTAAAGGACAATAGGAGTTACAGGCAGTTCAAAACATAATGATACTTGCAAGAAGCAGATAACCCATAATTTCAAGATGGCAGCACCCATGAAAAGGCCACACTCAGCAGCAACATCTTTGTCTTTTACCAGTGTTTTGAGGGAGATTGAGAAAGGTAAGTTGAGCAGGTTAATTCTTTATCATTCAATGAATACTTGAAACACTGAAAATATGGAAGTAAGGGGATTTTGTGTATGGAGTTCGGTCTTGGTTATTGGGTAATTGCATGGATTTTTTTAATTTCAGGATTAGTGTTTTATTCTATTGATTAAAAAGAAAGATATCACTGAACAAAAACTCTTGTTTTTTCTAAAAATTAACATTTTGTGGGTTGTCTGGTTCTTGCACAGTGTTGATCACAGAGAGATTACCGCATCAGGCAGTCAGTTTGGATAAGGCAAACAGTCTAGGTGTTTTTCATTTCTCTTCCCACAACATTTCGGGGAAACGAGTGATGATAGAGTTAATAATCCACATTCATTACACCCCCAGTAAGTGACACATGCCTTCCCGATCACTGCTGATGGCGTGGTATGGATGTAGCAGTGAAGTGGGCTGGAATATATCAGCCCAATTGGAGAACAATTCTATGGAGCGAGTCACAAATGAGAGACAATATTTTAAAATGTTTTTCAAAACAGAATTGTGAATGGTCTGTTTTTAATAAAACAAAAGAAAGTAGGGTTTTCTTCCCTCGTGATAGCTAGCATGGTGTTGTTTTCTTTTTTTCAGAAAGGTACCAGGTATGCAGCTTAATGAGAACTCAGCTACTGATTGGCTGCCTGAATATCATTCTGTGTACTTTTTCTTACTGCCACTGGTGACACTTGGTTTTATACACCCACACACACAAAACACATGATCTGAAACTTGTATTGGTAGCACATTTATAGTAAACAGTTACAGAAGCTCAAGATCTGGCACACTATTAAAAAAATATTAAATGACTTTTATGTTTAAACAAAAACAAACGAATAAATGAACAAATAAAAACATTAAATAAATAAATAAAAACCTGATATTACCTTCAAGTAAAGCGGCAAGTCAGTAACTGGGTGTGTGTGTCTGTCTCTCTGTGTGTGTGCGTGTGTGTGTGTGTGTGTGTGTTTGTGTGCATGTGTGTGTGTGTTTGTGTGTGTGTGTGTGTGTGTGGCGTGGGAGATTCACTGACTGATGTAACAAGGCGACAGTGTGGCAGCCCTGCGTATCTGTGTATGGAATGTGACCCGGGTGAGGAGGTGGTTGTGTGTGTGTGTGTGTGTGTGAAAATAAACTTTTAAAGAAGTATTCTCCACCTCTTCTCTGGGGTGAACTGGCACTCTCTGGTGTATTGTGGATCTCTCCGAGTCATGCGTCCAACACACACAAAGCGAGCGAGTTGCTGAGCTGAAGTGTTGTGTGTGTTGTGTGGCAACATCACTGCATACTCATGACTACACTGCTTTCTTTGCCTTCTGATTACCCTGGAGTATTTACCCCGCACAGACGCAGTATCAACGCAACACATCAACACCTCACACCCATCATCCTCATCCAAAGATGTCCTGAACACTTAATACTGTAACGCTTTTCTATCTGATCTTATACTGGAGTTAGACATGGACAGGTCACAACCTCCATGTTTACTGATATTTTCTTGTATCCCGTTGAGGGCATGGTGAATTGTTGGCGGCCATTGAGGGTGTTGTTGTTTTTCTTTGGCCACTGCCCTGGAAAAATTAAGTTGTGTTCATAGACTGCCTTTTATTTATGCTTTTACGCTTGGTGTTGGGGGGGGGGGAGGGGGGGGGGGGGGGGAGGGGGGGGGGGGGGGGGGGGGGGGGGGGGGGGGGGGGGGGGGGGGGGG
>JBCNYG010000003.1:24892538-24906505 GCA_039654305.1 Porochilus rendahli | reverse complement strand
AATTTTATTTGTTTATTTTTTGTTTGGTTTTTGTACAGTAACAACAGGATTGGATAATATCTAACAATACTGGGACCTTTGTTTTTCCTTCTGTGAAATGTCTAAGTTGTCCCTGAATATTTGTCCTACTTGAAAATTTTCTACCAGGATCTCATTTTGACTGATAAACCACACAAGTTCTGCTTGGTGAATGAAAACCCATTTCAGCATATTATTAGCATTTATATAAACTTGAACTCAGAATGGTGCATTGGGGGGAAATAAAGATGACCATCATTGCTTGATTCTTTTTGCGTTTTGTAGTGAAGAAGCACCAGCCTCACCGAGTACCCGTGATGCCATCCAGGGCATGCTATCCATGGCCAATCCTCCTTCTTCTTCCTCTTCATCATCCTCATCTTCTTCTGCCTCCTCCTCTCCTGTGTCTCTGTGTGGAGGTGGTGAGAGGTTGGGAGCAATGAAGGCCAAAGCCAGGAGGGCCATGTGGGTGGGTGGTGAGAAGAAGAGTGAGAAGAAGACCATCATCCAGAGGCCAGGCAAGCGGCCCATCAAACGGCCCGCCAGGCACCTCAGCGAAGACGACAGTCCGGATGAGCAGGAGACGTTGGGAACATGTTTTAAGGACTCTGATTATGGTGATTACAGTCTATCCCAGATTTGGAAACCATAGTATTTTAGCAACATTATGGCTCAGTTTGCAATATACTCCCAGGTGTGTGTGTCATATACTGTGCGATTAGAAGAGCTTTGTCATGTGTGAAGATTCCTTCAGTTCTCACACTTTTAACATCCCTTCTGATACCTCTTGTATTGTTTAACCACATCTTCTTTAAATAATCTGTTTTTTTTTCTTTAGTTTATCCTTCCTTAGAGTCAGATGAGGAAGAACACACACTGAAGTCCAAAATGAAGAGAAAGAGAAACTGGGATGACACTCCATGGAGTCCTAAAGGTACTAGACTGGAGTATAAGCAGTAATATTCTCGCAAGGGAATGATCATACTAGAGGTGCGATAGAAAAGAGACTGATGTGATGACTGAATGGCAATTCGCAGCTGTCTCTTTTCATCCTCAAAATGTACTCATATTTGTCTCACAACATTCATGGCTTCTTATTTTGGTCGCATTGTTTGTGAACTCATCACAAAACGAGGCTCTGATGTGGAGTAGTTTCAAATTCTTTTCAGACAGTGCGAACATGTGAGAAGGTTGCAAAGTTTTCATTTTGCTGAAAAATTATGCTTTTTGCTTGCAAAGATAAGCGACAGGTTGGAGAATTCATGAGATTCGCTTTTTTTTGCCTAACATCTATAAGCCGGTCGTAAATTACTCGCAATAAGTTGCAAATTGTCACAAATTTTTAGCGACTTTTGAACTATGAGTTTATAGGCTGCAAAATTCGCTTGCATATGTAGTCACTAAATATACTTAGCGATTTCATTAGGATTCTGTTATAGCCACTCAATTGTACTATAAATAACTGTCAGTCTTTGTTACTGCTTTTTCGATATCAGCTCGTGTGACTCCCACCCTGCCTAAACAGGAGCGGCCAGTGAGAGAGGGTGCCCGAGTCGCGTCTGTCGAGACTGGGCTTGCTGCCGCCGCCGCCAAACTGGCACAACAGGTGAGCAAGGTGCAGCCGAGCAGGCACCGGATTAACAAATTTAGTGCAGTCTTCTGATTGGCTTTCTTTTTGATATTAGGAGCAGCAGAAGACAACAACAAAGAGAAAATACACAAAAAAGAACATCCCTCAAGAGAAAGTGCATTCAGCAGCATCCCATCACCAGATACAGCCAGACTCGATGTCACCCCCACTGCCCCCTGAGCCTCTGGTGGACTCTATCACAGAGGAGAGGAGAGTTGAGACTTACTCAGCCAGCCTGCTGGACCATGAATACACAGCAGGCCCAGGCCCTTTTGGCCCAGGTGGTCCCAGAGGAAGCGCTGCCATGGCTCCAGGTGTTTTCCTCACCTCCAGACGACCTTCTCTCTCTCCACAGAACAGCAGCAGCTACTCCCCTTCTGCACTCTCACCTGGTGGGATGGCAAGTTCTGGGGCTGCTGGGGTAGGACAAGGTAAACCAAAGAGATTGTTAGCAGTGGGTTGTACAGCACTAAATGTATATCATTGCGCATTTGGAGTGCAGCATTCGTGTTTGTCATTTCTTAAATTTGAGATGTGGTAACATCGTAATTTCCTTCACTTAACATTTTAATCACCGTTTTATGAACAGTGTGTATTTATTGTTCTTTATACAATTACAATCCTAACCCAAGCCAGATTGCATTGTTTTAGAATATTACTACGATCAAATCGGGTCTTTAAACAACCAAATTATTCCAAACTTACATGCAGTCTCTCATTAGGCCTCATTTTAAATCTTTTTGGATATACGTTCCTGTAACGCAAATTGTTTGGGGAAAGAAATGTAAGTAATTGTTTTCCGTCTTGACAGGGAAACGCCCAAAGAAAGGACTCGCCACAGCTAAACAGAGACTGGGAAAGATTTTGAAAATACACCGGAATGGCAAACTTCTCCTGTAGAGATAGGTGAGATGTGGGGATGTTCTCAGGAGAAGCAGAAGAGTGAAGGAACAAAAACATGGAAGAAAAGGGAAAAGACAAAATGGCTCAATGATTTTGTTGTTGGAGAACAAAGGACGGACTGATACTTTTTTGTTATTATTATTATTATTATTATTATTATTATTATAATAATTGTGATCTGTTTCATGTAAAATTTTCTTTTCATTATTTGTAAGCTCAATACCTCTTTTTAGCGTGTATTTTTATTACCCTTTTATTTAACATATTAGGGTTTTTTGTTTGTTCTGGTGTTTTGGGTTTTTTTGGGGGGGGGTCTTCATATAAAGAATGAATTACAATTATGCATTCTGTAAGTAAAGTAGAAGCTTTTAGGCACTTGAGGCCTTTGTGCAGCTGTGGCTTCAGTCTTCAGTGCTGTAATATTAAATAGTAAGTTACATAATTGCTATGTATATTGATTGAAACCAGACCTCTGCACTTGTGGTAAGGTTCCATTATAAAGGTGATATACAGCTAGTCACAGAACAAGGAATATTTAGGGAAGGGGCACTGTGTTTTAAAAAAGAAATGCAGCATTTTCATGTAATGAGTCACGTAATTAAAGTGACGTCATGAGGCAGGATTTACATGAGATACAAATAACCATTCCAAATTTCTCACTTCTGTCCTACAGTGAAACTGTACTGCAGAAGGGTTTAAAACAATAGAAATAATTTATAAAGCTGCATCAGAGCTGTTTTAAAAAAATTCAAATAAAAAGTAAATTTAATCTGCAGAAGCTAAGAGACTGTAGGTTTTTAATTCCAGGTGAATAAGTGACACTAATAGTCATTTAAAGTCCAGGATTAAATGAGCACCACTAAGTTTTTGCAGATATCGTTGGGGTAGGACCTCTGGTGTTGTTTCTGCTCGAGTGTAAGGTAAAGAACACCGTTTATCTTATAAATAAAGGGGATTAGTTTAAAAGGGGTATTTTTAGGGTGGAAACGGACATTAACAGTAAATAACCCCTGTTTGGCTCTATGTTTGACATTTTGCATTTCTCTTTTTTGATTATTTTTTTTATATATAATGTGTTTTGGCTGGCTGTGAGATACAGTTTTTGGATAGCTTTAAAACCACAAGCAGAAATGTCCGAGTTAGTTATTGCTTTAAAGAAGGGTTCCCAATGGGTTTACTGTTCGTCGTCGTCCTTATTAATGAACGGCTGTTATGATTGGACATCTTCATGGTCTCAAACTTCTTAAACCTAGACAAATCTTTCATTGTGGCTTTTAGACGTTGGTCTGAAAATTCTTTTGGTAACTTTTTGTTGACTTACATAATTATTGTAATGGTGTATTGAACATCGTCTCCCCACAGAGCTTTTTCATTTACAGTTTTACTTCATAACTTGTTGTCCTGTTTTCAAATAGACAGGATGGCAATAATGGATGAATAATCTTGTCATATTTGGCATCAAACTAAATATTTCACTGTGAATGTTTTTCTCCGGCACAAGTAACCTTCACAAAATTGTCAGTGCACATAACATGTATAGGTAAAATGATAGTAAGTATTAAATAGCATCACTTCTTAGCAGCTGATTTACCGTCTTTTAATGGACGGGAAGTCGTTCTACCCTCAGCACCTTGTATACTTTAGTTGGAATGCTCATTTTTTCACTGCTTGCTTTAGTGTATTGTTTTTAACATAGTCGTGTAATGCATTTCTACTGATTAATGTATGTCAGCTTTGTAAATAAATATATATATTTTTAGTCACCCCAGCTCAGACAGTAGGATGTCTTGATGTTGTCTTGTTCTTAGTTTCACCTGTTTGCATTTGTGTATTTAAATGTAGCGTCTACTGGCTGATTTCAGCAGGAGTGGTTTGGTACATACTAGTAACATGGTAATGCATCTTAAACTGAGTTAGGCTAGTGTACTGAAGGTTTGAGGCTTAGTGTACATAATCGGCGTAATTTTTCTTAGAGTTACAATGAAAGATTTGTTGCATTTAAATCTTTCTTTACATATCTTGTACAAAGATGCATAAAATGCCTGAGGGGGGATGAGATAGGTTAACTGCAATCTGTTTGGTCTTTATTTTATTTTTATCTGTATAGTTTAAATATATTGTTAGTTTTGGATTGTTTTATGACATTCGAAGGTGATCATGAAGTTAATGTTTTCATAATTGTACTTTTTTTTATTTAATATTGTATTCACTTTCATTTTTTTCCATTACACACAAACTGTAAAGTCAGTCTTTGGTTTTCTTCATTTTATGTGGTTTAAAAAGAAGCAAATTTCTTATTAAACGTGAAGGAGTAATTCTTGCAAATTGGCAAGTGTGACTATAAAGAACAAAAATACATATAATGAGATGAGGACCGTGACATTACCTTTTACTAGTGCTCAAATTTAAACGTGATTGTTTTCAAGGCAATGGAAGATTATTGATTATTAAATATGGCTACTTTAAAAGGAATGAAAAGAACGTGGGCAGCTCAGTGTATCTGAGAAATATTTCTTGATGCATTTTGTTTTTTCCCTGTTAGCCTTTTTTAATATCAGTTTAAAATTTCTGTTTGAATTTAAGTCCATTGCTTTTTTTTTTTTTAATTTGTGTCCCTGGTTTATTTTTTTCTCTGTCTGTCTTGAGGAAAAAAACGTTTCTCTCAGGGTTCATTTTCTAACATTACTTGGAATACATAAAAAAAAAACAACTGTCTGTCTAACGTACACAGTCACCACTTTAAAAAGCAGATGAAGTTGAATCCACTGCATATTATTGATGATTAGACACATTGACCGTGTCCTTGTGTGCTGTTCTATATTATGAGCTGGGTTTTCTTGGAAGGCTGATATTTTTCCCCCCCAAATGAGCTTAATTAAAGAATATTTTTTAAAGTTGTATGCTTTTTTGCACCTTATTATACATGTCTTTTTGTATCATGAGTATTCAGGTTCAGTCCTAAGCTCTGGTAACTGTTTGTTTGTATTTTCACGTTCTCCCACTTTCCTAAATATGTTGCACAGCTGTATACTGTATCATGCCTGTAGATGTTTGCCTCTTCTGGTTACATTTAGGAGCTTGTTATCGAGTTTGTAATGGACTGCATCAGTTGTGGGAGCTTGTGGAATTTTCTGATTGGGGTAGATTGGAGTATTTGATCCACTAAAGTGTGGCTAAGTGTGTGAATATGTGTATGTGGTGCCCTGTGATGGACTGATGTCACACCTACTGTTCCTGTGGATCCATCACAAGCTGATCAAGATAAAGCATTTAGTGGAAATGACCAGAGCTTTGCTGTTTATATATATATATATATATATATATATATATATATATAATATCTCATGCAAGGACAGGTTGTAGAAGTTCTGTTAATAATATTAGTAGCAGTGACATCATTGTTTTTGGCAAATGTTTTAGTAAATTATATTTGTGGGGCTTTTTTGCAACCCTGACTTGCAACCTGCATTTCAGGAGCAAATTTTCTTGTTTACCTTGGGACCTGCACAGCTGTATACGGTATTGTGCCTGTAGATGTCTGCCTGTTATGGTTACATTTAGGAGCTTGTTATCAGGTTTGTAATGGACTGCATCAATTGTGGGAACTTGTGGAATATTCTGATTGGGGTAGATTGGAGTATTTGATCCACCAAAGTGTGGCTAAGTGTGTGAATTTATTTATCATGTGGAAAATGTATTACTGTGTTTAAGAATGGCCACATTGTTATCCCTCATCAAGCCTTCCTGAGCTGTTTTCGAGCCGCGAAGCTTCCCGGCATGACCCTTACGGCGCTCCGTACAAAGCAGCGAATTTAAAATATCATTTTTTAGTCATTAATATATTTTAGCTTGATGTTATTGTCCTTTTAACATTATTTGAGTCTCTAACTTATAAACGAATTGGTGAATGTACAAATTAACCCTAAATACCTTGCACTTAGTCAATACATTTTTGTATTTTTGACGAACAGCAAAAAACGAAACGAAAAATAAGCGTTGAAAAGTCACGTGGTTTAAAGCCTCAACTGGTTTCCATAGCAGTGCTGATGGAGCCCTGTGATTGGTCAAATAAAGGTACGTTTTAGCCAATAGAAATGTGTGCTTTTTTACAAATCTCTCTGTGTACACCGGAAGTCAACAAGCTGATGTGTCTGTGGTGTTGGTGAAAAGTTATTTGTGCACCTTTCAGGATTAATAACAGAACATAATTAAAAAGGATTTTGAGTCGGAGTTAAGTGGTAAGTATGAAACTTGGAACTTTTGGAAAATTAATAATTTACTCATGTTACCTGCTAGTTATGGAACTATAACGGTTAGCCGTCAGGCTAAGTTTCAGTTTGTGTCACTTAACTGGAGTCTAAAAGTGTGTAGAACTAATAACTACAATTTAACACATAGTTCAGTGTCCATATAGGTTCTAAAAGTGTAGTGATATCTTGCATTGTAATATATTTATTTTAATGTAGTTTTCTAACTATTTATTTCTTGTGCTTTTTTTGTTAATGTATGTTGTAGTAGTTATTACCTACTTTTATTTAAAATGTTTAATTTAATAATGATAATAATCTGTAATATAAAATAGGGTAATGATAAATAATCTTGCTGAAGTTTATATACCATTGTTGTTGTTTTGTTTTGGGTTTTTTTTGTATTTTTATATCAGCAGTGTGAAACCCATCATGTCTTCCCAAATGGCTTCCTCGCCAACAGCACTTCGTCCCCAAAACAGAAATCAGAAGGATCATGTGGGGTAAATGAGCTCATTACACATCCCAGGACAGAACATTTCTGCTAGTTTTATAGCTTTTTTTTAAAAAATAGTTTTATATTAAGAGTCCACCTATGTTGTTATGTGATTTGCTGTGATACACACTGCAAAAGATGTATCATTTATCTTTTTCAATCTCTTCATTACCAAACAGGATTTTGAAGCATCAGGAATTAAATAAAGTTCCTGAGAAGTCAAGGGTCAGACTGTACACCAGTCCATCATCCAAAAGAGGAGCCGAGAACAAAGACCCGAATGAAACCACTAAACCCTCAACTGGAGGTCATAAACTGACAGGGGTCAGTAGACTTCCTGTACTTGCAAAATCGTTGCAGTCTACCGTAAAAGATATCTCTCCAAATTCGGCTCATAAGAGATGGGAAGAAAGGCCTCTGCTGGTAGGTTCTTATTCTTTTTAATAAATCATGAAAGGTATAATATATGTAAAACTACAAATGCATCAAATATATTTCTTGAGTCATTTGAATGTGTAGGAACCCTGGGTTCATTTGAGAAGTGTACTCAATTCTCAGGTTCTGATTTACTTTTTCACTCCTCTAGGGGAAATCTCAGAAGAGGAAGACCTGCACTAAGCCTGTCCCTTTCAATTTGTCGCAGCCTCGGATCCGCAACCAGAAGGGCACGGATTCTTCCTCTGAACCAACATTTAGGCCTGGAAACCCCATGAACCAACTGACTCGACATTTGACAGCGAAGACACTGAGCATTTCTCATCACAGAAATAAAACTGCTGCTGCCAATCAGAATACTACTTCAGGAGAAACTCACACAAAGGCTGCAAACAAGGCAGTTATTAATAGTGTCAAAGGTAATGATTTAGAATCAGCCATTCAGAAGGACTTGAGCACAAAACTGGGAAATATCACACTTACACACTCAGAGCTCAGCAAAGATGGAAGAATTTCTTCTAAAGCCTGTGGGTTTGAAGGCCGAGAAGACTGTCGTCCGAGCACTAAAGGCTGTATACAGAGTCTTTTATCTGCTGAAGCAGGTGAGTATTTCACAACAGCGTTCTCTTTTACTGTATCCCTAAAATTTTCTGCCATGTTCAGGGCTTTTAGGTTTTTCAGTACTGAAACAAGGGTAAAAAAAGGCGGCGGCACAGTGGCAAAGTGGTTCACACATACACCTCACAGCAAGAAGGGGGTTCAAGTCCCAGCTTTGACGTTTCTGCTTGGAGTTTGCACGTTCTCCCTGTACTTGGGTGGGTCCTGGGTTCAAGTTCCGGGCTTGATTGGGTTTCCACCTGGTGCTCCGGTTTCCTTTTAAAGTCCAAAGGCAGACATGTTAGGCTATTTGGCTGTTCCAAATATGTGCGGAAGTAATATTAAAGAAGTATGTAATATAAGTACATAAGTAGTAAATAAGTAAAATGAGTTAAAAATAAGTAAGAAATAGGGCCCTGCCTGGCCTGCCGAGCTGTCCAGGATGTGCCCTGCACTCACCCAGAGTCAGCGGAGATGGGCACCAGGCTCCCCACGACCCTAATTAGAATTAAGAAGCGGCTTGGAAAATGAATGAAGTAGCAAATAAGTATGTGCGTGCGCTTGTGCGTGCGCTTGTGCGTGCGCTTGTGCGTGCGCCTGTGCGTGCGCTTGTGCGTGCGCTTGTTGGCCCACGTGATGGACTGGCGAACTATTCACGGTGTACCCCACCTTCACCCATTTTCCAGCCTCCCTGCGAGCGTAGTAGGATTAAGCGGTTTGGCAAATGAGTAAGAAGCAAGAAATGAGAGGTGGGGATGGAATGATTGTTTGTAGCTTCTGTACACAATAACAGGAACTACAGTAACTTGCTTTGCAGACAGCATTAAATATAAAGGAATTAAAAGTATATTGTGTTGCTCTTAAATGAATAAAAATGTAATCGTTGGCAAATTGCTGCTATGTAATAGGACCAAACCACTGCAGGACATGCATTATGAGAATTAATACCTTTGTGGTGGAACAGTATCTCTTCATGCCAGCTGTATCGCACCTCACTGTTATTGAATATTTTTATTGTAATAACATGATCCAGTCTGCTTCATACCTTTGTTATTACACGGATCATTTGTACTCCTAACACAGTTGGCTGCGGTGGGGGGATTGGTGACAACTTGGTGATAGTGGGGCTTGAACCCCCAACCTTCAGATTAGTAAGCCAGAACCCTACCACCGAGCCACCACTGTCATTTTGTTTTATTTTATTAATTTCGCCAATCAATTTACATTTTACAAAAATTGCCAATTACTGCAACAATTTGTTTATTGTTAGGTTTAACAGATCGTTGCTATGGAGCATGTTATTACCTGAAGCAATGCAGTCATTTTGAAATCAATATTTTGTGTGAGATGGTGTCCTTGGTTATGAATGAGCTCTGCTTCCCGTAGTCATCACCAATCCCTTTTCCACATCATTAATTACTCAGTACTGATTGCGTGACTATGTTAACTACATTGCCCAGCCAAAAAAAAAGTCAAACTGTAATATTTACATATAGGCATTTAGCCTTGGTCTCAGCATGTGATCTCCATGGCATTGTTGCTCTAATTGGTCCGGTCGAGGCTTAGCAATATTAATGTGGCAATAAAATGAAGTCGGCTGATGACCTGAATGTACTGAACGAGCAGGTTATCACATCAATTGACTTTTTCTTCTCTGATGGCCCGGATATAAAATGGGGACATAAATAATGAAAGAGTGGTTCAGGGAGCACGAGGAATCATTTTCACATATGCATCGGCACACCAGAGTCCCGACCTTAACCCTATTGAAGGTTTTCAGGATGTGGTGGAGAAAAATTTATGAAGTGGTTCAGTTTTTCCCTCATCGATTCAAGACGTCAGTGAGAAATCAACCAAACACTGGATGGGTTGCTTAAGTTTGTTTGTTGAAACAATGGCATGAGGATTATGTGCTGTAAGCTAAAGGTGGAACAACGTGTTTGCACTGTACTTTTTCAATATAGATCTTAAAAAATACTCTGTTTAATAATAATTAAATTATTGCCCCCTTTTTTTTTGAATCTGCAGGCATGTCTGATGAAGTAAATGGTAGTTCGACTCCACGCATTTCCACATGCCCACCTGAACCATGTTCCAACGTTTATTTGGTTAGTATTTAAATAAATGCTTAAATCAAAATCATAACTATAACTGTTTCACTATAGTCTACCATCAACCTGGACAGAAATAATTCTTCAATATCAATAACTTTTATTCTTCAGCAACTATTATTATTCATGTTGTTTTTGTTGTTGTTTTTGTTGCACAAAACTGCACTATGAGTTGTTAGCCGGACATTCAGCATGCCTCTTGTCCAAAAAGACCACACCACTGATGCAATCCATCTTAAGACACTGGTGTTACAGGGATCTTTAGCTGACGTGACTGCTAATCTTATTAAGGCAAGAGGAGGCTAACAGAAGCATTAGCAGATAGCAGATACTATTAGCAAACAAATGTCACTACTTTTGTCTTGTGTTTACCCACTAAACTATAAGCAGCACTTGTGCATTTTTGGCTGTATCGCACATACGGTTGTGGCGAGAGCATTTTATAATCCGGGCACTTTCTGGACATACTGTGGTTGTTGGATTTGGACTTGCTAAGGGCGTTTGGTTTATTAGCCGTAATAACTGAGAATAACCCTAAATTATGTTTTAGCCTCAGCGAGTCTCAGTGAAGAAGAAGGGCTGTCGTGGTGCAGAGGTCATATCAGGTTAGTGAGGATCAAGGACTACATGTGATCCTAAGAACAAGTATTATGCTTCAGCTCTCTCTCTATCTCTCTTTCTCTCTCTGCCCTCTCTCTCACTGTCTCTTTTTGTCTTTCTGTTTCACTATCTTGCAGTTTCTTTTTCTTTATTTACTTTTTTGCTGTCTCTCTCACTCTTTCTTGCTCTCTCTCTCACTAACTGTCTGTCTCACTTTCTTGTTGTTTTTCTCTCTCTCTTGCTGTGTCACTTCCTTGCTGTTTCTCTCCACCTGTTATCTCTCTCTCCCTCTTACTGTGTGTGAGTGTGTGTGTGTGTGTGTGTGTGTGTGTGTGTCTGTCTCACTCTGTCTTGTTGATTTTCTCTTTGTCTTTCTCACTCTGTCTCGCTATTTCTCTCTTACTTTCCCTCTCTCTCTTGCTGTTTCACCCTCTTGCTGTCTACTGCTGTCTCTCTCTTTCTCCCACACTGACTGTTTGTCTCACTCTGTCTAATCGTTTCCTTCTCTGTCTCTCTCACTGGCTTTCTCTTTCTTGCTGTCTCTCTCACTGTCTGTCTGTCTCGCTCCCTCTGTCTCTAGCTGATTTTCTCTCTCACTGTCTCTCACACACACTATCTGACTCGCTCTCTCTGGTTATCATGGCATGTTTTGTTTTGTAGAAAATACTGTGCCATTCTCACCTGACCCATCAGCCCTCCGGAGCATCCTACTGAATGATGGAAGTAAAGTCGGAGATCCTGCTGGAGCGACCCTGCGAGTGTCTACCTGCCCCTCCGGCAGAGGCACCTCCATTTACTCTGTGAGTCGACGTCAGGAGATTTGTTTTATTTTTTCATCTTCCAGAGGTAATTATATTCATTTCTACTTTGATCTTTAGGCTCTGAGAGTACCTGTAAGAAAGCCCAAGACACACGCAGCAGCATCAGGTAAGCGAACCTGCTGGTGATTTGTTTTTTCACTTCTGATTTTCTACTTTATGCTGAGTTTCAGTCATATTTTAATATGTTATCATTTGTAAGGTAGTTATTTGCATGCACACACTGCCGTTTCCCCTCTTTAAAAATAAAAATGTTGTCTTGCCCTTACCCATCATTCCCTTTTGTATTCCTGTCCAGTAACACTGTGTTGTAAGACTGTTATAACTGTACTGATTTCTTATGGTACAGGGAGCGTTGTGACATTTTCTCCTGACCCGTCAGCCCTCCGCTGTATTCTGCTCAACGAGGGGGTGAAACAGGACACCGAAATGACACCCAGAGTTTGTCTATCAGGGAGACCAACATCTGTTTGCTCTGTGAGTCCACTACAAAAAAAAAATATATATATATACATATATACCCCCCCCCCCCAAAGGAGTACTCCATTTTTAACCTGAGCAGGATCAGTAGCCTAAGTCGAATTTTTATGAACAAGAGTTTTAATACATCACTGAAAATTTGTAATTTTTCTTATATTGACTTTATCTTTATTTGGTATGGAGCAAGTGTGTGCACGAAATGTTTTCAAGGATCAATGAAGTATTCTGATTCTGATTAGGTGATGTGATGCAGCCTAACACACAACTTGCACTTACTTACCACCCTAAAGCCAAATGTTTTGAGCATTTACACCATTAAAGAAAGGCACCACACATTTTTTTAATCAATGCATAGATAGATTTATTGTAAGTTAATCTCAGATATGCTTCTTATCATGTTTCCAAGAAACCACAAAATCTTCTGTCCTGAAAATGTAGTTACACCTTCCCCTCCGACTGTTACAGGGTCACCTGACCGTTACAGCGTCAGCCTCCGACCGTTACCCTCCGATTGTTACAGCATTACCTCTGGCTGTTATAAAATGCTGGCAATGGAATGTAATTTGAAGAACTGCTGAATAAACATCTTCATCTTATTAATACAGTTTATAAGTTCTGTTTATGTGATGCATTCTTCATAGAAGTTGAAATTAGTTGTTACTACAGAAACATTAACATTTATTTTAATAAGCGTATTTACATAACCCTTACAGCCGGCACTAATGTCTAAGCTGATGTTTTTAAATTTGATTTAAGGATTTACCAGCACTAAATAAATAGGTTCTGAGTTTAAGCTTAAGTTTTTTGACTGAAGGTTTTTAGACATTTCACTGAGCTGTACTGAAGGGAATATCGAAATACATTGTGAGTTTAAGTGAACAGTTTATTTTTCCTTGTATCAGGAAATCAGATTATAGTCCCACATGCTTTACAGATGCAGCAGCTGGAGTGTTCCTTTAACGTGTTTATATTTACTGATCTAATATTTATATCAGATTTATAGAGTGCGTTTCACATGCTGTGTTTTGTGTCCTTCAGGCTCGGAGAGTACCTGTTAAGAAAGAAGCTTCTACAGCCGGTGTGGTTTCTCTTCTTTTCTCCAGTCTCTATACTTGAAACAGTTTTACTTATTCAGCATTCTCTGTACAGTGTAGATGAAAAAGAAATGAAAGGTTTATGTGAAAATACCAAAGAACACTTTCAACGTTCAGAACAAGAACATTTGCTTATAAAGTTAAGATAGGCATATACTGATGTACCTGTTTTTAGCAGGAGCCGTGCCGTTCTCCCCTGACCCTTCAGCACTTCAGAGTATTTTACAAAACGAGGGTGTTACAGCGGGCAGCCCTGGCATAAAAACACCTAGAGTGTCCGTGTGCCCTTCGAGAAGAGTCACCTCCATTTACACCGTGAGTCCAAGGTTCAGTGGAGCAGCTTTTTTTTAAATCAAAATACCAGTGTTAAATGAGTACCTTGTCTGCTCTAGGCTCAGAGGGTACCAGTGAAGAAAACTAGAGAAGATGATGTGGCATGCACAGGTAAGGGTGTTCTTGTCATATATATATATATATATATATATATGGTATAAGGAAAAAACAAAACAAAGCTACATTTTTCTCCCTACAGACCTGT
>JBCNYG010000003.1:24826226-24840868 GCA_039654305.1 Porochilus rendahli | reverse complement strand
TTCAGCAGTGAGACAGTTCTTACATAATCAGTAATCTCCTCCGTGAGTTTAGTAGGTGTACCAGTGTGTACCATGTGACTA
Organism: Porochilus rendahli; assembly: GCA_039654305.1. Classification (NCBI taxonomy): domain Eukaryota; kingdom Metazoa; phylum Chordata; class Actinopteri; order Siluriformes; family Plotosidae; genus Porochilus; species Porochilus rendahli. The sequence goes on along the minus strand of JBCNYG010000003.1, from coordinate 24,840,787 downwards.
TTAGAGTCCATATAGTTATTAGTAATGGTTTACCACCTGGTGATTCAGTGTTGTACTTAGTTTGATGTATCTACATTAAAAGGAGTAAAATGTAACTAAGAACAGCTCTATTTTATGTTGTTGGACTTGGTTTGCACTCCTCCTGTACTCAGTTTTTAGTTTCAACTCAGTCCCATTGCTGATGAAGCCAGAACTTTCCGTGATTTTTATTTTATTATAATTTTTTTGGAATGTCAGATTTTTCCAGCCTGTGTACATTTACTCTCTTCCTCACTCTGTGTTACCATTTCCACCAATAAGTAAGCTGGAATATCCCCAAAATACAAGTAGTGACTTTTTTTTTTTAACTTGTCTTAGATGTGGGTGGGGCTAAAATACCAAAGACTGTGGATTGGTTAAAATAGTCATTGCTGAATTCTTACGAAGTCTTGTTCGTTTCATAGAGGGAGTATCAGTGCATACACACACCTAAGCTTCACAAATCTCTGGACTTTACATCATTCTGATGTGCTCAGGAGTATGGGCTGATGTTAGCCTGGAGCCTTTTTTCACTCTGGATAAGGGCTTCTGCTTAATACTGTAAATGTTTTCATCATGCTTATTTATCTGGAATGATAAAGTGTGATTGTGGTTTAAGGTTTTTGTAGAAAGCTATACATGTGAATGTCCTGTTTTGTGTTCAGGTGACCTCAAAGGGTGCAGGTTTGAACCCCAATGCCAAAGTGTGGCAAGAGATGCCCGTTGTATCCAGCGAGACTCCTGGGGATGGCACTGAGGCATCCCCCTGGTCTCAGGCAACCATAAGTAACGGTATGTACAAGACTGAATAGTGTTCGCAATTTTTTACACATTATTTTGGAAAATAAAACAATGCTTAATCTTAGGATAACAACTTTTTCCCCCCGTTTTTTTCTTACCATCCCCAGAGTCAACTGGATGTAAAGCATATACACCCAGCTTTCCTGCTCTTATGGACAACACCAACCTGGCTTCAGCGGATGGTGTGGTCAATGGCATGGACCCCTCTGACCCAAACCCTCTGAGTGGGTGTAATGGTCAGTAATGGACCATTCTAAAGCTTGGTGTTAAATGAATAAAGGAATGACTTCTCAGTTTTTGTACTGTAGCAGCTGAGCTAAGCCCTGCTCGATTTGCATGTTTTTCTTGTACAGAATCCAAACTGCCTGAAGATCAGCCTCTCTCTGCAGAAAGCTTGCGTGAGTCTCTGAAAAAAGAGCTGGAGTTCTGCTTTAGCAGGTAAGCGTAAAGGCGGTTCCTGTCCGTTTTCCCCAGGTGGCACAGTACGCTTGTTTCAGCTTCTTGCTCTCTGTCCGACAGGGAGAACTTATCGAAGGATCTTTACTTGATATCTCAGATGGACAGCGATCAGTTTGTGCCAATTTGGACTATTGCCAGCATGGAAGGAATTAAGGTCCTTACCTCTGATCTGGATCTTATCTTGGATGTGTTGAGATGTAAGTGTCTACACTGTGATATAAAAGAATCTTTCATGCACTGATCATTTATGTTTGAGGAGTTGATTGTTCTGACGTGGCTCTTTTGAATGGGTTCTGTTTAGTAGCTGTGTTTGTTGAAGGCACCACTGCCTTGCTATGACACGTGAGGAATTACACTGAAGATTCCAGTTCATTGAGTATTAATCTGATGTTTGGGTTGTAGCTGTGTGGTGTGTACAACTAAACACCCCAAATTGGATGCTAAAAGTGCTTTTTTTAATACAGAATGTACAGTGTATTTTTTTTGCTGTTTTTAATAAAAGGAACCATCGTTAATATTGATTATTGATGTAATAAAGATTTTTCACCGGTGTTTTTCCTGAGAAATCAAACTTTTGTACGCCAACTCTAAGCGTGCTTCTTTGTTTGCATGCACATTTTTGGCATGTTTCTCTGACATGACCATAGTGAACAAAGTAATCATCTCTGCGTACACAGGAAAACATGTACATGTGTGGAATCAGGGGATCGATCAGGCAGTATTAAAATGCTGTAGCAAATGATTTGCGATGTATTCAGAATTATTTTTCTTAGTGCTTGATTTGAACTGAAAAGATGACAACCTGTGCTATAACGGGTGGGCGATTGTCGACTGTCTGGTAGAAGAGAACACTGAGTTTTGTTTTTATGAAGATTGGCTGGAGTGGGCTGTGAGTGACAGTAGTGCCCTACTGTGAGAGCTCGGCCAATTGGCTTCCTTGAACACCCAGTTGCGGATGGTTGCGGCATCAACCCAAATGCGCCACTCAGGAGCCTAAGCCTTATAACGATTTTGTAGTTTTAATGGCAAACACACATTAACATCAGGCAGTGTGATCGCTAAAAGTGGAGAACGGTCAAATTCTGTGAATAAAATTATTGAGGTTCTAGAAATGAAAAAGATGAACAGATGAAACATTCTGATTAGGATCAAGCAAATTTCATGATATGGGAAAGTATAAAACAGTCGACTCTACACCAGCATCGGCGTTAAACTTTTTAGGAAGGTTTTCACCATAAATGATGTTTTGAATCATTTTTCATTCCATGAAACACAAATTTATACCCTTTTTCCATGTTAACATCACCAGTGTTGAATTGCCTGTCCTGGGGACATCACCACCTGACATCAGCTTCATTATTTAATAAGAGCTGAAATATCAACAGGTGTTGGTTTGAAACCCTCTTAGTAATTTGCCCGTCTTGTTTGTACTCAGCGTCTCCTATGGTTCAAGTGGATGAAAAAGGGGAAAAAGTGCGGCCAAATCACAAACGCTGTATCATCATTCTGCGAGAGGTTCCAGAAACGACCCCCGTGGAGGTATTTATATTGCGGAAGTGTAGGGGATAATTCCTAGTCAGTTTATAGAATAAAGTGTCTAATTTGTAATTAAATTTGCTTCCACTCTTGATGGTTAATCTTTTTAGGAAGTGGAGGCTCTGTTCAAGAACGAGAACTGTCCGAAGGTCATAAGTGTGGAGTTTGCGCATAACAATAACTGGTACATTACATTCCAATCGGATACGGACGCTCAACAGGTGAGTGTTATTGTACAGGGTGGGTATTTTGCACTCGTGACAGTAGTTGTCATTAAAATTAATTTAATCTTCATTAATTCCCTTCTGTGTTGCTTCAGGCATATAAATACTTAAGGGAAGAAGTCAAAACATTTCAGGGAAAACCGATCATGGTGAGTTGTGTGAATACGTGAGGATATTATTAGTTATTATTAGTGTTAATTGTGTAAAACAAATTGGCTGTTAACCCATTTGGGTTTTGTTCGCAGGCCAGAATAAAAGCCATCAATACCTTCTTTGCAAAGAACGGCTACCGCAGTCTGGACTGCAGTGTCTATCAGCAGCAGTCTCACACGCAGTCCCAGTACAGCTCACCGCTCTTCATGCAACCCATATACAGCCCGCAGCAGCAGTATCTCTACGGCATTGTCCCTCCCACCTGGACGACGACTCCAACGCCGTACTTCGAGACTCCTCTAGTGAGACCTTCTACCCAAGCTGCAGCTGAAAAGCAAACCGACACGTTTTAATTAAAATTTGTCTGACGTTTCCTTTTTAACCCTGTGATTACATCCCAAACTTGTGTTGACCGACGTATCTTCTGTTCATCGTAGGCACCTTTTCCTAACAGCGGGTTTGTCAATGGATTCGGCACAGCTGCACACTACAAAACCGGTTCAAACTCTCTCAACCTCGGTCGCCCGTTCAACAGAAACCGGTTCGTCATTTTGGGCTCATTTATCTTTATGCATACTTAAGCTGTAGCTGCAAAGCTGTTCACTCTTTAGGATTATACCAAGTGCAGTGCTATTAAGCTTCATATTTGTTTATCATACATTTCTTTACTGACTGTGCGGAGTTTTTTTTAATTTTATTTATTTATTTATTTATTTTGGTAACTATGCTTTAATAGTATATACTACGTTGGAATGATGCAATCTAATTGTTCCACTATCTTGGGGATTATAAAACATTATTCCAAGGGAATAATGCTTCAGTCAATGTGAGGCATTATATCTCTGCTATAGATCTATAGCAAAAGTAAACCATAAATCCTAATTTCAATGCTTTTCTTGTTTCCGCATTATATACCAAAATATGTTTACAGAGCACAGTTTACTTATGTTTTGATAAATTCTGAATGAGTATGCAAAACAAACAAACATCATTAGTCTTAGCACTTAGCTTGGAGTGAGCGGAACTCACCTGGCCTGTATGTAATGGTTAAATTAACTATAAACAATCTTGTTTTAGTTTGTTTTTCTTTGTTTCTGTGTAGTGTATATACTAACTTAGGGAGTCAGAGACGCGCTTACGCAACCGTTTAAGCATGTGCATGGATCTCATGCTTCTGTCACGATTCAAAAATATTTTTTTGGTTTGCTTTTTTGGTTCTGTTCCTGTGTAGTATATACTAAACAATTTTTTAGATTGGGGGATGTCGCTGAATTGATTTGTCCTATTCAGTGACATCCACCTTACTGTTGACACATTTACTAATTAAAGTTTAATTGTAATGCAGAGGTGGACAAATCATAAATCCTTTATCAACTCTGCAAGGGAAGTGAAGTGCAATATGGTAGACCGTATTGTTTTGGGGGTTTGAAAATGATAGATGAGATTTAAAATGGTAGCTCAAGTTACAGAACATGAGGCTGTAGCTAGTTTAAGTGCTTAGTATAGACTGAGGAAACCGAGCAGGGGACTTGTGTGTAGCTTCTAATCTGCTGAGAGATTTTGAGGGGTCGTGATGAACTTCAGCAAAACAGACCTGAACCCTCCTAGTCACAGGCTGGTGATTTGTCCACCCCTAGGTAGCTGTTTGCGTGGTTTTTTTTTTTGGGTTTGTTTTACTTATTTTTGTCTATTTATAAATAATAAATTCACCCTAGTCCTTTTCCGCTCTTTACCTTGGCTTTTTTATTGTCCCCACAGTGTCCCACTCTATTCAAGAAAGAATGTTATAAATGCCTTCAGGTACAGCTGTTAAAGCTTGAAATAATTTTCTAATCATTTACTCCATCCTTCTCATGTCTCAGAACTAAAACAACCATCCAATGAGTCTACGGCTATAAATCTTGGCATCTTCAAACATTCTATGTTCAGGAATTGATGAACTTTCTCGATGATTTAAGTGGCGTCAAATGATCGCACTGTGGCTGTGAGGTTTGCATTGGAGTGGTGATAAATTCTGGCAGAACATCACACCAATCCATTCGACTCAATTGGCAATCATTGTTTTGATAATGAGAATGTTCTGTCAGAATAATTCTTTATTTATTATTTATAACTAACCTTTTTTCTGTCGGTGTCTTTACTGTTTTAAGAGCAAGTGGATATCTGAGTAACAGGCTAACTGTTTTTGGGATGAAGTATCTTCCTGGCCAGTGTGTTAACATTTGAGTCGAGGAGCCCTAAATTATTATGTCATGTGTTGTGTTTTGGAACGCTGTCAATTTGAGAACAGCTCGAACGCCACCTCAATTCTTTCCATATAAAGTGATCGGAAATGACTTTTGCGCTCTGAGAAGTCAAAGTTATCCCATGGCCATACTTGCTTGCAAACTCTTATGATGTGTAGTTAGTGCATGCTGCTTCAGTCAATGGTTCATTGTTCTTTGTCCAAATCTGCTTATTAAATAGAGCAAGAATGTAGTGCAGCTGGCTCTCATGTAAACCTGTGCTTACGCAGGAACCACGTGAAGCCCCAGACGAGGGTGAACGATGGACTGGCCTCTACTGTTCCTCCTGTGTCTGTGGTGGACGGGCTCCGCAGTCCACAGCCTCCTGCCAGCGGTAGCTCTGTGCTGGCCACCTCCGAACTCAGCTCCTCTTTCTCACACCTGACCACTTCCACTGAGCCAAATGATGACGGCACTGTGGCAGGACGGGGACGGTATGATCTCATGATCAGGTTCATAAATATTGTTGTATGAAGTGTGGCGCTTGTTGGTCCTAATAAGCACTCGGGGGAAAAATATATATAAATAGTGTTATTGATGTAACAGTTGCTTGTGAATTGGACAAGATATCTTTTTGGGTCAGAACGTGTCAGTTCTTAGCCTGTTAAAACCCCTAATCTTTGATCTGAGTGAATAATCAGCTGAATCTGAAGTTCTAACAAAGTAACCCTGTGTACAGGAGGAATACGTACAGAGCGACTCGGAGAAGGAGAGAGGACGAACGAACCATAGTAATGCACATGTGCATGTTTTCTGTATAATTCTTTATATTGCTCCGAGCCTTTTTATTTACTCGCTCACCCCTTGTGCTCTCTTTCCAACAGAGGCCGGTTCCGCTCACTGAGGTGAAGGTTTCACCGCCTAAATTTGACCTAGCTCCTTCTAATTTCCCTCCACTCCCTGGATGCTCAGGCAGCCCACAGGGTGAGCCAGTGCTAGAAAACCGCATGTCTGATGTGGTACGGGGTCTCAATAGGGATAAGGTGAGTTTGCATTTGGGACGAAACCTCATTATAAAAACACTTTTTCTGTCATTCGTGAAAAGCTTTACAATGTAAATGTTGATGTTATTGTATGTCTTTACAGCAGTCAGACTCAAACAAAGAGTCCACTGTGAGCGCTGCTGCTCCGGCCTCTGAAGAGACAGCCCCCAGAACTGCACTGACTCCAAGCAAACCCACTGTTCTCACTGCAGATCCTTCTAGCTTCAGGTAGGCCTAAAACGGCCATGACAGGAAATTATGTTGGTTCTGGTTCTGCGTGTACAGACGCGCCCTAATTTTTTTTCATTTAGCATCGTGTATTAGTCTCTTATCATAAATTATTAATAGTTATTGTTTAACTTTTTCACCAATCAGCCATAACATTAACCTTTGATAGTGGGCACCTTGTGAATGTCTCATGGATCTATTCATCTATAAAAGTGCAGGTCGTCTTGGGTCTTCCTGGTATACACTGGTAACTACCTACCAAAATTGGTCCGAGGAAGGACCACAAGTGAACTGGCAAGAGTGTCATAAGTGCTCAAGACTCATCGATTTGTAGGCTTGTAGATTTGGTCTGACGCAGTGTATTGCTTAGACTGGACTGCTTAGATAAAGACTGTTAAGGTGGTGTTAATATTATGGCTGATCGGTGTATATGAAATGTAAACAGTGTATGTGTGGTGTTCTGGTTGACTGTATGACCACACCCATTGAAAACATCCAACCATGTTTAATACTCATGTCCATTTTCCTCATGTGCTTGTTAGCGCAAGCACAACCTCTCAGGAGAAGAAACTGGATAAAGCTGAGCCCTTGGTCCATAAAGAGATGTCTGTGAACCCAATCACCACCTCAGCCATTCCACCGACTTCGATTCAAACCGCTTCCATCTCCAAGGCTCCACTGAGTCCTGCCAACCCTGCAGCCCCACAGGCCAACACTGTCCACCCCAGCCTCACCCCACTGGTAATTCACTCTCTACCAAGCTTTAATTGATTACGTTCATCTGAATATGGACGAAGCGTAATCTTAACTTCTTGTAGCCATATTCACATTCTGTTCAGTTTTATATCAGTGCGGTACACTGTAAGATCGGAGTGTCAAACTCATTTGTCAGTGAGGGGCCACATGAATAAATAAGGTGATCAAGGCCTGAATAATCTCAGAATATCTGTTCTAAAAGGACACCTATGAAATCTGCATGGTGTAATGATTAGTTTAGGAATTTTGCTTCTTTTTCTTTTCACTTGCGGTATCTGCCAACGCTCAACTGCGACAAGCTAGCTTGCAGTCTTTAAGTCATGAATGACTGTTTACTTGAAATAGGCTGCTGCCACCTAGTGGAAGGATGATGAATTGGGTTTCATGGTAATGGTCCATGCAAAGAATGATAATCATTCTTTGAATGTCAGATATAGCCTGTGGGCCTTGAGATTGACACCTGTGGTGTAAATTGATCTTGCACCTTAAGTTCCTCCCCCTTTTTTCTGGTTCATGTCATTGCTTGTAGGGTTTCCATGCACAGAATTGTTTGTATAACGCGTATATAAGTTGTGTACTGCTTTTATAGCTTTTTTTTTTTTTTATATAAATTTATTTCCCATGAGCCACTGGGAATGGACTTGAGTGTTATTTTGGCCTTCAGGCTAAAATCTTCTATTTTGTGTAGGAGCCTCGGAAACTAAGCTACGCCGAAGTGTGCCAGCGCCCACCCAAGGATCCCCCCCCTCCTCCTCCGCCACCACCAGTGGTCAGCCCCAGTCCCACCAGCTCTACCTCACAACCTCTGAGGGAGCTGCGTGTCAACAAAGTGGACGAGCCTTCAGCCAGCAATGAAAGGCCAGAGCGGCCGCAGGAGCGTGGGGGGGACTGTAAGAGCAGAGAGGGCCGGCCGGCTCGCGACTCGCAGGGCTTCTACCGTAGCAACGGCCCTCCCAGAGGTAGCACAGGAGGCTTCAAACTCCGCGAACAACAGAGGCGTCCTCAGTTCACCCGCCGCACTTCGCCTCAAGGAGCCTCCAGACACACTGGCAAAGAGCAGAACATCCCCCCTATTTCGCCAAAGTAAAGACTTGAGTAAATCCTTAGAAATGTATGATTATATACACATATACATATATAAATATATATATATAAATATATATATATAAAAAGAGATATAAAAAAATATAAATAATAGCCACCTCTTTTGCCTGGAGCACATCAACAGGAAAATCTCATGAAATGACAATGCACAGACGGAGACGTCCTGGCGTACGGGCATCAAAGAAAAGTGAAGCTAGTTATAAGCTTGTTGAAGGAAGTCATCAAATAGGAAAAAGTGCGCTTCTAAACTTTACAATGCCCTTTCAGAATGTAACTTTGTTTTTCTTTTTTTTTCTTTGCTTTTGCTTTCTTCACTTCCTTGATGAGGGTGTTTTACCCAGGCAGCGGTGGGACTGAGGGCATCATAATAGCCGAGTGCCCAGAGCTGCTGTTGAGCTAAAACAATAATGGCAGCCTGCAAAGAACATATGCACTAAGAAAAAAAAGGAACATGTATACTGTCATGTACTTATACAAAGATATCACTTTGACATGCAAGGATTCTCCTTAAATTAATTTTTTTCCCCTTTGTTGGCAGGTGATGAAATGGAAAGATTGAACATTACTCTTTGAGTAGAAGGATGCATTTTGCAGTAGTGTCGATGAATCAGTTTTGGGACTTGGATCCTGTTTTAAAAAATGCAACGCCTGCTTGAGTGGATTGGCAGATAGCTAGGAAAAGCAGTGCGGCTCGCTGTTGGTCTGGAATTTTTTGCATCATTTTGTGTGACATGACTTGTATAAGCTCCCCGAATCAGAAGAGCTGCTGTTTAGAAACGTGAAAAAGATGCATTGGCTTGTGGCGCTTAGGTAATTATTCATATACATCATTTCATGAGGTCTGAGCCTGCCAATTATAATGCTGGATCACTGGTTTGCTTTTTACTTTTTTCCTCTCTTTTATTATCATAATTATAATTATTTTTAGTTAGGTTGAGTAACCAACAGTCTGTGAAAGATCACAATATCAGTCAGGTACATAGACACTCAAGTATTTTGTCATCTCATATATGTTTTTTTTTTTTTTTTTTTTGTTTTTTAATTTTACTTATTTTTTGTGTGTGTGCATTATTCTCCCAAAATGGCTTCTGAGTGAGTTCATCCCCCCCCCCTCCCCCAATAATCAGTCGGGCGCTTGACTGTGTTTACAAACTTGTCGGCTTATTGCGAAGAGGCAGAGATAAAGCTGCTTTCGGTTGCGTTTTGGGGCGACACACTATTCTTAAAATCAGGACCTTCACTATAATGATTAGTAGCTATTGTGTGTAGGTGTGTGATTTAGTGATTTAGGTCAGGAAAACCCAAGGCCTGTTTTTGATCTCATGATGCTGTATTTCAGCTGTACAGAAATAGATGGATTTTTCACTGTAAAAATCATTTCCAATTGGTTTAAGTTGTGGTAGATCCGAAAACGGTGAATGTTTTGGTTCATTTCTCCTACCTTTTTGAGATCAAGTGCAAAGCACAACGGATACAGGATGAAAGACAAAGTATGATTTGTCGTGCTTTCCATACCTTTTGAAGGTCCCAAATCCTGATTGGTCAACTGATTTAACTGCAATTGTTTTTAAATGGTTTTGCCATTGTGGGGAGTATGGAGCTCAAATTACTTTTCTCTCCCTGCTGAATATTAATGATGAGACTTTCAGTGTAGGCTATTGAAATGTTAACAGATGAGTGAGGGGGGAGACCTCTTCCTCACAATTGTCTCAATGGTTGCACCCTGTTGCATATTAATGGTCTTTATGGGAATTTTGTCATGCACCAGAGTCATTTCATTCACTGTTTTACAACCTTTTAGAGATTTCTACATGCTTGTGTCCTCCTTGATTATCCCTCAGATGGACGGCTCATCTTGACCTTTAGGTGGTTTACATCGGTGACTTTCAGAAAACAAAAAAGCTCAGATCTAGAGATTTAGATCTTTGCTTTCGGCATCTTTATGGAAACACAAACGAGTTGCTTGGGTGTGTATGAACAATGGACTCCTGGACGATGACCGTTTATCACATGGGCTTTTCAAATCAGCAACTCCGCCATCACCAGAAAGCAAAAGGAGGGGAGGAAAAAAGAAGCAATGTGAAAGTGAACTGGTGCTGTTAATTTAAAATTGTTATCTGAGGAAGATACAGTATTGCTGTTCAATTCATTGTAAGTATTTTTTTTAATCACTTTTTTTTAATTTATTTTAATTCTCCTGCCCATCCCTCCCTCCTCACCCTCTCCAGTCTATGTAGGCCATGTTCCTGACTTGTGTATAAAATGACATTGGGAGAGAATTACAGATTTAACATTTGTATATTTTTGAGATTTCAGCAAAGAAAATACTTGACACACTTACTAGAGGCTTAGTAATGCAGTTAATAAATAATGAATCACTGGGGCTTTTATTGTTTGTTTTTTTTTGTTTTTTGTTTTTTTCTTTCCTTATTTTTTTCTCATTAATAAATTTGAGCAGCTAGTGGTTTAGTGTAATGGAACAAAATGCACTAACTTGTTTAAAAAAAAAACAAAAAAAAACCCAACCTTACTATTAATGTAATGTGAAATCATATTAGAACCATAAGATAATGTTGATATTGAGCGGCTTGCAGAAATCTACAGGAATAACATTTTGTCCTTATTGTTTGGGTTCTCACTGTTAATTGGTTTTGGGGTTGCTGTGGCAAAGGGAAGAATTAATATAAAAGTGGATTGAAAGTGTTGGCGACAGTATATTCTAGCTGTCTACATAAAATGTCATTTAAAAAAAATAAATTATTTTGTTTTGGCCTTGGAGTTTCAGTTCTTTCTTTGCTGTGTCCTTTTCCCCTCCCATTTTAGGAAGTTGACTTGGTAAACTACAGTCTAACTGAGTTCTTGTATCATCTCTTGGTAATTATTTATTCTGTACATGCTTGTCTCGGGTCATGTAAAGTAGCCGTATGCCATGAGATGCCTATATTCGGACTTCACAGCTCAGTGTGTAGAAAGGGATATCTTAACTATTTATAGCTGTAAGATCAGGGTGTCAGTCATTTTTCACTGAGGGCCACATCAGTAAGTTTATAGGTGATCAAGATCTGAGTAATCACTAAACATCTGTTCTAAAAGGACACCGATGAAATCTGCATAGGTTTACAGGGCAAACCTGCCACTACCAATATGACGGATGCCCTGATGTATTGTGGCTACAGGGCAACAAAGTAATGACACCATATTCAATAATCATTACAAATAACATTTTTAAACAAATAAGTAAATGCACTGGAATAATTTTAAAGGTAATCTTGGCCTATTTAGTGGAGAAATGATTCTCAAATGGTTCACTGTTTCCTTTTTCTGTATAAATTGTCTTTTTTTAAGCTGGTTCATGGATAAAGTATAACTTTAAAAACATTATGACTACTGACAGATTAAGTAATAAGTTTTTGAATGATGTGAAAGTATGATATGGAGATTTTTTTCAAAATAAGGGGATTTTATGTGCCAATGCTAAAAGGCTGATAACAGGGTGTTCAAGATCTGAATAATTCTCCATATCATACAAAAGCCAAATTCTATAACTTTTATTATTGATTCACAATATTTTCAAATTATTCCACTTATTTGATGTCAGTGATAGATAAGGCAGCTCATAGAAGAACCCCAAGAATTATTTGATAGATTTCCACCAATCAGAAACAAGACACATTTCTGTTATAATAATATTGAGAATCTCCTTACATTGACGCTTGTTAAGGAGTGGGACATATTAGCTAGAAAGTGAAGGTCTCAAACTTGATGTGTTGGAAACAGGAAAAATATGCAAACATAAGGAATTGAGTGACTTTGACAAAGGTCACTTTCCTCAAAATGGCAGGTGTTTTGAGGTGTTCCTGGTATTCAGTGGTAAGAACCTACCAAAGGTAGTGGGGCAGGCTGTGTAGTGGTTAGGGTGCTGGGCTCATGAGCGAGAGCTTGTTGGTTCAGATCCCTGTTTGACCTCCACCGTTGTAAAACCCCTCGGCTAGGTCTTAGCCACAAGTGTGCCTCTGGCCACCCAGCGTTATAAATGGGTACCAGTAAAAATACTGGGAAGGTAACCTGTGATGGATTAATGTCCCGTCCAGGAGGAGTTGAACTCCTAGTCGCTTCAAACTGGGTTAAGCTCTGGCTCTGATGAGCCAGTAGGCTCGATTGTAAAAAGCCCAACAACTTACCTACCAAAGGAGGTCCAAATAAGGACAACTGATGGTTGAGGATGTATGTTTTCTCTGAGTGTGTTGTGTATTTATACTCATAAAGTGTGTGTGTACTGCTACACATTAACACCCAAAATACATTTTTAAACAGTTAGGACATTTCACTAGTCCTCAGTTTTTAGGAGGTTCAGAAGTTCAGGTTGGAAACAGGCTGGGGTTTAGTTCTGATGGTTAGAGTAAGAGGCTAGGGCATGGGTTCCCAACCCTGGTCCTGGAGGACCCCCCTCTCCTGCACATTGGTGAGCTTTTTCATGCTCGGTCACAACCACTACAAGTCAGGAAGGACTGTTCAATAGCTAATTAGTTCAGTCAGGCGTGTTGGAAATAATTAAAACATTAAAATTTGTAAAGCAGGGGGGTCCTCCAGGACCAGGGTCGGGTGCCCCTGCATGCATAATGTCAATGAGGGTCCCCACGAAGATCATTGTGCGCATGCGCAAAGATCCTTCCCTTCAGCGTTGTGTGTGTTCATTACAGAAGGTTGCTGCTTTGAACTGATAAACCTGTAGAACTCAGAGGTTTCCTTCCTAAGTGAGTTGTTTGTTTTTATATTTTCTAAACTTTACCGAAAAATACAGATAAATACGTTTTATCAAAATCAAATGCTATTGAATTATAAGGTATCTGTGACACTATACTGGAAAACAACTTATTCAGATCAGAAATGTTGACAAGCAAGCTAGCACCTGCTACAGTCATGTATCTATAAAAGCCTATTTTCAGATTTACCACCGTTAATAAGATTATTCACAAATTAATTAGCCAAACATTTATATCAAACATTTAACCAGAAAGCACGACAAAAAAATTTAAGAGTCTTAAGCGGTTTTTGTGTATTAGCCGGTTAGCCGCGGAATGCTAGCAAGGGGAAACAAACATAGCTAAAACATCCGGGGCAGCTGAACCCGTGTTTGACATGGCGTTTTAATTCTTTTGTTGTTTAGGTTTGGTTAGCTTCCTAATCACCAACATTCTAACACATTTTGTACAAAGTATGGTGGCTTAAAAACAATGACGTAAGATGAATAATAAATGTAAACAAATGTTTAGTTTGCTAACTAGCCGCCTTAGCGTCGCCGCCTTTTCCCCGTAAACTTAAAAAAACACGCTAATGGATATGTAGGGAAGTAATAAACCTTCATATGAAGATTGTGTTTGTCTGAGAAAGAGAGCAAAGATATTTCCTGTAATTCTGTTAAACAATACATTGCTTTTGCTATGAGCCTAACAGCTCACTTTAGCGTCTGCTAATCCTTTCGTGTTCAGTACATTTAGACATATTTCAGCTTTTCCGTGTTGTGTTGCAGTCTAAGAGTCACTTCTTTCCGTGGTAAAGTATCTAATGCACGCTGCAAAAGTCTATAGAAAACGCTGGATGACGTCACGCGCTGATTTCTTTGCATCGTCACGTTCATTTGCATACTAGAATCTGTGTCATGCTGGGTGCTACACGTTAGGGTGGAGATAAAGTTGCTTTTAATTACATTTTCACACTTGCACCTCATTGTTGTGCACGTCGTCAGCAAATGACGCGACACATCTACAAAATGCACATGAATAGCACGTAGGGGCAGTGAGTTAGTATTTAGCGGTGAAGGCTCTGGGTTACTGATGAAAAGGTCGGAGGTTCAAGCCCAAGTACCACCAATTTGTCACTGTTGGGCCCTTGAGCAAGGCCCTTAACTTCTGTTGGTCAGTCTGGATAAAGGTGTTGCTGTTAATGTAAAATGTAGCGGGGGGGGGGGGGGGGGTTGGGTGTGATATGAGGGTCTGATTTGACACGACCAGGGT
>JBCNYG010000003.1:24803652-24818603 GCA_039654305.1 Porochilus rendahli | reverse complement strand
TAAATAAAAATAATTCTGTTGAGAAGTTGTATAAAAAGGATATCTTTTTTCTTTTTCTTTCTAAGATTTGGATTAATATATATATATATAAGTAGTATAATAAAATAATATATTTATAATTACACAAATGAGTGTTACCCATCATCATCCTCATCTTCTGCTTGATCTCTGGCTGGGTTGTGGGGGCAGTAGCCTAGGCAGTGCGGTCCAGAAGGCCCTCTCACCAACCACATCCTCCAGCTCTCCCAAGGGGAAACTGATGCGTTCTCAGACCAGCCGAGACACATAGTCCCTTCAGCGTGCTCTGGGTTGACCCCAGGGTCACTTCACGGATGGACATGCCCAAAACACAGCACCAGGGAGGTATTCTTATCAGATGCCCGAGCTTTCACATCTGGCTCCTCTCACTGTGGAGGAGCAGCGGTTCAACCCCGAGCTCCTCCTGGATGGCTGAGCTTCTCACCCCATCTCTGGGGGAGAGCCCCACCACCGTGCGAAGGAAGCTGATTTCAGCCGCCTGTATCCGCAATCTTGTTCTTTCGGTCACTACTCTGAGCTCGTGACCATATGTGAGAGTTGGGACGTAGATCGACTGGTAAATCGAGAGCTTTGCCTTTCGGCTCAGCTCCCTCGCCCCGCAACCTTAATTAGGAATAAGTGATTTGGATAATGAATGAATGAATGATGTTTGACTTTTAATATGTGACTCTGAGCTGCCCTCTAGTGGATGTATTGCTTAACATCTATTTCAAGGATGCATGGTAGTATAGGCAGTGTCTGTCCCATACTTTTAGATATTCAGTTCTATATTTGTTGTATTACCTGGATTTATAGATTTATTTCTACTAGTAAAAAGTCACTGGTTATGTTATTTACCTTTCAAACTATTTCTAATAGACTCAGGTGATTTTGAATTCCAGATTATATATGTATAGAATATAATTATTGGTACACTTACTCTGTTTCTTTTACACCTTATATTCTGATGGCTCCATTGAGCACAATAACAATGTTATTTAAACTTGTCCACTCCAAACCCAAACACTGGACCCTTATATTGTTGGAATACAATACAGGAGTTCATAATTTTAGGGCCGGCATCAACATTTTCAAGACACTGTGGCCTTATACTCAATAATACAAGCATAAACTGGTATTCCTCCTACAACAGAGGTTGACATTATTTACAAAATGTTTAAATTAATTGAAAATTTTCCATTAATAATTCCATTAAGTCTAAAAATGATTCACAGTCAGGAACGTGTAACGGTTTGGAATAATTTGCATCGAATTGTATTAAAAATGTACATATAATTATTAGTGTTGAGTCAGTGCCAATTGCTTACGTTGTGATTTAGTGTTGTATTTTTATTTTTTATTTATTTTTAAAGTTTGTTAAAGACGTGAGGCATCATCTTGCCTGGGTGCAATGTCCTTTCGCTCCACATGAGCTCGACTATGTGGTACATCATGCAGAGTATTCAGAGCAAATACTCCCTTTCGGAAAGGCTTATCCGAACGATCGCAGCCATTCGCTCGTTCCCTCACGATAATGTGGAGGATCTTATACGCAAGGTAACTTTATTTAATAAAGGTAAACAATAACTACTATCCCAATCATTTGGAGGTCGCTCATAACTTTCTCTCACAGGGAGCCGATGTGAACAGGATGCATGGCACTCTGAAGCCCCTGCACTGCGCCTGCACAGTGGCTGACGCTGACTGCGTGGAGCTTCTGCTGGAGAAAGGTGCAGAGGTATGACGAAGGAGACGAAAAATACAGAACTCATGGCTCACTTTTTAGGGAAAGGATAAGCTTGGCGCTGTAGACATTTTTTTTTAAGTGTGTTTTCTTTCACACCGTATCACGATTATCTGATTTAGGCAGTCATTACCAGGTTTTCAGTTTGGTTAGAATCAGAGCTTAGTGCATATGAGTTAGCATTGTCTAAGGCTGTCTTGTCATGCTGGATCATGCACACACAGGTCAACGCTTTGGATGGCTACAACCGCACAGCGCTGCATTACGCAGCAGAGAAAGACGAAGGCTGCGTGGAGTTACTGCTGGAATACGGCGCTCAGCCCAATGCGCTGGATGGAAACAAGGACACGCCGCTACACTGGGCTGCCTTCAAAGACAACCCTGAATGTGTGCGTGCGCTGCTGGAGAGCGGAGCCTATCCTAATGCGCGTGACTACAACAACGACACGCCGCTCAGCTGGGCCGCCATGAAGGGAAACCTGGAGAGTGTGCGTGTGCTGTTGGACTACGGCGCCCAAGTACACGTGACCAACCTGAAAGGCCAGACACCCATTTCACGTCTGGTGGCACTGCTGGCACGTGGCCTGGGCTCTGAGCAGGAGGAAGAGTGTCTGGAGCTGCTGTGCAGCGCTGCAGGGAGGCTCGAGATGCGCCGGGCCGACGGATCCATGCCTCACGAGCTTAATAAACACCCACAGCTTCTGGCTCGCATCAGCAGCATGATGGCCCAGCCGGCATTACTGAGAGATCTGGCCCGCTGCGCTGTACGTAACAGCCTCGGGGCGCAGTACCTCCCCACTGCCGTCAACCAGCTTCCGCTGCCTAAGTCTGTTAAAGAGTATGTACTCCTCAGAGACACTGGGGATATACGAGAGAGAGAAAAGGAGAGAGAGGGAGAACAGACTGTATGTGATGCACTGCAGAGCAATTAGTTGTAAACATAAACAAATCACTAAAGGCACGCAACACCCTGACTAATCATGTGTTTTATGTGTAATACATCCAGCAGCCACTTTAATAGAAGCACCTGTGCGTTCATGCAATTATTTAATCAGCCAATCAGATGGCAGAAGCACGATGCCTAAAATTATGCAGATATGGGTCAAGAGCTTAATTTAGCATCACAAATGTGATCTGATGGCCTTGGTGTGGTTGTTGCTTCCAAACAGGCCGGTTGTAGCATTTCCTGGGAATTTCAAAATTGGGAATGCACAAGATTCTCTCAAGTTTGCACACAATGGTGTGAAAAAAAAAAAAAGAAGAAGCTGTCAGAGAGCGCAAACCTCCACCAAAGACGGACAGTCTCTGCCATTTTTCCTTGACCGAACTAATCATTACCTTTTTGTAGGAGCAACGTGGAAGGTAGTGTGACGTGTCTATTTTTGTTCTGCAGGAAATTGTTTGTCTGTCTGTAGTCACCGAACGTTCCTAGTAAGTTATCTTTCGTGTGAGCTATATACTGTTCATGTTATTACTAAGCATTTGAGTGCTTATGGAATTTGTAATAAAGTAAAGTAATATTATGATAGTCATTACATTTACGTAGACAGGAACTTTCCAGTAGGTCTAACACCGGGATCTAATTAGATAATTAGAAGTTCAACTTCGCCTTCAAGTTAAACAGAGCAATTGGTTAGAAGCATACCTTGAGGGGAAACCCCTTGAATTTGGAGTATGTTAGCCAGACTGGTTTGGACATGACACGAAGGCTAACTCAGTCATGCTTTTTAAACGTGGTGAGGAAAAAAAGCATCTAAGCTTGTATTGCTTTTTCAAACCAAAGCCAAATGGGCTACAAAAGAAAAACAAGCATCACGTTTCACTGTTGCACAAGTAACAGGAATCTGAGGCTAATTGGATAATTGAAGGTCCTAATTCACAAGCCAATAGTCTGATTTATCTTTTTATGTTTCGTGTGTCAGTGAACAATAAGACCACTTGACTGGACAAATGAAATTGCGCATGTTTGACGTTAGTAAACAGTCTGTGTCTGTGTTGTTGGTCGCCATCATGATTGTTGATTAGTAAACATAGTTTGCATGTTCTCTGGTAGCGAGAGCACCGTGTTTACTTTTTTCCGTTCATTGCATCCAGTGCACGGGTCATTGATACTCGCATGCAGGAGTGAGCAAATAATTTCAGAAAGACATCATGGTCGATTTCATTTTAGTTCTAGGAGATAATACTGTATTTCATGTTTATTTAATGTGTGATAAGTGAATGGGTACCTTTTTAATGAATGAAAGCTGGAGTGAGCTGTACAGGGGTTCATATCAAAGTGGCTGGTGAGTGTAATAGAAACAGATTTTGTGTTATATATATGTATAATTTTATATTAAAAATGTTAAGATATTGGGAATTGAATTGGTATTTTCCATAGAATCAGGATTATCAGCACTAATGAACAGCATGGTTCTGAACTATCGATACTTTAATCAAAGCGATCTAATCCAATATTCCTTTAGTGCAAACAACAAGATAATGTGGGAGTAGTAAGGGTATCTTGTGTGTGTGTGTGTGTGTGTGTGTGTATGTGTGTATGTATTTAAATATATATATAAAAATATACATACACACTGAAAGGTGCACAGTCGCACACTAATATTTTCATAAAGTGCATTTAGCCTTGCGCACAGCACGTAATTGTCATGTCATTGTTTCAATAAACTTGAGCATCATAGCCTTAATTTCCATCCAGTGTCGGGCTCATTTTTCACCTACATCTTGAATTGATGAGGGAAAAATTAAACAAATCCATAAAGTCTTCTCCAGCACACCCCGAAAACTTTCAATAGGGTTAAGGTCGCGACTCTGGGGTGCCAAAACAAATGTGAAAATCTTTCCTTGTGCTCCCTGAACCACTCTTTCATTATTTAAGTCCCTGTTTTATATCCGTGCCATCAGGGGGGAAAAAAGGTCCATTGATGTCAGCTGATGAGCTAAATGAGCAGGTTATCACAACATTTTGTTGACACATTAATGTTGCTGAGCCTCGACCGGACCAACTGGAGCAACAATGCCATGGAGATTATAGGCTAAATGCACTCCATGAAAATCTTAGTGTGTGACTTTTTTTTTTGGCTGGAAAGTATATTATTGTGACTCTTGTTTTGGCCACTGATTGTAATTTTAGTTGAAAATTAATAATTGCCTCATTAATTGTGAGGATGATATTATTTTAAATGAGAACATAACATATTTATAATTGGGGATTCTATTAAAAGACAAAAGTCACGTTGGTATAAATTTCCAATGTTAAGTCTACCGTCTTACATTTGTTGGTACATTTGCATTATTTATACCCTGAGGGAACAAATCTTATACTGTTTGAATGTGTAGAGATTTATCAGTTTTAAAATACCAGCACGTTCCTTCCGGAAATCTTTCTGGATTTAATAAGGTTGTACTCAGTTTCAGTTGTTCTATTTCCAGAGGGACTTTTCCCTCACGTTTCTGCAGTAATTTGTACAATTATGGCCAAAGTAGAAAATAAGCTAGTGTGATGTTTGTGTGCTCTGTGCAGCCAAGTGTTGAAACACCTTTCCCTTGTGATATACAAGTAAAATTCATCCTGCATCACATAATAAAGAGGTTTATATGGTTCCTGGATATATATATACATATATATGGTATGTGGGACGATGGTCAGAAGGGGGTGATATATGATGCAACATGCTATACAGTATGCAGCATTTCAGTACTTTGTGTTTTTATTAAAAGTACATGTAATACATAACTAGATTCTCATGTTTTATTTAATTTTATGTACATCATAACGGTATAAATGGAACCACTCTAGATCATATAGGATCATTATATTTCCCAGAATAAGAGCACTGACCTTGTTTGTTTAGTGTAAATCGGATCATAAGCTGGCCTTCTGTAAAGCTCTAGTAGACCACTCAGTATGGATCTTGTTAAACAATAGTCCCTGTTCTGTATTTTTTTCCAAGGAAATTCAAATTGGCTTTCCACTTTCAACACGTTTGCACATCTACACACAATATAGAACCTGCCCTACACCAGACCATTGTTAAATAAGAAATAGGTCCCTCTTTTTTTTTCTCTCCATCGTTTGTATTGTGCTTAAGCTGATATTTTTCCTCAACAAAGTACAGGATGTTCTTTTAAAGTGAACGCAAATAATTGCCCAGGAAGGAAACTGTGCTATGGTTAAATAAAGACCTTTTCTCTCTCCATTAACTTCCTCTGTTTTCTGCACCTCAACTTTGCTATAAGAACCTGAATACATCTCCATGTTTGGGAAGAAACAGATGTTTAGTATGTGAAACTAATGATGATTTGTTTTAGAGTCGATAAGGGAGAACATTTAACAACATCAACCATTTACCCATGACACAAAACTGGCACTGCAGTCTCAGTGAAAAAACAAAGGAAAGAAAAAGACTTTTAGCATTATTTAGCAAATTCATAAACTAATTGCGTAATAAAATCCTGTTTACGTCTGTCTTTTCTTTGTCTGTGGAAGTTAAGCAGAACAAGCACCACGGCCTGAAATGTTGTGAAACACACTTTCTTATGTTTTACTTTTCCTGCTTGGGAGGAGAATCCTCACAGCAAGAAGGTCCTGGGTTTGAGTCCCTGGCTCGGCAAGGGGTGTTTCTGGTTGGGATTTGCGTGTTCTCCCTGTTTGGTACTCTGGTTTCATCCCACAATCCGAAGATACCCACATTAGGCTAATTGGATGTTCTCGACTTGCCCAGTGTGAGTGTGAATGGTGGTGTGTGTGTTGGACCTGCAATGAATCGTCGAGCTGTTCACGTGTACCCCACTGTCAGTTTCAGTTCAGATGCAGTAAACAGAACTTTGCATTCTTCTAAACACCACTACGGCGTATCCTATGACCACCAGAACTGACCTAACATCTAATAAGAACGTAGTAAGAAAGCCGATACAGGTTTTAAAGACGTGTGTTGTCCGGCCCCCTTTCTTTCAGAGCAATGATGTTCTTTAGGGCAACCAAACTAAAGTGTCTAGACTATAGACTATATTAGGGTATATTGGCTTAGTGGCTAGCATTCTGACCTCACAACATGAAGGTGCTGGGTTCGAGCTTTGTGGTTGGTAAGGGTGTATCTATGTGCAGTTTGCATGTTCTCCTCATGCTTATGTGGGTTTCCTCTGGGTGCCAGTGTCAGTCCAGAGACATGCACATTAGGCTAATTGGCTATTCCAGATTGCCCCTGCGTGTGAATGCTTCTGTATAGCCATGCAACTATGGAAACACTGGTGCGTGCTGGTTCCAAGCCTTCGTAAATCTGGTGACCTACCCTTTAAAAACCTGGCTGAGGGCAATAGAGTCAAGTCGGACTCAACCTTTACCTGACCTACATTAACTCCTTTTACATCATTCAGTATTTTCAACCCCTGACCCAACATGTCAACAAGACACTACTTCCTCAGTTTAATCCAACACCCGTATCTATTATTAAAGCACATCTTGCTGTCATGGCTGCCTAAAACAGGAAGTTCTCACTAAACGGAAGAGTTCATTACCTTCCAGTCTGGTTTCCTCATAGAATGCCTTTGCTTTCCAGATTTACAGACATCTAATTTAATCTGGCTAATCGTCCTATTGTTTTAAAGATCTTGAATCTTTGACATCTCAGTTACAGAAACAGTACACTTTTTTATTTCACCCCATGGTACGGAGGCTGTCTACATTCACACTGCTGATTTGTTAACGTCCTGCTCATTTTCAATCTCACATCTGATACTGATCCTGTCATTTACTGCTTTTATTCTTTTATTCATTTGTATACTTTCAGTAACCATTTTCGGTCCTGGACAATGAATCCAGAGCTTCTCCTGCGAACACCGGGTTTGAGGTATAAATACACCCTGCGTGGTATGCCAGCAGGACACAGTACATACACTCACTCAAACCAAAGGCTAATTTGGCAAAATCATTCCACTGGATAACCTGGATGAATCCGGTGTAAATATGGAGAGAACACATGAAACGCAAAAAAAAAGAAATTAAAGAAAATAAAAACCACACAGGATTGAGCCTTGTCCCGCAGGGTTCTGTCTTGGGCCCTGTCTTGGGCCCATTTGCATTTAAGTTTATAGCATTTGGCAGATGCTCTTTTCCAGAGCGACTCACATTTTTTAACCTCATTAATACAAATTAACAACAAAGACTTGAGGGCCTTGCTCAAGGGTTGATCAGTGGCACTTGTTGGCACAGGGCAATAGTGGCTTAGTGGTTAAGATGATGGGTTACCGATCCCAAGGTCAACAGGTCAACAGTTCAATCTTCACCACTGTTGGGCCCTTGAGCAAGGGCCTTAACCCTCAATTGCTCAGTTGTATAAAAAAATGTATAATTGCAAGTCGCTCTGGATAAGAGTGTCTGCCAAATGCTGTAAATGTAATACTGGAGCTTAAAGTCTCCAACCTTCTGCTCAATGACCCAGAGCCCCTATTTGTTATCTATATTTTCATCCCTGGGCAGATTTGCATGTTCTCTTCAAGCTTGTATTCTGGTTTCCTCCCACAGTTAAAAGACATGCAGATAACGCTCTCAGTGTGGATGGTTGGTTGTGTCTGTGTTAGGGTGTACCCAAGCTCTCGCCTGAAGTCAGCTGGGATTGATGCCAGCTTCCCCCATGACACTGACGGATGAGCGGTAAAGATAATGGATGGAAGGCTGTGCATCCCTCATTGTTTTATAGATCACAGTGGTATACAAAATTATTTCTGTGGTAAGGTACAACTCGTTTTACCTCATGCCTTGACAACCATCTTTTCTCTTACTCTTTTTATTCATTGTAAATTGGATAGCATTCTTTTTTAAACTTAACATGACAAGGTGGAGTGTATGTACAGTCCAAGGCAATTTGAAACGGCCACTTAGCTTAACGTGCATGTCTTTGGACTCTGGGTGGAAACTCTAGAACCTGGAGGGAATTCCATACAGAAAGGCTCAAACCGGGGACTCAAACCCAGGATCTTGTTGCTGTGAGGAGGACGCTAACCATTACGCCACCATGTGGCCTGGATTGCTTAAACGTCTATACTTTAGTGTTTAGTTCACAATTAATTTTTATGTCGTAGCGTTCTATATGTCACGCGCGAATTGACTTCCCATTCTGGGTGTATTCCCACCTCATACTCCTGATCCACCATGACCAGGATAATGTGGAGATGAATGAATGAATGATGAATATGTTGTTGTCTGAAGATGATGATGAAGGTCTGTTTTGTCTGGCAGGAAGAACACCTTGAATAAGTGATAGATATTTGTTTGCTCTCTAAATGCATTTGTGCCCTTGCCATTATCCAAATATTTTTTCATGAAATCTGCAGGAAATGTTCTATGAGCCTGTTATGTCTGGGTGAAGGTTCATTCATTTCAAAGCCAACGTGTATTCAACAAGTACAAACTAATATTCTGTGTGTAAAAAGATTTCTATCAGGCATTTGGGAGAATCTGAGTAACACTTCAAAGATTTAATATTTAATATTTTACTCCACAGTTGCTGCTAGAATGCATATTCTTACCTAAAATTATGCTTAAGTGAAGGAATGAACATGACGCCTTGTGACGTTAAATCTCGCGATACTTGAAGGGGGCGGGGCGTGTCAGATTCCAAAGGAGAAGAGAGAGATAGTGAAGAGAGAGAGAGAGGGGCGCTGAGGTGAGTTTGTAAACATTTGTGCTACTGTCAGATATAACAAGTAACTTAAAATTCTGTTAAACATACTCGGATCGAGTGCACATTCGTTTTAAAGACATTTGCTGACGATTAAAAGTTACTTTGGTATACATCTGTTGTGTTGTCAACTTGTGGCTAGTTAGCTGCGTCCGAAGTCTCAGCGCAAGGCCGCCCGTATTTCGACAAGCCCCGCTTTGTGAGCTATGATTGGTCAGTTAAGCGTCCTGACGCGCGATTATGCCAGCACCTTATCCAATCAAAACAGTCTTTTGAATTCTAAGCCAATCTGAGTGAAGAGGGCGGAAACTGTCAGAATGTGGGTAGGATTGTGATAAATAACATCCCCAGCTAGCATGGTGGCTAAGCTAAGTTAATCAACTTTATCAACAAACACGGTTGATTTGGTAAAAGAAGTTAGGGAATATTGATCGGTAATTATGCTCTTTTTAACACGGTGGATGATATATTGTAATGAGCTGAGCTGTGAGTGTGGACAGTGAATTAGCGGACGGTGATGAGAGACCAGTTTTCCTGACCTGCTCCAGAAAGACCTCTTACTTTTGGCAACAGATGGATTTTTAAAAAAATATTAAAAGTTGTGTGACTGCAGTCTAGTTTACTTTTGGTGAATAAGCTCTAACAGAGACGTTTTTTTGAGCGCGAGCGGCGGAGAGCTGAGCTGCTCTTCACAGCCAAAAGGGAGAAAGTTTAAGGGCGGGCGCGTGCGGGAAAAGGCTGAGGAATATCAAGGCCGGTGCCCAAACCGCGTCTCGTGCACTATGCAAGTGCACTTTGCAGAAGCGGAAACGGCTGGTTTAAACCATTAATAGTGTACACTTAGGATCCAGGATGCAGTGGTTTGCCATTTATTTCAAGTTTTCTTTTTGGTTGTTTAGTGATGGCCTTGTTAATGCTTGAATTTTTAAAAGGCGCAATTAGTAAAGTTAATTAAAGTCAAAGAAAAATGTTAAAAAATGTCCAGTGATACTGAGTGAATGCACATTCCTACTCCTGAGTCACAAATAATGACTAATTTTTTTATTGTAATAATTAGTCATAATCATCATCAAATTATTATACATTTTTTGCACAGGCACTAAACATTAAAGTGGATGAAAGTACAATTAAAATATAATGACATGTTTTTAAACCAAGTAAGTAAAAACAAATCGATGGATTTGACAATTCTTAAATAAATTAAAATGAATATATATCTGTTTTTTAAGGTAGGGAGATGCCAGTCCGCTGGATTATACACTCCAGAGACATCATGCAATTCCTCATTGTGATTGGGTTAAAAGTTTTTCAATTCAAATGAGTAATGCGTTGCATGGTAGTAATTGTCTATTTTGCCAGCTAAAAAACAAAGATACCTACTGCATATGGCACATAGAATTCTATTTACTTTGTTAAAGTGTACTTTATTTTTGAAACAAGTAACAGTTTGGAAGGAAGGACAAAGTAGAAGTTACCATCACTCAGACATTTATTCCCATTACCATGTTTATATACTGGCATGAGAAATATTGCCACAGGGTTCTGATGTGTACATGTACACCAGAGAGCTGTACATGGTGGGCCCTTTAGATTCTTCTTGACGTTCCTATAGCTTCTCGATTGTTAGATTGTTGGGTAGAGTTTTTTCCTTATAAATGGGGCTCTGCTATTATTGTATCCCCTATGCTTCGCAGCTATGTTTTCAGGGGCTGCCCGAATCCGTCGCAGCCACAGACATTTTTTGCCTTTGCATTTTCTCGCAGACATTTTTTTTGTCGCTGCCACAGACACTTTAGCATTGGCGGTTCTTTGTGGGTTGAACTATTTTTTAAGGTCACAGGTTAATTCATCAAAAATGATCGTTAATGGATCGACAAGGTGCGCGGCTATCAACAATCGCAAGTTCGAATCCGGATTGATGCCACAGCCACCCGTGATCGAGAATCCAGGGGAGCTAATTGGCTGTGCTCTCATGGGAGAGAGGAATGGCATATACTTACATGGGTGACTGTGAGCTCATTCGTTAATGTAAAGAATGTACAGTAATCATATTCTTTGAACGCTGTTGCGGGCCACGTAAAACGAGGCAGCGGGCCGGATTTGGCTCGCAGGCCTGAGGTTGACACCTATGCTCTAGAGGATGCAGTTGGCAACATGCGAGATACACCTAGAGTTCTGTGATGAGAACGCATTTCTAGTTCTTCTTCTTCATCTAATTATTATTAAGTACTAACAGTGTGAATAGTGTAAACACTTTTATGAATGTGTGTGTCTGTCCACTAGAGACAATAAGATTCACTGATCATCACTGCACTGATGTAGAAGTTCTTGATGCGGTTGTACTGAATAAAAAAGTGTGCAGTGTGGCATTGTTTCTAGTATTTGTTGCATTGATGCAGTATATTAATGTAGAATTATTATTAGAAGCTCTGTACCTCAATTATTTAGAATTCATACCAGTGATTTGTGTTGATGAATGCAATGCATCGTATTGTATTGCATTGAATTGCATTGTGTCGAGTCAGTTTGAATTGCACCCTGTGGCAGTAGACGTGTATCATATTGTATTGGTAGTTGTATAGCTCTTCATAAGAGACAAGGAGGTGAGCATTTGCCACCCATCCCTCCCTCCCTCCCATGGGAGTTCGGCCAATTAGCTCCTATAGACTTCTGGTTGCAGATGGCTGCAGTATTTGTGCTGCCTTTTATTTTGTTGTTTTTGTAAGAAATGTTCACGGGGAAAAGAGCCGGATGGTAGGCATAAAAAACGCAATTCTTATTCATCCGGTCGTATCAATAAAGTGAAAATATTCTATGATTCGTGCACAGGAATGGCAGTTTTAATGTTGTGTACATAATGAAGAGTCTGTCATCCCTTGATCATGTGACTTGTCACTTCAATACAAGCTACAAATCACTGTTTTCATGTTTTCAAAGCGAGTTCCATAGGCTCGGCGGCTCGTTTCTGTGACCTCACTCGGATTGTTAGTAAGGCATTGAAATGTGAACCCGTTAGTGTCAAGTTCAGTGACGGAGATGCGATTCCCTTGAGTGGTAGCGTGTACATCTTCTGGATTTAACTACATCATTACAGATGTGTTCTAATCATGTAGACTTCTGGCAGTTGGTAGGCAGCCTCACCCAGAGCGGTTTACGTTTGTCCTTTTAAATCACTGAGGGGATTTAAGGGCCTTGCTCACGTGGTGACAGTGTGGCAGTTCCGGAACTCGAGCTGACAACCTCCTGGCTTGTAGGCCGTTGTTTATTAACCTGGTCTGTAACCACTGGTTTTCAGTATGATTAATTAAGATATCAGAGAAGTTTGGTGTCAAAGTGGTGGTTGAAAATTGCACCTTGTCATCTGAGGTGTGAAAAAAGTTGCATGCGTGTCATACCTACCTCTTTCATTGACTTTCAGTCTGTACATGCTGGAGCAAAAGAGGTGCATCTTCTTTTATCAGCAGTAGATAGAATTCTTGCCACTTCTGTATGCGCTGTCTTAACACAATCTGGTTTTCAGCTCATTTCGAGTTCTGCATTCTGATCTAATTTACTCTAACGAAAGCTGTGATAGTGAGAGCTAAAACATTTATATGAATGTATTTGTTCGAAAATGGCATCGTTTTTATAGGAAGATCACATCCGCTAGGACTTTTAACACTGGCAGCAGCAGTACATAATAGTTATTATAGTGGTAATAAACTAGTAATTACTTAGTTATTAATTTTTGGTGGGAAAAAGAAAAACGTGAAGGTGGTGATTGAACAAGGTCTTAGCTTCTTTAATATAAGTGAACAGGAACGTTAATATTTTGCCACGTTCAATGAAGTATATGGAAAAAGTACAACACGTTGAGCTTTAATTACTATGAAATTATTGGGAATATTCAATTTCAGGGCAGAGACACCATCCGGTCGTTAATTATTTTACTAAAACCCTTTGTTCAGTTATGTTTAAAGTCCAGAATAAGTCTCAGCAGTGTGAGCTTTCACGTCGTTATGTGCTCTAGATTTTAATTAAAACAGTGTCTAGAAAATGACTGACAGAAGGCGCATCCGAACACGAACATGTATTCCAGACCACAGTTTCCCCACACGTGTTTTTCTCACTGACGTCACACCCGCCCTGTTCTGTGAGCTGCTTTATCCCTTATCCCATTTTTTAACAAGATTTTTTTTAATGATTTATCTTTTCTTTTCCACCGTAGACCCTGGCTGAAGTTTAGCCGTCTCTTCCCAAGGCTCCGGTAGCACGGCGGAGTTTGGCCACTGTTAATCACCGAGTCAAAGATCTACTTTATAAATAGTTACTAGATTGTTTCCGATTTCATAGCAGACCGTGACCTTGGGTCTTGCAATGTGCAGCATTGTCCACCACCCAGGCTGGGATTTAACGCTGGGCACGCTGCAGCTATGCAGACGTGCATATAGAGTTTCATTTGTTCCATTTACCAAAGCTCAGGTTCACTAAGGTCACATCAGTCCCTTTTGGTTGTGTGCAGAGCAGATCTCTAAGCAGTGAGAAGTTCAGCGCAGTCTTTACCGGTTAGCAAATGCACGCACGCACGCACACATTTTGTGGGGTCTCCCCTACCCTCTCGCAACTCAAGCTCCAGATTCCTGATTCCTGGCAGCAGCAGGAGCTATTAATACGGTTTGTTTAGACAGTTTCCTAGCAGGGAGCATCAAACAGCGCGCTGATTATAGCTGGGGCCGCTCTGCTCTCCACCTGCTGAGTCGGAGAAATCCAAGTTAACAGACACATCGCCGGGGCGTGCTCTCTCCCTCCCTCTTCTCTCTCCCTCCTTCTGCCTCCCTCTCCCTGTCTCTCTGTCTCCCTCTCCCTCTCTTGCTCTCTCTCGCGCTTGCTCTTGCACTCCCTCTCACTTTGGCTCTCTTTCTCTTGCTCTCTCTCTCTCTCACTGTTGCTCTCTCTTGCTTTCTTTCTTCTGTGCTCTCTCTCTCTCTCCCTTGCTCTTACACTCTCTTTCTCTCTCCCTCTCTTGCTCTCGCTCTCTCTCGCTGTCACTCTCTTGCTTTCTTTCTCTTGCTCACTCTCTCCCTTGCTTTTACACCATCTCCTTCTCTCTCTGTCCCTCGCTCTGTCTCGCTTTCTTACTCTTATTCTCTCTTACTTTTGCTCTCTTTCTCTCTCCCTCACTCACTCTCTTGCTCTCCCTCTCTTGCTCTTTCTCTTGCCTTCTTTCGCGTGCTTGCTGTGGTGCGGACGTGCGCGCTTTTAGGCTATCTCCTTCTCTCTCTGTCCCTCACTCTCATGCTTTCTTGCTCCCACTCTCTTACTTTTGCTCTTTTTCTCTTGTTTTCTCCCTCTTTCTGTTGATCTCTCACTTTTTTCTCTTGCTCTGTCTCTATCGCTCTCTGTTGCTCTCTTTTCGCTCTCTGTCGCTCTCTCACACCCTTGCTCGTTCCTGTGCTCTCTCTCTCTCTCTCTCTCTCTCTCTCTCTCTCTCTCTCTCTCTCTTTCTCTCTCTCTCTCTCTCTCTCTCTCTC
>JBCNYG010000003.1:24779323-24803552 GCA_039654305.1 Porochilus rendahli | reverse complement strand
AGTGGAGACCTTGGCTTGCTTCTTCCTACACTATGTGTTGTACAGATCAGTCTGTACTTCCTTAAGTCGGCTGTAGTCTATAATATTAAGCGTCTGTGCCTGGAATGCTCTGTTTTTCTCCATAAATATCAGCATGACTCTGGTTTTACAAACCCAAAGTTGTATGCGAGGAAAGGTATCACACCTCGTTGAATTCCGCGAGCTGACAGTAGAGAGAGGTTTTGGTCAGGTTTGTTGACAAGCGCCGGGCTCTTCTACTGTACTCCGTTCTATTAACCAATTAGAAACAAGGATTTGAATCAAAAAGCAGTTCTATAGTGCACGATACAGTTGCATCGATGTAGAAATCAATAGAGTTGTATTGATCGGGTTCGATTCCCGGACTCGGGGCGTTTCTGTGTGGAGTTTGCATGTTCTCCCCATGCTTGTGTAGGTTTTCTCTGGGTGCTCTGGTTTCCTCCCAACAGTCCAAAGCCATGCACGTGAGGGTAATCGGCTGTTCCAAAATGCCTGTAGGTGTGAGTGGTTTTGTGTGTGCGTGCGTCGCTGTTCAGGGTGTACCTCACCCTGCCCAGTGTCCGCTGAGATAGGCTCCGCCTCCCCGCGGAAACTGACCGCTGCAGCACTTGAGCTAAGAGAAAGGGAGGGGTGTGTTGAGTTAACAACGCTATACATAGCTTTGTTTTTTAATTTAAAAAGTTATTATATTTAGAGATATAATGGATGGACGTCTCCATCGTCTATGATGGAGACGATCGTCTCCACAAATGCATTAAAGCTGAGTATATTTCGGCATAAAGGCTGCGTCAGAGTCCCTGGAAACTTGTTTAGAGCGAGTGGAAATTGTGGTCTGGTAGCTCATGTTGCTCGCTGGACTAAAAGGAGAGGAGGGGTTTAGGGAAAGCAGGCAGGCAATGCACATGCAAGTCATTCTCCTGGATTGGCGTGGCTCATTTCAGAAATGTCTCTCTAGGATTAACATCACTATGCCGTCCAACCCTAGTGATATCACTTACTCCCGTTACATTCTTCTTGTTTGCATTCCGAGTTCGCTAGTCGTCAACAGGCTCGTCGATCCGTTCTGTGGGGCTCGCTCGCGGTATCGATTAGAGGTGTTGTGTGATACGTTTGGGGATGGACCGAATAAAGGAGAGGGAGTGAAATGAACTAAAGGAGGAAACGCGCGCGATGAACACATACCCGTGGCCGACCGACGTGGGATGTTTGTGTTCGTGGAGCGAAGGAGGAGCACAGCGAGGAGGAGAGGCGGGGTTAAAGCAGTAGGGGTGGAGGAACGGGCAGTTCATGTGGAAAAGGGAGAGGTATTTGCATGCTTTGTGCGAATCCGTGCTACTGTCCTGTGTGTAAACTATTCATCATTGGCCAGTCAGAGGGCTCCAGTGTGAAGGAAGTATCACTAGGGCAACTTCTTCATGCTTTGTGTCATCTGTGCGTGCGTGCGTGCGCGCGTGTGTGTGTAATGAGTGTGTGTTTTTCTTCTCGGCTCGTGATATTTTTAACCCGGCTTCCTGCGCTGAAGACGGGTATGAGCACAGAAGCAGTGGCGCGTTAGTAGTAGAAGCAGCTGGAAGCCTAGCAGGGCCATTTTCAGAGCTTTTTTTTTCTCCTTGAACATCTTCAGCAATGTTCTCCTCTTCTCCTCTTCCACAGCTGTATTGCAAGCCTTGGGCAAAAATGGGGGACGACAAACCTTTTGTGTGCAACGCTCCCGGCTGCGGGCAGGTGAGTCTGCTTTTCCACCTATCTTGGGTTTCTTGTGTGTGTGTGTGTGTGTGTGTGTCTGAAGTTCTGTCTCAAGGATTTTTTGGTGTCTTTCCTCTCACTCTAGTCGAGCAGTCAGCTCTTGTTTTGTGCTTTTAAACACATGCTTGTGTTTTTTCATTCCACTGATGTGTGGCTTGAAGTCGCATGAGTTGACTCTGGCTAATCGACGTTCCCTGTCGTTCTAAACGTGTCGCGTAATTAAATCGAGGAGCAAGCTGTTGAAGAGGAAAAAAGGAAGAAAGTAGATTAAGCAAAGAAACCCTCAAGCGTGTTGCTGCACACACAACCAATAGGGCATTAAAAAGCGAAAGCGGAAGTGACTAACGCAACTCCTCGCTCTTGACACGAGGGTAGCCGAGTTCATGCTGAAGTTTCGTTCCCAACATTGTCTTAGTGCAGTTATTAAGACGATTAGTGTGAAGAACAACGACGGTGCGACACGTCACTTACTGAACAGTCAGGCGTCTGGATAAGGAATTGCTCATTTGTGCACGGCTTTGATTTAAATAAAGCGTCCCGGATCATATCCCACCCCTGTGTCTGGATAGCAGAAGTAGTTCATATCTGCGCGTAGCGAGATAAAGTAGCTCCGAACTATCCGGGCCTTGAGCTGGATCTTCCGTCGAGTTGTTTACTTTGTCACGTCTGTAAATAAAGGCTTGGAGTTGTTGAATTGCTTTGTGGTTTTCACAGATAAACCTCAATGCTATTCTTACAGACATATCTGGCAAGGACGGTGAAAAGAGGCAGTGGGGTGTGTGTGTGTGTGTGATTGGCGTCACTCCTTTTGTTTATGAGTGGGCCTGTAGTAGGTGTTGCATCATATGTCTCCAGGGATCGGAGCTGTTTTTGCTCAGGCACGTCCCTCTGAAATGGTTCTAGTCCCAGTGCAGTGTGCTGTTTGTTAAGAGTCTACGCGGAGCTCTAGCATGTGCTGAGTTTTATGGCAAGGTCATGTACACGTCTATATTTTGGGTGAATTTAT
The DNA here is from genome assembly GCA_039654305.1 of Porochilus rendahli. NCBI lineage: Eukaryota > Metazoa > Chordata > Actinopteri > Siluriformes > Plotosidae > Porochilus > Porochilus rendahli. Next base: position 24,800,782 of record JBCNYG010000003.1, on the reverse strand, counting down.
TTGGAACCCTTCACGAAAGTGAACCAGTGCAGTGTTTTTGGTTTCCTGGGAATTGACTAGGCTAAGAAATGCTAACGTGATGTTTAGCAAGTTGGGTTATGAGTTGTGTGTTTATACGGATGAACAGCGATGAACGAGTTTGTTATTGTTTCTAACGTTGCACACTGTGGGTGCTGTAATCTTACGAAAGAGTCGTTGGCAAACATTTTGCCTACGGGCTACTTTAGCTGTTGTTGCTAACAAATGAACTCGGAAGCGCCTGGAAGCATAGCTTGGTCGAAATGATAATTTTCGATTTCCAGCTTCCCACTTCCCGGGTAAATGAAACACACTGTGATTGTTGTATGACTGTTTTCGCGATGATCTTTTGCTACATTCATTTTGATTTATTTCAAAATTGTATTTATTTATTTCTTTAACCTCACTGCTTTCCACAAAGTGTTGAACACCGTCGATACTTCCATGTACATGGTTTTACTTTTTTATTATTATTTTTAAGCTAACCAGCTAACTCACATTCCATTAAACCCAATTGTGTCCAGTAGGGTTGAGGCCATGTTTTCATGCACCCCACTCAGATTCTTCGAGTCCACCATTGGCAACCCATTGTGTTCATGGAACTCACGTTTTGTGCGCAGGGGCGTTGTGCTTGAAGAGGTTTAAGCCTCTTGGTTTCAATGAAGAAAAATTGTACACAGATCTACAGCACACGAAGACGCCCTTTACTTTTTTATAATTCATGAAGAACCACGTATGGGTTTCATTTCCAAAGTCCCAATTTTAGTCCATATATTGTACAGTGCACCAGTTCTATTGGTCCGTATTGTTCTGTATGTGGATTGTATAGACAGCGTCACATGTTCATGGTAAGAAGTGCTACTCTCTTCGTTGATGGTGCTGTGAGTTGCCGTGCTGATTTCAGATCACGTGCTGCACGGGAAATCGACGAGACCGTGTGGGGTTTCTGTGTTTTTGTCCTCATCAGAGGCAGAAACATCGAGTTATGATTTGAATGCAGCAAAACAGAAGGATGTGCTGTAGTCACACTTCAGAGTAAAACACGTTCTATTTAGACATACAACCAAGTTAATAGGAAGTAGACCTTATTTCCTTTTTTCTGCTTGTAGAACCGAGTCGTTCAAAGAACATGAATAAAAGTGTAAACTGGTCCGGACACCATTTCTTTTTACAGATGAAGAGATACTTTTCTACCGGAATACTGCAATAATATCATGTACTATTCATTATTATTATTATTATGATTATTATTTTACAACTAACATTTAAATTTACTTATTGCAGACGCCCTCAACCATTTTTTTTAAATTCTTTGTACAACCAAGCAGATGAGGTTTAAGGGGCTTTTTCAGGGCAGGTTGGTGGGATTGAGGTTTGAAACCCCATCTTTCTGATTAGTAACCCAGAGCCTTAACCACTACGCCACCACTACAACACAATACAAAGTGAACACAACGCCCAAACAGGGGCTTGAACCCTTGACCCTCAGATTAAACGTCTGATGCCCTACTGACTGGGTTATCTGGCCTCATGGAGTTGACCTCAAGGTTGGCGCGCTTTGCTAAAGGTCATCATTTATTTAATGAATTGCTGCATAAAATAATATATGAATTATGTATATACTGCACAGGAACCTACAATCTGATTGGTCCATTATCTAGGGGTTAATAGATATTCCTCCGAGTGGATAATGCTTGAATCAAAGTGCTGGACATGTGCAGTTTGTCACGGTGACATGGAGCAAGCTTTTTCAATTCGGCAAAAATGTTGCCGAATTTAGCGGTTCCCCGAGACAGGACGTCGACGAGCCAACACTGTCGCCTCTAAATCACAAATAAATTACCGGTGTTGACCCGTAACTCATTCGACCCGACCGCCAGTACCTCGGGTGCTGTACACTGCCGACTCCCATCACTACTTCATCGTAACATACAGTGTGCGAGATGTTTCTTTTCCGACTGATTTAAAAGGATGCAGTAAGACACATTTGTTCCTGAATGGCACAAAATAATCGTGTTAAGTTCAGATTTAATATTGACTGAAGTAAAATAATGACCCTGAAATCATTTTCTCTTTGTTAATGCACAGCATTCTCCTACTGCGGCCGTGCTCGCATATGGATACGGACGCTCCTTCCATTTTCACCTGTAATTATAATACAAGGCGTATCACCTAATCTAATCTGTTGTAGCTGATATCTGTGGAGAAGGCAGCAAGAACGGTGGATCTCTCCACACCGAGGTTGTTTTACAGTGACTAACTGTAACACAATACCTCCCCATTTATACCATCTAGAATAACCCATTTGTTCCATTTCCCGAAAGTCACGTTATCCTTTCTTAGCAACAAGCCAACACACGGTTTTGTGTTCTGAGAAGAGGAAGTTGTAGGGAAGTGAGCTGGCGTGCGTGGTGGAGGTTTTCTCAGCCGATGCACTTTGCTCTTTACGGTGGTACAAGCAGAAGGGCTGTAGCGTAACCTTGGTGTCCGAGAAGAGTCCGAGAGCCGAGCAGTTGTTGTTGTATTGGCGATTCTGGGGCATCTAAAAATACTTCTGTGAGGCTCGACAGCGTTTCCACTTCGCTCTTTCACGGACTGGCTGTGACGGGAACGCGGCGCCAGAAATAGGTAGAAGACGACGGCAACGGCTAGCGACTGACAAAGTCCTCCCAGAGCCCCGTTTGAATCTCTACCACGCATGAGGTGCAGACAGAGACCCAGGCGAAGGATTAACTGGAAATAGCAGCACTTCCATCTTGACCCTTCGGCATTGTTGAAGAGCCGCAACATTCTGCAGCTTCAGTGCTGTGCTTTAGTGTGCTTGTTTAAATGTACGCCGGTTTGTAGGTCTGCACAATAATGCCTAAAATGATCAGTTATTCATCAGTTCATCTGAGTCATGTATTTGGGTTTCATGAGTCAGAGTTAGACCAGAGGTTCCTTTTACCTCCTACCCAAATCTAACACGCTTCTTTTAGCCGCTCAAGAACGTCTTAAAGCATTAATCAGATGGTCTATTGTACATAATTAGGGTTGGAGCCAAAGTCTTGGGAAGGCGGCTCTCCTGGAACAGGGCTGGAGACCCCTTGTTTAAACATTGCATGGTGGATCCAGCCCACAAAATCAAGTATTGCCTTCCCTATCACACAACCACCACCAGCCAGGGAGGGGCGTAAGCACACACACGCCCCCTCCGTGACATGCAATACAGCCACCCGCCGCCTTTCGAACTGCTGCGCATGCGTATTTGGGGGCGGCCTAACATCCGTCCCCACATGCCATCCCTTCCTCCCGTGAGAGCTCGGCCAGTTAGCTCCCACGGACCCCCGGTCACGGATGGCTGTGACATCGATCCAGATTCGAAATTGCGATCTTCATGTTGATAGTCACGCACCTTGTTGAAGCTTATGGACATTCATGGGTTTCTTGATGATTGTTCTCCAGGATCCATCCCTCTTTTCTGTTATAAGAAGTTTATCCCCTCTGGGAAGGCTGTCCACAGGATTTTGGAGTGTGGGCTGTGGGGATTTTTGATCAATCATCCACACGAGTGTTACTGAGGTCAGACGAGGACACCTGGGGCAGAGGTTGGTATTTTGGCTCATTCCAAACGTGGACATTGGGGTTGAGGTCAGTGTTCTGTGTAAGCGACTCGCATTCTCACTTTGTGTCCAGCCCTGTTTGTTCTCCGAGCAGCCATGTTGCTTCCACGTCACTTTTTTTCCCCACACACGGGTTTCCTATACTTATTTCCACGAATTATGTTTTTTTTTTCCACCCCCTTGTAAAATGCATTACTGTTTATTAAGACACATATTTGTCCCATCTGTCTGTCTTTGTTTCATCATTCCATAATATTAAGAAGTCTCAGAAATTCAGGCCTCATAACTGTACACCTGTAGAGACCTGTAGGGCAAAAGCAGATGCTTCATCAGTAGGCTGAGACGAGACTGTTTCCAATGTGACGGATTTATTTGTTGTAATCCATTCATTGGTTCTTATCCCCCTCCTGATCTGTGTACGTGCTTCACAAACTGTTTAAAACCTTTTTAGGTTTTTTCTTTCCTTTTTTTTTCCCCCTTTTGTATTTTTTCTTTTGCTTTCATTTGTGCAATGCTGTGTGCGTGTAGAACGTGGAATTAATGTGAATCAAAACTGGGTGTCAAATAAAAAACAACTACATTTATACATCAGCAGAAGACCAGTGCCGAGCAATTTAAACTCTTTTTTTTTCTTTTTTTCTCTTCTTCTTAAGTCTTTTGTGTATCAGGTTTTTCAACGCACACCGCCTGTGAGTCATCCTTTATTTCCAACTAGTGACTCATTCAGTTTTTTGTCTTCAGTTTGCACTGGAGCTTTTTTCCATGCCTTCTTTCTGGCAAGTAAATACAAGTAAATACGTCCTGTAATCTATTATGAACATGTGTTCCCACTGCATACTCTTAAATACCTTTTATTGGCTTGATGTGTGTGTGAAGGTGCTTTCTGTGCATTTGGTAACACGACAGTCTTGTTTAGTCTTTGAGAATTAATTGAACGTTGTGAAAAAATGACCTGTAGTGTTTGCAATCTACTTGCGGACAAATACTCGAAGCCCCCAGTAGGCGAATTGCACCAGCCGCTACCTCCCAATAATTGACTTCGAACTTGACCTACAGTGACCTTTTCATAAACCCATTTTAGTCTTTGGTCCCAAATGTAATGTTATGTCAAGCATTTCTTGTAATATAGGCATATGTAGCCATAAAAAAATACAAAAGCACAAACTGCTGCGGTGGGTAAGTAAGGTTTGAAAAGTAATAATCCTCATATTGTCTGTCGTAGTGTGACCCTGACCCACTATAGCACCAAGATTTTATATTAAGCAGAAATATATAGTATAATTAAGCAGTGTGATCTGATTAGATCGCTAATTTCTGTTATTTCTGGTAGGTGGAAAGCCATGAAATAAGTTTGTGATTGCACAGTGTCATGGGATAAGTTGAATGATTATTGCACTTGCAGGAGTAACACAGTAACATGACTGTCTACTCTGAAAATGTTTTGAATGACTAATAAAAACAATTATAGAATTCACTTTTGGCCTCAGCAGGTAACAACCCCTCGAGCGAATAATTGTCTATATCACACTTTGCCTCGTTGAATAATTGTTTATTATTGCATGTGGTAAAGGGCTGAATTGAAACAGCTGATAAACACTCGTTTGTTTGACTCATGAAGCAAGCGGCATCATTATATACCACTTTCTCACCGACCCAACTTTCACACGGATACTCGCGGTACCTCAAGGAGGAGCACCCCGCGGTGTAGATGCGGAAAGCAGTTTTTTTTCCCCCTTGGCCTCTTTCCTTCGAAGGCACGACTCTGCAACAAAAGCTGAGGTGACGATTCACATCCTTTTATACCGTGGGGAAAAAGTAGTATCACCAGTGCTTGTCGATGTTCACACATTGTTCACGGCGGTCATACGATGCTGGCGGTGGTGTCATGTGGAAACGACACGTTTTCAGTCTTTCCGCAGAAATTTGTCAGAAAAATCAAACATGTTAGAATTTAGAGTGAGTAGCGTAGAAGCCTGCGGTGCTGACGGTTCTCTGCGGCAACTTGCGATACAAGCGACAACAATAACACGTAGCTCTGCGGTGTTCTGCCGAAGCATTTCCATGAACTTCCGCAGGTCAAGTTGCGTCTGTGAGAAAGGGGCATTATTGTCGTGCTTTTAAAACAGAAAAATAAACTATAAAAAAAAATTGCTTTAGTTTGTTTTTCTTGTGTTTCCATGTAGTATGTATTTTTCATTTGGGACACCAATTGAGCATAAAAGTACGATTCCTGTTCACAAACTCTTCAGAAAGCGGTTTCCCTCCCTCCTCGAAACGCTGATTTTGAGTGGGTGCGCTTGATGGCCTGTTTGGTTTCCTCCTCGCATTTATGGTCTTTCTGTTCTTCCTGCCTACTCTGCTCTTATTGGTTGCCCTTTGACAACTGAAAGCTCCATGCTCGGTGTGATGGGCCTATTTTACCACACAGGTTCGTCAGAAGGGGAAACTGGCTAATCACAAGGCCCAGTGCTAGAGTACCCAAAAAAAAGGGAAAGCCTTGTGTTCATGGCTAGCTCAGACAGCCTGGAGGGAAAACTTAAATGTGCGCTAACCCCGTCAAACACAGCTATTCAACACTATAACAACATTTATGGGACAGAGAAGTAGAAAAAACTAAATATCTCTTCCTTAAGCTCTGAATGAATTTACATAGTTATTGAGTGTGGTTTACTGGCATTTCTGTATGCACCCTCATTTCCCATACCCGTTTCCCGAATTTCGGATTTCCCATACAAAGTCCGGCACCGGACATTATTTGGTATTGCCGGAAAAATGCTCTGATAAGTCCGGGAATCGCTGATGGAAGTCCGGGTCGGTCATGATTTTCCGATTTGCCTTTTGTCCGGCCCGTTCCTGTCTGAGTGGATTGACGAAAATGAAGCAGCAGAAGGGCACGAAATAATGCCCTATCATCAGATAGTGGTGTCCGTGACGGGAGAACGAACTGAAAGTGAGGACAGTGACGACGAGCCGAAACCCGCATGTAAAAAGAATGTGCTGGTTCGCTCAATTAGTTTGAGGGAACACAATAAGTGTGTAAAAGTCCGGGACTTGATGGCGGACTTAATGGTGATTGCTGGACCGATTGTGGTAAATGTTCCGGAAAGTGTAGGGACCCTGGACATTACAGATAATCCGGGAAATAGAGGGTGAAGTCTACCTGCGCGAATTCTCTGCTCGTGGAGCGCATGGAGCTCATCTGCCTCTGTCATGGTTAAAATTCTATAAAAACGAATTGTAGTGATCTTGATTTTGTTTGCTTGTTATGTTCCTGTGCCACATTATAGATAAATTAAAACATTTCCAGAACACATGATGAAGGCAAGTAGCAGTGACTTTAATGTGAACTCCTGTCGCCCTCCTCCTTCACGTGATCATCTAATCAGCCGGTTCTGTTCCAGCAGTGCATAGAATCATGAGCTTCAGTTTATTCTCAGATCAAACCCCAGTCTGAGGGGGACTGGATCACTTCAATTTTGATCATAAGATGATTGCTGGTGTCAGAAAAAAATTATATTTAAAAATTTTAAAAAACGATTGTTTTTCACACACTGATTTCACTATACATAGTTTGCGTGCGAAAATAATAAAAGACAAAAAAAAAAACCAAACATGCATCCTGTGTGTCAGTTCTGTGGGTGGAAGGTGGAGTAGACTTGTTGCAAGGTTGGAGGAGCCTGACGTGAGCTGACAGGAAGGACGGAGCATGCTCTTTATAACCACGGTGAGCAGAAACGCATGTCAGAATGCCCAGCCTATTGTACCGGGAGGTTGTCTGGTCCGTGGCCTAGTTCTGTCAGTCAGGAACATGTATCTGATGCTCCAGTAGACTCGGGATCACTGAAACCGTACAGTTGAAGACTGTAAGACTATAAGACACTACTGCAAGTCTGTTGGGGCGTTAGCTAAACGCTGGAGATGTAAACAGATCTTTATCAGCTTGTTGTCATTTTGTGTCCTTTACCGTAACCACCGTAGCAGTATTGCACCATCAGGAGTTCACACGTCAATCATCTTCACTGTTATTAACACTTCTGCAACAGGAATGTAATGCACCTGTAACACGGAGCCAAAGCAGACGTCGTCGTCTATCCCATAATCTCGCCGAAAGCAGAGTTTACTCGCTGCGAAGCCACTCTGTGTGCAGCTTTAAACTGAGCTTCTGTCACACTGTGCCCAACTTTCATTTCCTCTGACGCAGGCCTGGGCTGACTGCAGAAGCGATCACTCTTGTCGAAGTTTCTTGGCCGCGTGATCATTTTCCTAGACAAATCAGCTCATCCTCCACTCCCTGTTATTTGTTTTCATTTTACAAGCACCTTCCTTTCGGTTCCCGCCCCTGCTCGTTCTCTCTTCCTCAACTCTACTTTTGTGGTTGCTCTTTGTGTCTCCTTGTGTAGAGGTTCACAAACGAGGACCACCTCGCTGTCCACAAGCATAAGCACGAGATGACGCTGAAGTTCGGACCTGCCCGGACAGACTCGGTCATCATCGCAGGTATGTGTTTCCACCGAACCGGTTGGTCTTGTTGAGGTTGTGCAGGTGGACAGTGCTTCCTTGTACCACAAAAGCAGAATAGGTCAGTTCTTTGATTTGCACTCGTGGAGGAGTTTATATTGACAAAAAAAAGTGTATCTAATGATTTAATAGTCTAGAAATAAATATAGAATAGCAAGCATTTCCACTTTTGGGGTTTAAGGAGAGAAGATGACGGTGGAGTAAATATTGCAGTAGTTTAATGCCCACAAGGCAATAATGTATTACAGGGCTATTATTTATTCTTAAACATATTTGTTAGTCATTACTGAACACCTAATGTAAGAGAGGGGGTGGGGCTTACAGGAATCTTTGGTTAAGATTATTTTAAAGCCCTTATGTTCCTGTCATTCATTGTCAGTTGACCCCTGTCCTTTTTGATCGGTTAGAAAATCTTTTTCCTTCCATGAATTTTTGTATGATGGCTCATACTGGAGTTTTGCAAAAATGTGTGATGACGTCACACAAAAAAGCGTGATGTCGCTGGACATGTGGTGTACAACTGCATAGGAAAGATTAAATCAGGATATCAAAAAAAAAAAAAAAAAGATGTCAAACATAAAAGGAAATACAGTGACTGTTGAAGCGCCATAATGCCTTTAAGGGGTGAATGAGAACAAAAATATTAATCTGGTATGCATTGGGGTGGTGTGGTGGTTAGATCGTTCACCGCACAGCAAGAAGGTCCTGGGTTCGAGTCCCGGCCTGTGGAGTTTACATATTCACTGTAACCCCTGCGTGCCAGGGTTTTCTCCGGGAAATCCGGTTTTCCCCCGAGGAATAGAAATAGAAATGTCACTTTTTACGTCTATAGCCTGTCATCAGGAGCTGCAGTGAAGTCAGTCAGAAAGTTTATAATGAGTGCCTTGATTTTATGTACGCAGCTCTGATTTCTCAGTGACTCTGCTCTCACCTGTAATAAACCTTACACACCATGCAGAGTTACAACCAAACAAGTGATCTGCTTTAAGCGAAGATGAGTGTCAGGTGAGGATCTGTAGAATGGGTATCTGGAGCAGTTTGGCCGTCCAGTCTTCTTTCCCTTATACGATATTTCGAACCCCTTTGCTGTGTGCTGAATAGAGGAATTGTACGTATAGGTATTATATGTAACGAGATCTGTTTTCCGCTCCAGACCAGACGCCGACTCCCACTCGTTTCCTGAAGAACTGCGAAGAAGTGGGCCTGTTCAACGAGCTGGCCATGCCCTTCGAGCAGGAGTTCCGTAAAGCCCAAGATGATGATGACAAAAGAGCCAAGAACCCTGTGAGCATTGGGATTGGGTGGAGGGCTCCAATCGCTTAGACCGAGCTGCTCCAAGCTGAGCAACTTCATTGGCTGCTGCCAAAATATGGGGATTTATGGTCTGTGGACTGCTGTCTGCTCTCATGTCTCACATGTGCTCTCCCTTCCCCCTTTCTTTGCCTCTCTCTCTCTCTCTCTCTCTCTCTCTCTATCTCTCTCTCTCACTCACAACTTTTCTTGAAACTGCAGCTGCCTGCCCCTGGCTCTTCAGCTCTGGACATGAGTCTGCAGACGCCCTCAGACGTAGTTCGAGTGAAGGAAGAGGAGCTTGTAGATGTGGACTCCTCCCCTCCTGCTAGTCCAGACTCCATCTCTAGCCAGTCAGACAACAACATGGAGGCCACAACCAGGGGAATGGTACAAACACACACACACACACACAATAATTGTCTGTACCTTCAATTCATACTTGTTTATTAAAATCCATACTTCAGTTCTTCCCTACCAGATTTGCACTTCTTTCCTTTCTTCCTTTCTTTGCACCTCCTTCTTTCTGTGTTTCTCCCCTCGGATAGTTCACCTCCTTCCTTCCTTCTGTACTATTTCCTAGCTGAAATTCCCTTCTTTCAGCCGTCCTACAAAATAAAAATTTCACCTCCTTTCTTGTACTATTTGCTCTCTAAAATTCTTTGCAGTTCTCCCTCCATCCCTCCATCCATTCAACTAAAATTTACTTTACTAAAATTCCTTCCATCCATCCATGCATGCATTTTCCTTTCTAAAACCTCCACCTCCTTCCTTCCTTTATTAATTTTTCCTTACATACATCTGTCCCTCTCTCCTCCTTTCTTTCTGTACTTTCTTGTCTCCTTGCATCCTTCCTTTTATGTTTTCTGTCTTTCGTACCATCAGTCCCATACTTAAAGTCCTACCTCCTATTCATGGTAATTAATCTGTACCCCCTCAGTCCGTCCTTAACGAAACCATGCCTTCCTTTCCGCACCCGTTACGGGAAACCTGCAGTTGTTTCCATCCGTCCATCTTTCATGATTTGCTTATTTGTTGTACTGCTTTACCCCCTTTTTTTCCCTCTTGACTGGCTTCCTTTATCCCCTTCTTCCTCCAGTATTGGATCTACACTGGCTTGCGGTAGACACGGCTGACGGGTGGCTCCACGTTTTTATGAGTCTGTAGCCTGTTGTCATGCAGCTGTGATAAGCAAAGCCATGAATACACTTCCACAGTGTTATGCCAGCGTTATTATATGCCGACGCACAGCATGTCCCTGCAGTCAGGACACTCATAAATGACACATTCAGTCTGAAGTAATATTAGTAGCAGTGTAGTGCATGAGTGTAATGTTTATTGCAAAATAAAACTTTTTTATGGGCTTGGGGCTATGCATCCCAATTATTTTCCATTTGATAAAATGTTTTTGTAATAATGAGCCACTTTGTTTGAGTTAAATTGGGAGCTGGGCTTCTCTACACTGTTGTATGTAGGTATTATTTATTCTTCACATTGACCGGGGACAGTGTAGAGCATGTAGTTACTGTGGTGTTAATGACGGCTGATTCTTAAAGTAACTACCCCTTCTGTATTAATGCTAATGCTTGGAAAGCTGCACACCTATTGAGTGCCTCATTGTTATTTCATTCTTTATTGTTTTTAACTGTTTTAAGTTGTTTTAACCACCGTCATGTTTCTCCTCTCAGGAATCTCCGCCTAAACCAGTAGTGAGTTCCGCGCCGATGCCCGCTATCGTCCGTCCAGGCTCTCTTCCCCTGCACCTCGGCTATGACACCATGCATCCCACAATGCCTTCGCCCACTTCAGTCATCACGCAGGCCCCGCCCTCCAGCCGCACCCTTGGGTAAACGCTCTGCTTGCTCACCCTTTTAAATTCTGTTTAGTTTGAGATGTCGGGTTGATGTGATTATGGTCGTTATGAGTCATTCGTGTCTGGCTCTTGCGCTGGATTTCAGGACGGTTAGGTTAGGGAATATGTCCCGAGGAAATAAGAATCCTTTTGACACGCTTGATTTATGCTGAACCGTCCGCCGCCTTTGAGACCTGATTCTGTCCACCTATTATCCGGTTTCCTCATTCGTTCCACTCTGTTAAGAGTTCCCAGCAGCTCAGGAGGAGGAATACACGTCCGTGCTAATTTGTCACGTTTGTGGCTTGTGGACAGTCAAGAGTATTGCATTTTATCATTACAAGGAGAGAAAGAAGAAGTGACATGAGCTTGAAAAGTACTCAGAAACTCCTCGTAGTTATTAGACGTTAGCGAGGTAACTGAATGTGAATCCAGTGTTCGGACTGAAGAGATAATGTGTTTTAATGGAGACGAGTACAGGTGCTGAAGTGCAGCATGTACAGCGTACCCGGTCAGTAAACCAAAAAGTGGGGTTACACTGGAGTCTCGATGTCCACGGTCTCCTCGACACACCAGTGTCTGGGATCTTGATGAACTTGTAAACACGATTTCTTCAAGTTTCATCTCTTGGATGCGCCCTACCTCCTTTCCTTACCCCAATCGTACTCCGGGCGTGGCCATTGTGGAGTCCCTCGCTTTATTTAACCGTGAAGATCGCGGTCATCGTGGCCCCGTGGAAACCCAGTTTAACTTCTCAAGTGAAATAGATTACAGAACCAGAGTACACGGACCATGCTGGTATTTCTACCTTTGTGTGATTTTTAAAAAATATTTACGGGGTTCAATGGTGTATCTAGAAGTATACTGATAGGAGTAATATTTAATGATTGGGGGGAGGACAAAAACAATCCAGCCCTTCCTATCTCTTTACTCTGCCTGCAGGTCTCCAACTGGTCCATACCCAATGATGATGTTCCCCAATGGGCAACAGGTTCCCGTACTCCCGGGCCCCATGCAGATTTCTTCTGTAATATCAGTAAGTGACGTTCGTACCTCGTTTCACTCGCGTTTGCGGTAAACTGAGCCTGTTGATTTACATCCTGCTTTGGATGTGGTCTGAGGCAGGGGTGGCTCATGGTTAAAGCTCTGGGGGACTAATCAGAAGCTTGGGAGTTCAAACCTTTAACCCTCCACTGGTCGATTGAGTAAATGGAATAGATATTGTAGTGTTAATGAAATGAATGTGAATCGATCCTCCGTTTGATTTTCTAGTTGGCTCGGCCCATGTGCATGGTGCCTACCATTCCAGGGATCCCAGGTCCTCCGCTGGGTGGAAGCAGCAGCGGCTCCTCCTCTCCATCTGGTTACAACCCCCACGCGGAGGCTAAGATGGTGAGCGAAAAACACGTATGTTAACGGTACGGTCCGAGCGGCAGGAAGACATGCTCTTAAATTCTTAGCTTGCCTGTGAGCGTATATCATCTGGGTGCCACTTTTCACAACAAACAGACAAGTACTGGCTGTAGTTTAAAAAAGGGAAGCGTGGGTTGTACTTCGTGACATTTACTTAAGGGGAAGTGTTTTCGGTAAGGCGTTACATATTTTAATACAGGATTAAAGCATTTATAAACGTGCAGACATGCACTCAGCTGGGATATCTAAATCCTTTAACAGTTCAGTGTGTGTTTATGAGGCGTAACCCTCTGGAATGTGGTGTTTGTGCTCCCTCAGCGGCTGAAGGCGGCGTTGTCTCAGCAGACCACGGCAGCCTGCGTCAGTGTGGCGATGGGATCCAGTGCCATGGTGCCACAGAGGATGGAACAGAGCCAACTTCTGGTGCAGCAGCCTGATGCGCCGTCGCCTGCACAGCCCCAGGTCCTCAATATCCCATCATGTGTCATATTACCGCACATGCATAGTTAACTATCTGCTGCATATACACTACACCTCGGGCTGAGTGAGTAAAATTATTGCGGCACACAGTTCATGATGAGGTGACTGCGGGAGGGGCTTTATGACGGCTTTGGGCTGCAGATTTAATTCAACATAGCTGTGCGTTGATAATTCAGAAAACAGTCTGTTATTCGGGAATGAATCAACTAATTAATTTGCCTTGTAAAAATTATTCAGCTGTCAGCCAGCTGAGTCCTCGGATGATATGTTGGAGCACAGGAGGCAGGTGTATTTTCGGTCAAGAGTAGCATATTATGAATTTGATTATGAAAAATGGACAGGTGTTTGAAGTGTGAAACGAGTCCTGATAAACCTTACATGAACCCTGCGATGAAATGGCCGTGCCAGACACATCAAAACGCTGAATGGGGGAGAAAAAAAAAACAATTCAGAGAATAATTGTCGGTTGGGTTTTCCAGGTGTCTCCGGCTCAGCCGACAGGTGGGCGGCGGCGACGCACGGTGGACGACGACCCGGACGAGAGGAGACAGCGCTTTCTGGAGCGTAACCGAGCGGCCGCGTCTCGCTGCCGGCAGAAGCGCAAGCTCTGGGTGAACTCTCTGGAGAAGAAGGCCGAGGAGCTGACGTCCATGAACGTCTCTCTCACGGTACGTGACCTACACACACTGCTCTCTTAAACCAGGTGCACGCCGCAACACTGTCATTTTATTCTGAGTAAAAATGTTGGTGACATCCTGTGGTGTTGGCATAGAAGTTAATCTCGCTTTAGAGGAAATCAGGGCAGGAAGTCATTTAGTCGGTGTCTAAGTTTAACACTTTTCAGGAACCATAGTCATTTCATGCCTTCACAGAGTGAGGTCTTACCTCCTGCTTGAGGTTTGTCTGAATTATCAAGAACATCTGGAAATGCCTGCAGAGGTTTCTGTTTGATCAATCAGCCTCTTTTGTTTGTTCACTTGTGCTTATCTGTGTGTGTGTGTGTGTGTGTGTGTGTGTGTGTGTGTGTCTCAGAATGAGGTGTCTCTGTTACGAAACGAAGTGGCTCATCTGAAGCAGCTGCTGTTGGCCCATAAAGACTGTCCTGTCACCACCTTACAGAAGAAGGCCGCCTACCTGGGTGAGTCACTCCATGAGAAAAATTCTGTTTGTGTGTATTTCGATAATATACAACTGCATTAGCCCGACTTTACGTGATCCCACATTTGAATGAGAGTTGAAAATGTAACTAGATTGTGATTTTTTTACAAACCGGGTTATGCTTTTGGGCATGAAAGCCTGTCGCAGCAACACATTACCGCTGTATTCGCAAATTACTTTTCAGAGAAAAAAGTTCACTGCGTCAGCTTTTGCAACAAGTGCAGCACAAAAATAGGGAGGAGCACTTCTCTGTATTTTTGTTGCATCAGCGAAACAGAAATAACAAACGGGACTTGTACAATATAACATAAAAAATAATTGTAGCAATGAACTTATAAGTTTTAAGTTTTATATACTACAATCTCGTTTGCTATCTTGGGATAAATAGCGGTTATTCGCCAATGGCAGATTGGGCTTTGCGGAGTAGTCCATGAGACGGAATGCCGAGGAGATTATTCAATTCACTGATCTGAGGCCAGGAGTTCTTTCAGTATGTACTACACCAGAACAGTGATCTAGTGAGATTTTACTTTTCGCTTCTTCAGGCACATTCGAGGTCACGCACGCTCCGTTACGATGTCTTTTACACTCATTCCGAGTTTTAAAACTTGCTTAATTTAAATACTACGAGGACGCATGAGAAAAGCAAAAGCAGATTTTTATGGTTATTTTTTCAGATTTAAGGCATGAAAATAAGTACACTGCCTGCTCTATCAAGTTTTATTCAATTTCCAGGATTTTAGAAACCTGACCTGGGCAAGCTGTGATGTGCTGAATAAACCCCAAGCTGGAATGCAGAGGGCACATAATTGTTTCAGTGTGTACTACACTGAAACACATGAAACGCAAATTTAAGAGGGTTTTATGGTTTATGTTTGTTTTAAGTGTGAAAGTGGTCACGTGCACTCCATTTCATCGTCTTTTAAAAACTCATTCTGAGTTTTAGTATGTACTACATGGAGAGATAAGAAAAGCACATTAACACACACAGACACACCTGAGCAGGACTGGAGTGCACCTGAATGTATAGAGCCTGAACTGGATTCAGTATGTTATTTAGATGGTCTGTGATTGGTGGGTTACTGATCCGTGCCTGTTGTGTCCTCCAGGAGAAGAATCCATGAAGGTGTGCGAGGCCACGGGTTCTCCAGCTCCAGTGATCCAGCACAGTTCCGTGGCGTTAAGTCCCTCGGGATCGTCCGGGCCGAACGGTGTGAGTTCGCGGGCTGCCGCCGAGGCTGTCGCCATGTCCGTGCTGGCCGGCATGCGCACCCAGCGGGCAGAGAGCGGGCCCTCGCACGTCATCATGACCACACAGGCCCAGCCTTCGGCCAGATGATGAGCCCAGGACTAGGAGAGGAGAGGAGCGAGGGACAAGGCCAGATCCTCCCTATCCTTTTTTTTCTCCTCTCCCTGACCCTCTCTTACGCTGTCGCCCTCTTCTGGCCCGGAGCTGGCCCAGAGAATTTTGGGAAAACAAAGAAACTTTGGAGAACAAAAGAGCTTCCTGTTCACTATGTCATAGACTACAGGGGCTGGACTCCGATCCTCATCTTTACTCTCATCCAAAATCCTTACTAACTCCACTTTCGCGCCATCATCCCTGCCCTCCTCATACTCCCCGCCTTCCATCTTCATTCTCCTCATTCTTCAGCTCAGTCTGAGGACAGAACAGGGCTTCCTGAAGGACCGACACGGTGACTGTGATCCGTGGCATAGGTATTATAGGTAGATTATAGGTACACGTGCGTCTCATTTCCACGTTCAGAGAGCAACGCGGATGGCTGATCAGTGGCACGGTGTCTGTGCGTGCGTGTGTGAGAATGTGCGTTGACGTGTGATGTGGTGGGCGCTTTGGCAAAAATATCATATCTCAGAACACTTGAAGCTCTTTTTATGATACGCGGCGGATACAGAGGCGTTAAGGTTGGTTGAGTATCATCAAAAACGGCGAGTCCTCTTTATGAAAAAAATTATGGACTCATATTTTTATTCAACATTTCTAGCAGTTCAGAAGTATTGAAAAAGAGGGAATATGTTTCTATAAATGGATCTCGTCATCGGCTTAAACATCCGGTCAGTAAAGACGTAGTTCCAAAAGCTCTGAGAACCGATGGGTCTGTGGACGTTGCCTTCATTCATCTTTCGAAATTCCTTTCGGAAGGCTTGTTTAGATGTTGTTTTCCTTGGATGCAGAAAAAAGGAAATTTTTTTCAGAGAGTAAAAACTTCTCTCTTATTAGTTTTCACTGCAAGAAGCCTTTTGAAAAAAATAAATATTTGTGAATCCAGACAAAGGGGCGGCACGGCGGTGTACTGGTTAGCATGTCTGCCTCACAGCAAGAAGGTCCCGGGTTCGCTCGGGTGTTTGTGTGTGAAGTTCGCGTGCTCTCCATGTGATTGCGTGGGTTTCCTCCTACAGTCCACTATGGGATAACTGGCTGTTCTAAATTGCCCTTAGGTGGAAGTGTGAGTGTGAATGTTGACCCGTCAGTGGTCTGGTGAGCTGTTCGGGGTGTACCTGAAAAGTCAGTGTATGAATTCAGACATAAAACGGTGCCCCCTGCAGTTCACAACCTGGAAGTACATGGACACTCTTCACATTTTATATATATATTTATGTTGTTATTATACTGTTAGCATAGCATTGCAGAAATGCTTTTTTGCTAATTAAAATTGCAATAACTGTAATATTCGGCTTATTATTATTTTATATTTTTTCAAAGCACAGTTCATTCATTTTCACCCTAAAATGAATCTGAAATGCTGAAAGACAAGCAAAGAAATATTATTGTTTTTTTTAAAGAGGTTTTTGAATTTTTTAAATAATATATACCATTTTGAACATGAATAAATGGAACACGCAGACCCTAAAAGTGATCACCCGCTCAAGTTTGTGACACTTTAATAACATTGCGGTGTTGATATTGTTACCATACTGACCCTCCCTAGCATGTGGTGTGATGGCGTACATGCTCATACTTACTGCTTTTCACATTTTACCCACGTGAACGAGTCGAACGATTGTACCAAAACTCTGCAATACTTTTTTTTTAATGAAAGTAAAAAACCTTCCCGTGTGTGTTGGTTAAATCTGGTCTCTTGCATTTGGCTTGGTTTTCATTTCAAGGAGACCAACAGGACGCCTTTTCTGGAGATCTGACCTCATTTTAACCCCTTTATAATAAGTTTTTATATGCAAAGCTTTTATAATCAATGAGAATATGGTTGTGTGTGTGTGTGTGTGTGTGTGTGCAGGAATGTACATCAGAGTATAACAGTTTAGAATTCATGGGACTGATACACTAATGTTGGCAAGCTTTATTTTTCTGTTTGCTATATTTCGGCACATCTTCCTCAACACATTGCTCGATCCACTCTTTTGGTGTTCCTTGTCCCCAATTTCCCCCCCCCAGCCCCCACCCCCCCACCATAAACTAGCTCATGTTTACATTTCATTGTTAATTGAAATCTCTTTGTTGGGATTCCTGTGTTGTGTCAGAGATGATGGTGCCAGCATGTCTGGTGGTATTTTTTCCCCCCTCCTTTCAAAAATTCTCCATTATGAACTCTGCTGTACGTTCGGGCCAGGACGGAGCCGAGATCTGGGGGTGTCCAGCCGGTTATCCATTTCACCTCGGATTATTTTCACATCATTTAAAATAGATTAAGGCCTTCACCTGTGTGTGAATCTTTTTGTTTCAAAGACTGAAGCGTTTTTTCTTCAGGCAGTTACGAAGACATGAATACATCATGCCTTTATAGCAGACACGTACCGATTAAGCAATATTTCACCCAATCTTGATATTCTAAATGCTTTAGTGTCATTCATACCTCTACATTCCAGTTGAGAGGATACTACCTATGTAGGCTAGACTAAAAGGTTTAGTGTTCATTCATTCTACAATAATAATAAGCAATGAATTATTTTTCTAGTGACAAATATAAGTAGTAATTCTACATTTATATTTATTGGTATCAAATTAACTACAAACCGTGAAAACAGTCCATTTTGAACAAGGAGAATTACAGACATGAATTATAATCTAAAGATAAATCTTATAATCTATTTGTATTTCTGTAAGGGGCGCGCTATCTTTTCATTCTTTCGTTTTCTGATCAGATATTTTCCTGGAATTCTTACGCGTCCTGAGTGCCACATAAACATCATCTCTTCAGCTCGTCCTTACTCAGAGCTCCGCGCCGCGATTTGGGGGCATGAGGAAAAAGGAATGCCAGCGTGAGAAAACGTCTGTGCTCCCTTTGACCAAAGTTCTTAGCAATGTAATAGATTAGTTTTCATTTCAGCACAGGTCTACTGTACCCACGTATTATAGCACTCGTGCTCAGAAACGCCTTTGAATACTCGTCCTGTAGTGTCGCTCGATCAGAACTTTCTGCCTTAATGCGTGCTGCTCTAAAGCCCTGGTCAGGTTTCAGTTTTCCAGGTTGCCCACAGAAATCTCTGTGCCAAATCTAGCAGGATATTTTAAAAAGCTTTATATTTTGTATCGCAACAAATTAAATACCAGATGCCTTTATAGATGCTGAAACCGCAGGGAGAACGTAAACAGCTTGTGCTGTGTTTGTGTACTGTACTCATTACTGCCATCTGGACCTGGTTCTCTGTCACTGCACCATGTTACTTCATGAAGAGGTGAAAGGAAACTGGACTGTTTTAATACTCGGACTTCCCTTTCATTGATTTTATTTTAAGAAGTACTTTTGTTTAAAATTGAAAATGTACACAGTTTAAATGGTATGTTTTCGTAAATTTAGTCAGTCTTCCAAGTGTATGAATTGTCAGGTAAGAGAAATCTGTCTCTCATTGTCATCACCCTCCAAATCCTGAAAAACAGAACAGAAAAAAAGGGTTCATCTCGTCGACTGGAGCCCAAATTCCCTGGGAAACAAAAGAGCAAGAAAGGGAGCCTCTTAGTCTCAGGGTGGGAGGGAATCTCTCTAACCTGTCAATCACAGCGATACGAGTCAATCGTGTGAGATCCTTTATGCAGAAGATGGCGGATAACACTTTCCTCTGAGTGTTTGTACAATAAATTTAGGAAGGGGGGTCAGCATGGCTGCCATTTGCTACGCAGTGAATTTTTATTCTGTGTGTATCGAATACAGTAGTTTGTGTTGTCTGTGTGACTTTTTTATGGGGGGTTGGGGGGGGGGCAGGATGCATTTTTATTTATGGGCAGGGATGAGATTAAACGAGACAGACTTGCAATACTGATTTTCCACGTGTCTTGTAGCTCCATTGAAACTGTAATGAAGCGGACATTTTGTCTGATCGAGCATGTTTGGGAGAAATGTGAATTAAGTGTAAAGTAGTGTTTTTTTGTTATTTTTTTCCACCCGATGGCTATTTCTTTAAATTGAACAGGGAATGTTTAGCAGTAATTGTGTGACTTGAATTTCCCTTAATCCTGTATTTTACACAGAGTGTAATTAGCGGAGAATGTAACGGCACGTTGAAATGCACTAAAATGTGATAGAGGTTTAAAGATTTTTGTATTTTATGACCTTTTGCTGCTGACCTTCATACGGCATGTTCAGCGTCAACAGGAGTTTGCATAGGTTTTAATTCCTGTTCGTGTCAGGTTCAAGGGTTTCTCAGCAGCCACTTCACGCTTATCTTACAGTCCGATTAGACTGTTTTAATGCCCGACTGAGTGACTGTTCTCATATCGGGGGGAAAAAAAGGAGGGCAGGGAAAACCTTTCAGCTTTCATATTAAATGATTGCCGGCACTTTTTTTCTAGTACATCTGTTCTTTATTTTGTGCAGTGACGACTGTCATCATAAATACTCCTTTTCTTCACCCCCCTTTTTGTAATACTGAAATGTAGACCATTTTAGGCCTCCTACTTGTTTTTCTTGAGTGTCTTTTCTTAGTCACTGTGTAACCATGATTTTTTTTTTTTCAGATTTTTGTTTCTACAAATTTATAAACAATAGTAAAAATGCTTTAAGAGTCATATAGCCTGTATATCTTGAGTTTTCACCTCCCACTGATGTTAACAGCTGCCCCCCCAAGAAATTTTATAAACTCCACTTTTATGCTAATACACCATTAATTTATTTAAATAATACAGAATTATAAAATATATGAACATAATCCCTCAGACCTATATCGTATAGTAATGGTTAACGTGGTATGTAGTTAGAAAGGTAACTTGAAAGATGTTCTTTCAGCTTTTAATTGTAGACACTCCCGGTTGGACTGATTTTCATTGGAGATTTCTTTACTGTACATATGTGTACTATATATAAATGTATTTACTTTTTCATGCATGTTGAAGTGAAATACGAAGCACACTTGCAGTGCTGCAGTTTTGATTAAAGAAAAAGCAATTAAACACCATTTCTGTGTCTTTGATCAGTTATAAATGTAATCAACAAAGTCGAGCAATAAAGTCTTTTATATGTTGAGCCGGAATGGGCAAACGTTTGAAAGGCATGGCTCTTTTTTCCATTATTTGTTTTAAAGGAAGCAATAAAGACTTAACAGCACTCCATAAAAACATGACTTTAAATGATAAATGGAATTGAAATCACTCAAAGGAAGCTAAATCACTAATTAGATGTCTATTAAAAATGCTGAGAGACCTTACATTTTTCTTTTTTATACACAAGTTGCGATCTGCGGGGTCCAATCACTCTTCGCAAATTGTGCTCCCATCGCCTAATTCTCGTGGAGATATAACAACCGCTTACTACATGATCTATGATGATGTGTCTACATTTTATTTATATTAAAAACTGAATTAATTGTTGGTGGCAGATAAGCCTCACAAAGGGTTCTGTGTTCCAGTCGTGGGCTCGGGCACTTTGTGTGGAGTTTGCTTGTGTGGGTTTCCTCCAGGCACTCCGGTTTCCTCCCAGAGTCCAAAGGTATCCACGTAAGGTTAATTGCCCCTAGATGTAACAGTGAATGGTTTTGTTTGTGTTGGCGATGGTCTTGCAAGCTGGATGTACCCCTGCCTTTGCCCAGAGCTGGCGGAGATGGTTTCCAGTCTCTCAGTGACCTTAATAAATAAGTGAATGAGTAAATGAATTTTCCAAGCGTGAATTGAGCTTAAAAAATTGTGTGTGTGTGTGTGTGTGTGTGTGTGTGTGTGTG
>JBCNYG010000003.1:24743810-24757180 GCA_039654305.1 Porochilus rendahli | reverse complement strand
TCTCTCTCTCTCTCTACCTTATTTGCATTTCTTTCACTGCTGGCACTGCTGTTTTTTGTTGACTTGTTCCGTTCTGTTCTTGAGAGTTGCCATTCTTGTTTTCTAATTTAATCTAATACCCTGTGTATGCAGCTCCACACAGCAAAGTCGAACAGCATGACTTAATATTGTGAAACAGACTGCAATCCTGAAGAGCAGCATCATTTCAATATGCTTTAATGTGAAAATATTACAAATCCAGACTTTCCTTTGGCAACAGTTCAGGATTGGTGCTGAGCGTAGAACCTACTGTGCGCAGTGTATAACCTACTGCCAGATGTAGGAGTGTTGCAGCATCTCCGAGGAAGTCTCCTATTGGGCGAAGCCTTGGCGTGGGCCCGGGAATGGGCAGAAATATAGTAAATACAGGGTTATAGGGTTTAAACCTGTGTAAAAAAAATAACGGCAATGGAAATTATTCAGTAATCTGTATTTTTTAATGGTAGAATGCTTTCTGATTGGTCAGAAAGTGTGCGTTATTGTTATTATTGATATTATTTTAGTGCCGCACAGGTATTCCCTGCTGTATCAGGTTATTATTGATACTCTTGTACTATACGTTGATGTTTCTTTAGTAGCTCATGCACAGGGTCTTCTCCAGGGGAAACTTCCTGTAATCCAAGAATAATAATGAACAGGTTTAAAAGATTTCAATTATTAAAATAATTTTAGATTAAAAATTTTTGTCTATTTTTTCCGGAAGTAGCTCTGTAGTATGTGGGATAGTGTACAGCCAGATGGTCATCAGAGTGATACGAGACCCTAAATCACCCTACCGGGGGATCATTTTCAACAGTGACCAGCTTGCGGCACGTTATCTCTTAACCTGAATACCGACAAAATGCATAATGCTGTGTTTACTAATAAATTAATCATTGTAATTGTATAATAACATGCTGTAGAGGATATAGAGAGCTTTTGGGATCACAGGACTCGGAACATTGTGCCTCATCATCCTATTTTATTCCTCATATTCCACAAGACGGTTGCTCACAGTCCCTTTCACTGTTCTGTATCATTCATGCAACAAATTGGTGGTATAAAAGGTCTAACTTGTGATGTCCTGTCACCAACTTAACTCCGTTTGTGTACTGTTGGTCATTAGCCTGAGCGTAGAAACCAGTGAACGGTATTTACTGAGATTTTTTTTTACGTTTTCTTTATCAAACGACATTTAAACCTCTGTTGTTCTGTTCATCCTGTACTGTGTGTTTGTGCGTGAGCGGTTCCTAGGTGGCTGCCCTCACTCCACACGCGCAACAACTTATAAATGTAACGTCCTACTAATTCTGTTCATTCAGCACACCTCAGTACTCACCACTGACCCCAATATATGCACTTGGGCTGTGACTCATACCCGCCCTGTAGATCTCGTTAGCCTGCTCTGACGGAAATGTTTACAGAAGCCATTCTGAGCCTTTGTGATAATTAGAACACTGCAGTGATACGGTCTACAGTCAAATAACACCACTTCGCCGAATCTGCATGCCTCAGTCTTTAAACAGAAGCACCTGGCTATTGTTAGCACCGACTGTTTATCTGCTGTCAGCACGGGGGGTGGGGTGGGGGGGTGGTGTGTTTGAGTGTCGTGTGTTGAATGTGTTGCCTCGCTGCTTCACTATAGAACCCACTGGTCAGGTTTAGCCTGTGGAGTTCGCTCTTCATAACCATTTGGATCTCGTCTTTGACTTGGTGTGTGTGTGAGGTAGTGTGAGTTCGCTGATTGGCTGTTTAGTGGATAAGTAAAAGTAATAATACTAATATAAAAATAATATAGATGTAATGGTTTGGTTTCTCAAAGATCTGTGGATAGTTTATGGTTCTTTTCTTGCTAAAGGTGTTTCTGCCGGGAGTAGCGACATGTAGTCAGACATGGCCAGGTGTGGGAGGGGTATGGTCCTATATGCCTCCTTTAAGTTTGAAGAGACCATGTCAAATGTGTTTTTACTTCTGGTGGAGCCCTGCACATATTGCACGAATTTAAGCAAGAAAGTATTTCGACAGGCCTGGTTAGTCTCCATCTACAATAAAAACTCCTTCAGGATGAGCCTTCTGCTGCCTGCTTAGCACATTCTGGAGCTGAGAGAGAGAGCCATGCTAACGCTAGCATCAGAGGGTACGTGCACTGCAGCATTGGGCACAACTGTCAGTTCTCCAGGCAGATAAGAAGGCCTGCACATAACAGTCATTGTCTCTAACTCGGGAGAGCAGTGGGTGTTTATAATCCTGCTATTTTTAGACCAGCCTTGATGTTCTCCCCCTCTGGTCTTAACGGTGCTACCGGTCCTGTCGACGCGGTGCATGGCACTGAAAGTTAGCTGTACTGCCATGCCGTCTGCGCCACTTCCCAGGCACGACAATAATCCAGGGAGCACTCGGTGATCTCCGAATGTCCGGCGGAATGTTGCGAGGCTGATAAATCCAGTGTAATGTCACTTTGTCATGTGAGTCCAATGCTCCTTAACTCTGCACTGGTATACACAAGTTTGGAATCATCGACCCGCACAATCCACCACATAATCAGTAACAAAAAGCACTGGTATAGAGAGCGCCGTGCTGCGGCGTATGCACACGGCGCCATCTTACTTGAACGAATAGGTCCCCTCATATTCTGCTAACTTTTGTTAGTGTTTGTGTTCGTACTGACATAAACACAGCTTTTCCTTTGAAGTGGGGAACCAAATTAAGTGACTTGGACTGAGCCTCACAACACTATTCCAGCCAATCAGCAACAGGAGGAGTTTGTCCTCATGCACAGCACAGACACACAGTGTTGCTAATTGGCTGGAGGAGACTTTGGGGCTGTATTGCCTTGTCAGTACAAAGGCATCAAAAGCAGTGGACAAAAACGGAGGTGTATAGTGTTTGTTTGTTTGTATGAGGAGGAGTACAGGTGTACTTGTATTTTATCTGTTGTATTGAGCTTCATCACATCAGCATTGCATTAATGGGTGTTTATCTACCAACCCACCAGTGTTGCGTTGCTCAGTGTCTGCGTGTGTGTGTGTGAGTGTGAGTGTGATATTAATGTGAGTATCACTTGCTTCCAGGGCAGAAATGCAGGCTTGGTTGTGTGTGCGAGTGTGTGCATGTTCCCATGAGCTGTATTTGGTGGTAACTGGTCGCAGGGGTCACTAGGGTTCAGTGTGACCTTTCTTCACTCGGGAGAACACTACAGACCTGGTTGTGGATTTAAGGAGGAGTTTTGTAACTCTTCTGTTCCATGTTGGTCCGTATCAACTCACACTCCTGATAAGGATTTACGGTGAAAACTCATGGTGGAACAAAAGACTTCTCTGCTTTAGTTTGGATTTCTGATTCATAGATCCTAAGGGGTTTCATTTATTTGTGAAGTTATGTGTTTGAGGTCATTAAGCAGCAGGATGTTTAAACAGATTGGAAAAATATACAGTCACCTCCTTTTGGATGTTTTTGAATTTTATATTATTGGTGTTTGGGTTAAATGTGGTGAAGTGCATACGAAAACCTTTCCGCTTAGTTCTCAGAAACCGATTTAAAGATTCGTTCCTGGAGAAGCGATTCAGGCGGAGTAGATTTTTATATGAATGAGTTATTTAGCGACTCATCCAGTACCAGTTTAGTTTTATACAGATACAGAGATCACTTGCACTCAGTTTTTCACACACACACCCACACACTCGTCAGAGCCACACCCTTACAGCACGGCTTGATCATCAGTCACATTGAAAAAGCTCACTGAATCACGATGTCCTTATTTGCCAGGTTAAATGAGGCAGGAGCCCAGAGGGAGCAACTCACTAATAGAACCAAGTGCAACACCGAAGCAGCACAGCCAAGCGCTGGTGAACATGACCTACTTTAAAAGCACACGGTTAACTGTAACAGCGCTCTCAGACACCCAACACGAAACGTCGGAACAAAGACGGGCTTCAGGCTTACATCATCGCTCCTGAGCGTGCATTTACATCTGTTCAGGAAGTTTATTCATTCTGGGACTCTTCAATAGAAAGGATTGTATTCTGGTTTATAGGGATTGGGAATGTGATGTCATGTCAGAATGTTGTTTGGGTAACAAAAGCTGAGGCATTACAGCGAGCATGTCATCGTGCTAAAATTATATATTTATTATACATCCATTTTGAATGGTGTATGATTTATTATAATTTTTTTGGTCATTAATTTTAGTTTATTGCTTTTTCATATGTTTTAATATAGTTCTAAACTAATTTTTAATTTTTGTATAATTTAACAAACTGTCCATAATTGACTTTAATATAATCATCTTGATAATTTTGGGACTATCACCTTGGTGCCTCAGGCAATTTAAATGCCATACCACAGCTCAGTGTGGAAATTTGTAATCCCTGTATGCATCCATCTGCGAAATTACACACGCTTACAGTGACTCTGCGTATTCATATACCGTTTACAGCATAAATAAATACACACCAGTGTGATCTCTCTCTCGCTCTCTCTCGCTCTCTCTCTATTTTTCCTTTACTTTCCTTTGAGGTTGTTACATGTGCGTAACAGGTTGAGAGTAATTACAAAATGTGTAAACACCTCATCATAGTCATATCTCAATTTTTTATTTTATTTGCATTTCAAGTATTATCCCTCAAACTGCAGTTGGGTTGTTTAGATTGTTTACCAATTCCATAATAAAACAAGTACATTTTTACTTCTTTTTTTATTCCCAAATTAAAAGCTTGCTTTTGGGGGAAAGCAGCTAACTCCACATAAATAACAGAATAAATTAAATAAAATGCTCGGCTTATCTGGTTTATCTCATCAGTAGACAGTGCAGATGTATAAAACCCTTTTTATGAGTTGTGTACACTCGAGGTGAAAGGGAACTTTCGTTTTCTTTTCCGAGCCTTGACCTAGTTACCTCCACCGAGGTAGTGATTTTATTTGTTTGGTTTGTGTGTTTGTTAACAGGGTTAAAAAAGGTTATGTGCAGAAGTTCATGGAATATCTGACCAGAGGTTGGGCTTTAGACAAGTGAGACTTTGGTGAAGAAATTCTGGATGCCGATTTTTGTTTTTTAAATATTCTTTAATATTGTGTGTGAGAGAGAAAGGATGATTTTTTTTTTACATTTTTAGTTCATTTGGGGCATTGCTGGGCTTGGTGGATGTTTGCACTCTTTTGATTTTCACCTTTTCAAGTCCTAAAGAGAGGATATAAAATTATCACTCAGGAAATGCAAATTAAATCTGTGCTGCTGAATCACAGAAATGAGGTCAGTCGCCACTGGTGTATTGCAGAAACAGGACTACATCACTACAGACTTTAATCACTACAATGCAAGCTGGTTTAATGATATTGTTTATTTTGGACCCCAAAAAAATTTTTGACTGATAGATGTTTTTAAATTTACCCACTAGTGGCAGATAGACCAAGAAAAGGAATTTTGTAAAACCTTACCAGAATAGTAAGCATTTATTTACCAAAAGTTTTATTAGGTAGTGCTCAAGAAGAGTATGATACCGGACTCAACGTCATAACTGTCAGCCATTGGTGATGAAAAATGACATCATCCAGCCATAAAACCTTAATATTTTCTTTGTATTAACTACACTGGAAATACTTAATTTATTGCTATTGTAACATAATGGGCTTCTTGCATGTCGGGACTTGATGCATTTTTTATAGCACAAATCTTTTGTAAGTTCCAAAAAACATGCCTTGTTTTGAATTTTTAATTTTTTTTGTCTATGAGGTCATAGCATTGGGCGAATGTTAGCTTTGGTGTTCAGATGTTTTGTGCTATTGTTATTATTATTGTTGTTATTATTATTATTGTTGTTGTTTTGTTGTTGTTGTTGCTATTATTATATTATTATTATTATTATTATTATTATTATTAAGTGTAATTATTGTTATTATATTATTATTATAATTATTATTAAGTATAATTATTTTCTTATGTTCATAATAGTATGTATTATGAACTTGCGTACAGTCCGATGCCTTTCTGCAGCCAAAAATTGGTGATATTGTTATGAATGTGCTGAATGTCATCTGAGATATTTTAAGGAGCTCCTGCAGACACCAAGTATAAAATAGCACAACACAAACAGTAGAGTAGAACAGCTTTCTAGTGGATGAGCAGGAAAGCATAAATGCCAGAAGTCTTGGTGCAAGTAGCTCATTTTTACTCCAACAAAAACACCACCATGATGGAGATAATTCTACACATATCTGACCGATATGCTGAATATAAAAATATTATTCAAAACCAGCAGTTAATACAAATTACACACATTAATCTTCTATAATCACTCGAGAGAAAACACTCCAGCTGCCAAGATAAACGTTTGTACTTATACAAGCGAAAACCGGAGTTACATTCTCACTGGTGTGGTGTAAATGTGCTGCACGGGTTTTGAAGATATTTCATTAGAGTGATAGCTAACGAAGTTACACACAAGCGGGAAAAATTCTTCACATCAATTTGTACTGATTTTTTTTTCAACCCGAGTTATTCTCTTTCTCCACATTGCTTTCAGTGGCATCGGACACCTCAAATTGTTCGCTGTTGAAACTCACCACCTTCCAGTCTGTCTCTCCTTCATCAAGACTAATCATCTTACACGGAATTCACAACCATGCGCCTGCTTCAGATTCTTCACCACATCCTCAGTGTCTTTTAATTTCCTCCTGCTGCTTTCGGAGACCCGTGTGAAGCTGTATGTATGAGGGGTGTACGGAAACGGTTCTCAGCCTTAAAGATAATCTCGTAATCTTAAATTCTTCTGTTTTAGGCAGGAAAAGCTTGTGCTACTTGAAGCCTTAAGGGATTAATTCACTGACTGGCTCGTGTGAATGTTTTCTTTACAGAGATGCTTTGGAGACTTTAAACATTTTTTTTTGCAGTGTATGGAAACTCTTGTACCAAGTGGATGTGTGTATAGAATGAGAACAATCTGACCATACAGTCCGAAACAGGATGCAATATACACCTACATACACTGGACACTCTTCTTCTAAGATAAATTATGACTTGCTAATAATCAATGATTACACTCTTAGCATGGAGTGATATCATGTACCAAAAACAATTGTTAATGAGCAAACAACAAATACTTTTTATCTGTTTGTAGTTTGTGGAATATCCATTACACATGCTGTTTTATCTGATCTCACCTATATACATACATATATACATATATAGGAAGCACCTATATGTCTATAGCAGCTATAAGTCAGTCACTCCAGGACTTCATAGGCTTTTTTTGTAATCATTGTGATTTGAAATTTATTTATTTTTTTTTTTTTGTGAATAACATTTCAGGATGATGTGAGAAGTCATCTTGCCGGATTAATAATTTAAAAAAAAAACGTAAACAGTGAAGTGAAGTATTATGGCATGGCTGAACATTTACACTGAGGGCTGCTATATTCGGTGGAACTTGTAGTATAATAAAGTTCCACCATTTCCTGTCAGCATTTCGTTCAATTCATTCAGTTTTATTTGTATAGTGCTTTTTAGAGTTTACATTTTTCTATAACCCCCTACACATAAACCATAATTTGTAGAAGACTTCGGAGAAGACAGCACTTGATGAAAGTTCATCTAAATCTTAACTTTAGATTAAAATCTGTTTTTGTTTTTTAAAGATTTTATGGGTAATCTAAGCCAGTGCAGCTAACTGGGTTATCAAATGCCGGCCATGTCTCTAACTGTCTGTGGTGAGAGGCGAGCTGTCCAGGGTTACTCTGCCCTCGCCCAGAGTGGGCTGAGATGGACATCAGATTCCCCGCAACGATAATTAGGATTGAGCGGTTCAGAAAATGAACGAATGAAGGAAAACCTAAACCTTTCAACACCAACACAAATCTGTCAATAAATGGTATCTGTGATAGCTCTGGGTTACTGATCAGAAGATCAGCAGTTCAAGCCCTAATATTACCCAGCAACCACTGTTGGGCCCCTAATCAAGGCCCTTAATCTTCAACTGCTCATTTGCATAAATCAGATAAAAATGTATGTCACTCTGGATAAGGACTTCTGCCAAATGCCATAAATGTAAATGTATCAGAATCTTATACCTACACGTTAACTACATGTTTACTTGGTTATTGATGACATCATTCTATTTTCAAATAACTCCCCATAAAACAATTAAAACAGAGGTGGTCAACCTTTTTTTTTTTTTTTGCATACTAAGAGAAAGGACTCAAGATACTTTTATTAAGTGCTGTCTACTCTTAAGTGTTGTTGACTGTATTTCAGCCTTCACGATTGTTTTGGTTTCTCAATCATGAACTTTCACCAGTGGCATGGCAGCCAAAACTCTCAGGTTCCCCTGTTTACAACACAAACATGGTGTTTTCAGCAGTTTTCACCAGAAAGCATCACTATGGCAGCGGAAATCTGGTTTTAACCTGAACAGAAAATAAGAATGCATGCCAAACCTTAAATATACTGCTGTGTCGCTCTTATTATAATAGTGTGTGTTCGGCTGGCAGGAGGAAAGGTTGTAGTGAGCGGAATAGTGTTATCCAACGGCTCACCTGCTGAATAGCTACAGATGCCATCGGATTATCCCTGACTTCATCGACTACAGCAGATGGGATCAGCTCCATGTTCTCCAGTCCCTATGGGGTTAGGGTTAGGGAAAATAGGACTGGCGAACACAGACATGGACCCCAGCAGATAAAGCGCCTGTCTTTCTGCTTGTCTGCCATTTCATCACCACAAAAAAATCTTGAGCAACTCATATTTACATACTGCTGAAAAATAAATGCTACCCCATAAGAGGCCCAGTGGTGGTAAGGGGGGGAGACGACTCGCAGTTGCACAACTAAACAGAAGCTATGTCTCTACACTGAGTAAACTCAGTGACAGATTTAAAAGCTTTGTAACTCGAGTGTGTTTTCTCCTCTTGTTCATATTTCCTGATGTATTTTATCATTTAAAGGAATGCTGCCTTTTGCACCTGGTTATGTTCAGTTTTACAGTAAGCTGATATTTATGAGCACATCATACTCAAATTACATTCTCAGCCTGGGAGAAATCTACGACTCGGGGTTCTGAATATTGGAAAAGATGTGCAGTAAAACACATACTCATGATTTCTGCATTCTGAATAAGCATGTTTACTGTATAAGAAACTGGGTGCACACTGACCATGTATATCGACTGATCCAAAAATCTCACCCTTTATTCCCTCCGTACTCTATTTCCTTACCTCTACCTTGTTCTTTCCAGCCTTTTTAAATCAATTGCTTACAAATGGAAATCGTGGCCCATATAAGGACAGGCGTCATAATCACTAATCGAACCCAAATTGAAAGCAGCATTGTGTAGGTTTCCAGTTGATTTTCCTCGCCTCTCGTGGCTTGCAGATCTCGTGCAGGCAGAAATGCACAAGCGTGGCTTCAGATTCCTTCATTCTTGCATCACCCCCGGTATTGCACTGACACTTTTTTTTTCTCGGCAGAAATGCAAATCATACAGCTTCCTTTCAACTATCCGGCCTTTTTCTCTTTTATTCTACACGTTTAAACCCCGTGATATCTCTGAGGGCTGAAGCAAAGCGCAACGTGGATGTGCAACGTTCTGAGTTCAAACCACACAGCAGAAGGACTATAATAATAGACTCCGATTGCGGCGGCAACAGAAGTGCAGTTATGCACTCAAAGCCTTCGTAATTTTTTTGGATAAACAATGTTTTAGCTACTTCTCTTAAGGCTCTTTAAAGTAACAGTCTGCTGCAGGAGCTAAAAATACCACCCAGAGTCTGACGCCAGCCTTGCGGCTCCTTCCCCTCGACTCGTGTGGGTCAGTGTGTGTGTTTAATTCCACTTTTCTACATTCTACTTGAACTTGTTAAGAAAAGCCCAGTGCATTTCTTACACTGTTCATGTTAGAACTGTCTTTTTTTTTTTTTTTTTTTTGAGTTGCCAACTTTCTCAAGCCAAGCACATATTATCTTACTTCACTCAATAAAGAAAAAAACGTGGGATGCCACAGTGCTGCCATATTAAAGCCTTTTTACCGTTCAGTTGTGTAATCCGGGATTACCGAGCGTTAGATTATGACCATATTTTGGATATTATTGTTCTTTAAGCTAATATGCTGCTGACTGACTTTAGACTCAGGCCAGAGCTGGGATTAGGTACAATTTTACATGGACGCTAATCAAGCTCAATCAGAACAAAGTGTCATGTTACATAGATGGATTGTTTAATCAGTTTGCAAGAGGTGGTGTAAACCTCTGATTATCTGAATAATGGGAAGATACCGGCCATCTAAAAGCTCAGTCCAATCACCTTCTGCGGCTGTTTACTACATGTTGACGCAGTGATGGCTTGAATGGCGTCATGATGACATAGTGATTTTGAATGGGGGAAAAACCCTTATAAACTAGTTACGGCAGAAACCAAAGCTCGGGCCATATAAGCATGCACATCTAAATATATATTTAAAATGAATGAAATAAAAGAAGTGTAAGTTTTGTTTGTCCATTCCAGACAAAGTGAAGGGGCCTCTTAGAAGAAGGTGTGGCTTCTGTGCAGGGGTGGGGCTTTTGTGTGTCTGTCTGCTCCATTGTGGCTTCTCAGAAGAGGGTGTGACCTCTGTTTGTCTGTATCAGTTAAGGAGGTGTGGCTTCTGTTCGGGGGTGGGGCCTTTGTGTGCCTGTCTGTTCCATTTACGGTGTGGCTTCTCAGAAGGAGGTGTGACCTTCGTGTTGGTCTGTTTAGGAGATCTCTGTTCTTCAGTTCAGTCGAAAGAGATGTCTCTTAGTTTGACTCTGGAAGACGTGGCCTCTATAGTTGTCGTTTATAGAGAAAGAGTCACGACTTGAGTGCCAGTGATGGTCTGATTTAAGGTGGTGTAGTCTCTGTGCCTTTGAGTTCCTTTAAAGGTGGCATAGACTCTTAAAAATAATTGCGGAGAACTGCGGCTCTGACTGTTCTTGAGACCAAACACTATTTTAATGTGCATGTTTATGTTTGAGATTGTTGGTATATTTGTTTGTGTGTTTGTGTGGGTGGGGCTGAGTATCATTGTGGCTGAGGTTGTGCAGTGTTTGTACAGAGAGTTGGCAGGATGTGACGCTATTGCCAGGCTCCCAGGTGGGCAGAACTCGACCACAGCAGCTACTTCCTCATGTACTCTGAGCTTTGGTGCTAAATGTGTGCTTGCTGCATATTCTTGATAAGCCATACTGTGTGTGTGTGTGTGTTGGGGTCAGAGCCAGGACATGTATATCATAAACATTCCATTAAGCGAGTGAGGCTGTGAAGAGGCAGTCTGATAAGCAGGCAGAGTGTCGGTCAAAGGAAGTTAACTGTAACGGATTTTCTTCACCTCTGACAGCTGTTATTACCTCAGGCGTAGGTGTGTGCTTTATCATAGGTGTGTTAAAGTGCAGCGTGAGGTCTGTGTGTACCAGCTTTTTCCAATCTCTGTATCTCATGATCCAAATAAAAAATTGTAATTATGGTTTAAGGCACTTAAGGGTGTGTTCCGCCTTCCAATATTTGTCTGTGTAAAAAAACAGTTTGCTGAAATTTTGGCTTTTAGCCTTACAAGAAATATAGCTGAAATATAGCTTAGATGTGTCATGCCACATTAATTTACTTTGAAAGTCAGGGATTGGAACCACATTACCACGGAGTTGAAAATGTTCCAGTATGGCAGTCAAAAACCAATGTTTGAATTTTTTTTCTTTTTTGCAAGGTTAGCTGTCGTTAGCAGAAGCAGTTCTTGATGATGCATAACGTTGTATTTTGTGCACACAAGCACTTTAATCGGACAGCACTTTGTGTACAACTGCTTTAATGAGATACAGTTAAAGCAGACAGTGTACTGTTACTTTCACCTTCAGGATCCATCTCTGATTTTGCGGTTGTTGTTGTTGCCGCTGTTGTTGTTGAGGTATTCCAAGTCAAAATTACTGGGTGTTCCAATTTATTTTTCAGATTGTGAACTTGGAAATCGAGACTTCGCAGTACACATGGAATGCAACATGTTTACTTTTTTTTCTTTTTGTTTTTTACGCTTTCTCCTGGCGCTATGAATAATGTGTAGTTAACAAGCATGATTTGTGTTTGTACTTTGGGTGCATTTAGGTATGTAATCATGTTTTAATTGGTCCTGTAAAATTACCGTGGTGCTTTATATTCACAAAGTTAATTCCAAGGGAGGTAAATTTGAAAAGAAGGAACCGAATTACAAACCTGAACCTGGCTGTCCAGAGGGTGGCCTCGGTAACGTTACAGTTCTGAACCGCGTGATAATGTTTTGTTCGGTTATCTCAGTTGCAGTGCACCACGCTCTGTCCTAAATTACCTCCATGAGTCTGAGGAACTGAAACTGATGCTAGATGAATATTTTATCTGAGAGGTTAAAGCGACAATTTCGGTACTTTGTAGTGAAATTTGGCTGATGTTCTAGACAAAATGTCTTGGTGCTTTGATCGTATTTAGAGTTTGTGTACTTTTGATGTTCTTCTGAACCATCAATGATTCAACGGTGATTCATTGATTTGATGATTCATTCAGACCATCAGGCACCAAGTACATGAAGAAGGATGAAGAGAAGAACACAGTGACAGTAGAAATGTATTATGCTAGCAATAAAAAAAGCTTAAAGTATTACATCAGGCTTCATCTGATACAAAACAATAGGAATACATCAACTCATTCACAACATCCTCTCCACAAGTAGTATAACACTAGGTTAGTACCAGTGACTGTGTCTTTTTCTGCAAATATCTCAATCTGTGTTCAGATTTGACCCAGAAGTGGGTGTGGCCTAAATGTGATTTAGCAGAAAAGCTGGAGAAGTAATACAGCAAAGAGCAGTGAAGATTATACACCACCACTTTTTTCTAAAGGGGCTCCTAATAAAAAAAAAGTAAAAAATAAAAATCACTTTTCTATAACATGAGTGAACTTCAATCCATATGGAATGGTTTAGCAAGTGAAGAAATTAAAATATGTGAACTCTCTGTCTGAAAGGTTAAATGCTGTAATCAAAGTAAAGGGTGGCCAAACTAAATATTGACTTTCTTTCTCAAAAAAGAGACTCTTATTTTCGTTATTACTATATATTAATGTTTGTTTACTTATTCTCAGCAATATGATTCAATATTACATGAAGTAAATACTTGAATAGTACTTGGTTTCTGATTTATCTACTTTTTGTTAAGTGTATAATCATCACTGTACACTACTGTATTTTTAATTTCTTCACACACTAAAGCATTCCATATGGTCTGAAGTTCATTCATGCTATCAAAAAGTAAAATAAAACATTTGCAAGACCTTAATTTTTCTGAAAAATTGGTATTTTCAGTGTTTTTGTTTATTAGCGATACTTTTAAGAT
>JBCNYG010000003.1:24716680-24729395 GCA_039654305.1 Porochilus rendahli | reverse complement strand
ACACACACACACACACACACACACACACACACACACACACACACACACACACACA
This sequence comes from Porochilus rendahli, assembly GCA_039654305.1. Lineage (NCBI taxonomy): Eukaryota > Metazoa > Chordata > Actinopteri > Siluriformes > Plotosidae > Porochilus > Porochilus rendahli. The sequence continues at coordinate 24,729,340 of JBCNYG010000003.1, read as the reverse complement.
CACACACACACACACGTGTATTTGGAGTGCATCTCCATGTAGATAGCTGTGTATTGTCGGAGTTCTGGTACAGTGGTGCTGTACTTTGGAACTTTTTCAGTTCCATGCTCACTCTGTTTTCTGTTGTTTTTTTCCACAGGTGATATCACGCAAAAGGGCTACGAGAAGAAAAGAGCCAAGCTGTTGGCCCCGTACATACCACACACCCAAAGTAAGAGCTTCTCCCCCCTCTCCGTCCCTCCCTGAATCTCTCTCCCTCTGAATCTCGGACTCTCTTTGTTTATTGAAGTCAGTTCTGTCCCGAACACACACACACACATACACTCTCCCTGTGACTCATATATTAGGCCTGTGGAAAGGCGGCTCCAGTTTTAGACTGGTATAAAGAAATAGTTCAGCAAAAGATGATCTTTATATTTTATAGCCAAGAAATGTTTCCAAAGTTTTCTTTAAAATGTAAAATTCTGCTTAAAAGTAAGAGAATACTAGCTACCACTTTAACATTCAGCAGAATTCATTCTTAAACAATGTGAAGGCGGTATAGAATTAATTTAGACATTACATTGTATTTTTTTAAATCATTCAAATCACTTCTAAGATGCAATTTATCCTTTAAAGTTTACCAAAATGATGTCCAGAAGAAAAGCGCCGGCTTCAGGATTCACCAACGTTTAGTCATTGTTCACTCTTTTTCTTAAATGTTAAAATCAGTGACAAACTTTTTCAGCCACTTGTTTGCTTTGAGATGCTGAAAGTGTGACTTTTCATCGAATTTTCATCTGGTCTGATTTTGGCTGGATAGAAACTGCACTTTATAAAAAAAGTCACCTGGTTATGACTGAAAATTTTGCGACGCTGAATGTTTTTCATAAAATACTACATAACTACAGAATTCAACCAAAATCCAGGTTTTTGGATTCACCCCTCCTACATAAGAGGACATGTAGAACTTGGAGCATAGGTACAGGTGAGACCCAAACAAAACATGCTGGACACACAAAAATCCTTATTGCGTCACACTTTTATTAGTTTATTCAACACTAATTTCCTCCACCAGTCACTGATAAAATACTTTAGTCGTCTGATGTTTTTTTCTCCCTAAATTCCCTAATACCCAAAGGCCAATTCCCACCCACCACACGGCTCTTAACCATCACATGACTGCTGCCACCAACCAAAGATTATCTTAAGCTTCCAATAAGAAATGTGAAGCTTGGAATGACCTCACTGAAGTTGCTGGGGGAAACTCTATTGTCCACTTCTTTTTGCATGAGTCACAGACGCCCATGATTTCACTTGTGGATTGTTAATGAGAAAGAGAGAGAGGTGCCACCCATTCCTGAGAGTACGGCCAACTTTGCTCTTTTGGCCACTTGGCCTCCTCCTGGCAACAGATTCGTACCTGGGATCCACAGATAATAAGTCAAACTCGTAAGACACCAAAGGTAGTAAGACCCCGGCGTCATCTATTTTGCTCGAAGGTCTGTCATTAGAGAATCTTTACTGTGTAGCTTTACATGGATGATGTTACTGAAAAGACCGTTGCAGAATTCTTTTATAGAAATAAAATTTCATTTTAGACTAAAATATTATCAGGATGTTCCAGCTTTAAGAAGTGTGCATTATATGTATAGTGTATATATAAAGCAGATCAGTGTGTTTACTACCTTTTCTAAACTACACTGAAACTGTGCTGATTATTATCGAAATACTTATTTGTTTACTGCACAAATTGATTCCGTTGAAGTTATACAGGTTCCTTTAGGATAAAAAGGTTTCATTGCTTTTTGGGTGGAAACATGCACATTATAAAGCTCCGTCCTGCCCTCTAGTGGCAGAAGTTCAGATTGCATGTTTGAAGCATGCACAGACTTGTCCTACAGCTTAACAGGTTTGTTATATTAAAAAAAAAACTTGTTTTCTTAAGCACTTATTACCCCCGTGTCTACTCTATAATTAAAATGTCGTAGAGAATAAAGAGATCATTAAAAATTCTACAGTTTGAGTGCTTATTTCACAACACTGCCTGATTGTAACTGACTTGGCCTGTCATGACTGTACCAGGAAACAGAGGAGGAAGTAAGAGTGCTGAAGGGTAACAGAAATGCTGTGGTTGGGTAACTTTTGTGTTGTTACTTCACCCATTGGTCTCCGTAGCTCTGACTCATTCACGCAGGAAGTGCTGTAAATAATTGGTACCCTGTTTACTAGAAGCTTACTATCTAAATGTCTAAATGTGATGCGTTCAAAGCTTCCATTTTATTCCTTTGATGCTTCACCCCCGTCTGTCACACCTTAAATCTGTGTTTTCATGCAGTGTCTGTCTCTGTGTGGTTAAAACTATAATTTGGAGATTTGTGTGTTATGTGGACATGTGCTCAGACAGTGTGTGTTGTGATGTAATGTGTGCAGATGTGGATCCAGGCCTGAAGAGTATCCATTTGGCTCCAGGCCCTGGAGTTGATTCCTCTCCCAGCCCCGATGCAGGACCCTCAGCCCCTCCACGGCAACACCGCTCACACCGCAGCGGGGGGGCCCGTGATGACCGTTACAGATCAGGTACAGATCACCGATACACTTATTGCACCATTTTCTCACCAGCTTTTTACCATGAGTAGATCTAAAAAAAAAACAAAAAAAAAAACCAACAAAATTACAGCTAGCTGTGAAATATATTCACTTGGAGTCGGCAGGGTTAGGTTCTCGTTACAATACATGTTTAAAATGGAAAAATAAACTATAAAAATCTTGGTATTATCTAAACTTGCTTATACTCGAGAAATTCTTCATTTTTATGATAATGTTTGCAGTGTTGCTATGGTAACAATTTCTTTTGACATGTTTGGTTCAACCAACACAGGGATTTCAGTCATATCTGTATGTGACAGATTTGAGCTTGTTATCCAGTGTACCTACGTGCTGATGCCGATCACTGTATATCTCGGATCAGGGTTGAATTAGCAGTTAGCAGGCTGCCTAAACACAAATCACTAACCAAACGTGTTCTATTTGCACACTGTGTGAAGATCGCTGGTAACGAAGAAGGTGCGGGACTTTTTTATTCCGTCACAAACAAATTCATGTATGTGGCGTTTTTATGAGAACAAAGATGTGCGGAGTGCATATTAATGATTTCTTTGGCATGAAACACAGAAAGAGTTTATTGTTCACCCCATGGTGCTTTTCTTGAACTCTCTCTCTCTCTTTCACCCATGTTATTTAGTGATCTATAAACAAATGTGTTAATGTGAGTGGATCCTTGAGAGTATTTTCTGGGTGAATGCACCCCCTACTATCTCCATAGCGTTTCCTGGCATTTGGAGTAGAATGAAGATGCTTTACGGGTATCTGAAATGTCCGCTGTGTAATACATGTCCTATAACGTATATAATAATATAATAATACTTTCTCCCTGTCTCAGATATCCACACAGAAGCTGTACAGGCAGCTCTGGCCAAGCATAAAGAGCAGAAGATGGCACTGCCCATGCCCACTAAGCGTCGATCAGCCTTTGTCCACACCGCTATGGAGAACTGCACCCCTCCTGGTAAGTAGCAAGCTTGCGCCCACTGGCATTCTGCTGCCCCTTCTGTTCGCATCTCAGTGACCAGGGACGAGGAGACGCTGCATGCCAAGAGTCAAGTGTGTTGGGACAGTGTGTTTAATTTTGGTCTGTTTATTCATGTCATGGGAAACTTGGTTAAGAAATGGATATGAGTTTAAAATTATTTGTACTGTTTGTGTTGTATGTGCTGCATATATATATATGTGTGTGTATATATATATCACATATGTATATGTGTGTAGATGTTTACACGGCACAGTCATGTTTGTGTGCGCATGCAGACACCTCAAACTCTATTGAGTTAATGACTCAGTTACAGTCTGGTCCTCCTGCTGTTTTTATTTCGGAAAAAAAAGAAATCTTTGTGATTTTAAAAAAGCCATAATGTATGTGCGCACAGACACGTCGTCTGCTTCGGAGGACGAAGGGTCTCTACGCAGACGTCAGGCAGCAGTGAGTGCGGTTCTTGCTCAGAGTCTGCAGAATTCCGAGTTTTGGATCAACCGCTCAATCCAAGGTTCATCCACTTCGTCCTCGGCCTCGTCCACTCTGTCACACGGAGACGGCACCAGCAAGAACCACATCCAGAATGCACTGGCAGATGTACTCGCGCACACTCGCATAGGTACGCCATCCCTGAGTACACAACATTATTTACACTATTAAAATGAGGTTAAAGTTTTGAGAAAGTTTTAGGTTTAATGTTTTAGGAAGGTTCACTTCCAGCTTTAAGATGAGCTCCTCCCACTGTATAAATGTGTAACTGTGAAAATGAGCACTGTTTCAGAGACGAACATTAAAGTGCAAAGACTGGGGACGTTATTAATTATGTTTATTCATTAATTTTTTTATTTTATGCCCAAAGACGTACCCAGAGTCAACTCTACATCAGGTGGGTTTATAGAGGAAAAACCCATTTAAGTGTGCAGTACTTCTTTATAGAGGACGGCAAGTTGAGTGCGAGACTCCTGAAAGAGGTGACGGAATTTAATAGAGGTTTTAAAACGGCCCAAGAATATTTACAGGCCTGATTCTCCGGCTTGAAAGGCATTGTGTTGAATGCAGTAATGTGGCTTATTGCGAGGAACAGAATGTGTTTTGTGCTCCATAAAATAATCAAACTAGCAAAGGAAAAAGTCAGGCACCATTTTGTTTCACGTAATGTATTCTGAGGGACTCTCTCTTTCTTAATGATGGCTCATGTGCTATGCAAATGAAGACATACAGCAAACTAGCGAAGCACTTTGTGAAATCTGCAAAACGCTGAAGAGGATGAATTTCCAGCATTAATAATAAAACGGAATGGTACCAGATCAGGACGGTTCTTCTCTCGTTAGGTTATAACTGCCCTCTGCACCTTCAACACTACACTGTTTATGTTTAAATCCTGGTACGAGGTGTCAAGTCTCTTGTGAGTCATATAACCTATACCGCATTCCAATCCTATCCCACTGTGTGTTAATGCAGAGAGCAGCAGCGTTCCTCCTGATGTGACGTCCTCCGTGCCGCAGGACAGAAACTCGCAGGTGGACGTGAGTTCTACTCCTGCAGTGAAGGGAATGAGTCGTGGCAGCAACCGCTCCAGCATGATGGAAACCGCAGACGGTGAGCACGGTATATTCCGAACTAGTCACGTGCTCGACACTCACCACTACAGCAGTTTAAATATGTACACTGCAGTTTAGATTCTATTTTGCATAAATTTGCATACACTGTAGTTATGTAAGCACTTACGTTTCATGTACACGTTTCCCATGTAGTCCACATGCCATTTTATTATCAACCCAACATTATGTGAGGGAGAATCTGCAGCGAGCTCATCATTATGGTGAAATAAACCCCCAGCAGTATTCCGACATGAAGCGTGCGGTACTCTTAAATTGCCCTGAAGGGGTTTTTCGCGATATTAACCAGCCGGCTGTACTTTATCCCACTTATAAAATGTCTGATTGCTAAAGAAAGCAATCATTTAACATAAAAAATCGATTAAAATGTATTTTATCGATTTTAAAAATGATTTTCCGACTTTCATTAGTGAGATGGTCGGTAGCAGTAGTCTATAAAACAGATATAATAGACTGCAGAATGTAACTGACCAATAAGAACAATAAAAGACGAAAACGCAATATAGCTGTATTGAGCTTTTCAGAAACTCTTGCATGGTTTCAGAATGCAAACAAAACAATAATTAGGATTGTTTGAATAACGGAATAGATAAACACAAGGTCTTGAGAAATCATCTTCAAGCATGTGGCACGTCGGAAATACTTTAAAGTAATAATTAAGTATAGTTTACTATCAATCACGTGGCTTTTCAGAGAGCACTTCAATTCCGGGCTTTTTCTGAGGGGAAAACAAAACAAAATGTTTACAGTCACCAATAAGAGTGGTGATTAAAATATTGCTAAAAATTCTTTCAAAGTATTTCCTTAGTCTAAAAAGCAAAGAGAAAGATGTCAAGGAAAAAAAATCACCTTATTAGATGGAATTGACCCATGTTGCTTTAAGAAAAATGACTTCTCGAGCAACTTCAATGCCCTGAAAATTTAGAATTTCCCGTAATTTCAAACTATCTAATGGCCCATCTCTCATTTTATATTAGTTAACAAGTGGAAAAATAGTAAAAAAAAAAAAAAGTCTTAAAGCCTGCAACTTATATGTAAATGAGCTCAGAATCAACAGACGTAAAGATCATGTTATATTTGAACATGTTATATTTATATTATTATTTTTTTTTTTATTGATGATAAACATTTACATACACAATGTAAATATTTAGTTTTTAAGACTTACTTTCCCATGTCCAAGATTCATGATCGGAGCCAAGTCAATATTGTTTTCGTCAAATAGATCACATGGGCCACCTGTTAGTTCACGTAAGTCATATAAACCGGTTGTTAATATGCTAATGTATCGTTAGAAGGGTAAATTACATACAGAGTTGAAAATAAATATTAGTGCACTAAAACACCATGTAGCACGCAGACTAGTCACGCTCAGCACTTATAACTTTGATGTACTTATGCATTTACAAACTGGTCACTCCACACACAAGCAAGAGAGCTTTTTATCACAACATCTTTAACAAATTTCTTTTGCATTTTGACCTCTAAAGAATCTTTTTATCTTTGTCCCTTGGTTTCCTATTGCTACGTCTGTTCACTAGACAATAATCCAGAATTTTATGATACGACAGTCGTTTGTAGAAAAACTGCTACTAACTGCCCATCAGTCAATTTTCTAAAGTCTTTTGCTACTGAAGAATCTGAATAAAGATAATTTAGTTTACTGTGCGGCCGTTTGAAAATTATGATTATGATGTTATCACGCTGTACGGCGGTTGGTTGTCGGTGTGGATACTCAAGGTTTTCGGACAATAACTTGAACACAACTGCTTAGATTCGAATGAAAGTCAACACAGTTTTTCTTCAGGCCATAGTACAGAATAATATTTTAAATAAGGTCAAGGTCACTGACCTTTTATGTATTTTCATTGAATGTTTGGTTTCCCTATAATAGTACAGTAAATACAGTGCTGCATATCAAATGGGTGTATCTTGCTTTCTTTGGGGAACTATATATATATATATATGTTATTTATTTATTTATTTTTCCCTCAAGGGAAATTATTGTCTTAGCATTTAACCCATCCAAAGTGAGCACACACACACGTGAACAATTAGCACATACACTCGGAGCAGGTGTAGGAAGCCTCCCCCCGCCACACAATTTTTCATACTGATTCGGGTATCCAACCAGCAACCTTTAGGTCCCAAACAAGCTTCTCTAACCATTAGGCTACGGCCCCTCCAGTACCGATACCTATCTATCACCGATCTATCACAGGTAGATAAGTAGTGAATGTGAAAGTTTCTCCCTTGAAGGCCTCAGTTTGCTTTAGTTATGTCAAATGACGATGATGTGCAATGATGTTGTATTCTCTTTTTTTGACATGAGGAGAGTATTGTGAATTACTGCTATGTCCATTGATGTGAATCCAGTATTAACTTGTATTTTGCTCTTTTTTCATCCACAATGGGTGCTTTTCTGACTATAGGAAAAGGTACCGTGGCAAGTGAAAGAGAGCTGTGAGAGTGCAGTGACCCCTGTGTATTTTTGCTTTCGTGTTCAGTATCTTGCTGCTTCCTTGTCTTTTTGTGTATATGTGAGTGTGTGTGTGTGTCTGTGTGTGTGAGTTATTTATTCCTGTTGTTACAAATTGTGACCTGTATGGTGTGATTTGTAAATTATTTTCCTCTAACATGCATGTGCTGATTCTTATCCAGCTAGTATCCTCCCGTTGATAATATTTATAGCTAAGTATGAGTGCATGTGTTTCTGAAGGTGTTCCAGTGCACAGTCGGGTCTCCACAAAGATCCAGCAGTTGCTTAACACACTGAAGAGACCCAAACGTCCTCCACTCAGCGAATTCTTCCTGGATGACGCTGAACACATTGTGGAAGGTTGAAAAATTTCCTCTTGTGCTGAATACACCATATGCTAAAAAATACGTGGACCTCTGATCATGACATTTGTGTGTTCCAAATTTCAGTTTAAGTGGAGAAGTGGTTGATGTTAATATCTGGATATCACACGATCTGAAATCTCTTATGTTCCTTATGTATTTTATATTTGCATATAGTGGTCAGATCACATTTCTTCAAGCTAGTTTCTGCAGTTGTTAAAATACCATGAGTAGGTCTGTTGTAGTATTTTAGGAGTTGTCTGTTCTTCCTCATATGACTGTTTTTATGCAGTTTAATAAACAGGATATTATTCATATCTTTCATGCTTGAACAGTTTATGTAAATTTAGTCGCATTGCAATAACAGTTTTTAATCTTTCTGTAATGGATTTATTTTACTCTGTGCATTTTACTTCTTGTCCCACGTACTTCGTATTCCTTGTAGTTCCTCGACCTGATCCAAACACTCCGCATCCTGAGGGTCGTCAGATGATCCCAGTGAAGAGTGAACCCCTGGGTGTAGTGAGTAACTGGCCCCCAGCCTTGCAGGCAGCCCTGGCCCGATGGGGATCCACACAAGCCAAGAGTCCAGCTCTCACAGCTCTGGACATCACCGGCAAACCTCTCTACACTCTCACCTATGGTCAGTAGCATATGATTGTGTGTGTTTATGTAATTTGTTTAGCGGTGTATTTTTTTAAATTAAGGTTTAAATCCTGCTCTTTGCTTGTGCTGTAGGTAAACTGTGGAGTCGGAGCCTTAAGCTGGCGTACACACTCTTAAACAAACTGGGCACTAAGAATGAGCCTGTGCTTAAACCTGGAGACCGGGTAAGATAGGGGCAAGACACGTGGCATGCTGCCTAATTCTTTAGGCATAATTTGCTGTACTGTGCTGTATATGTGTAGTGAGGATGAAAACAAGCCTGCTGATATTCAAGTAGTATCGTGTGTGTGTGTCCACTAGGTGGCCCTGGTGTATCCAAACAGTGACCCCGGAATGTTCTGGGTGGCATTCTACGGCTGTCTGCTGGCTGAAGTCATTCCAGTTCCAATAGAGGTGCCACTGTCTCAGAAGGTTGGCCGAATTTCTTAAGATTTCACTGGAATCTCTGTACATTTCTCAAAACTCTAAGGGCATTTATTAAATTACATATAATCTTTTAAAATATGAGGAAATATGACAGTTACGTTTTGGGGCAAGACGGACATGATAGAATGCACTGTCCATATGTTTTTATATCATTTTATTGAATTTTTTTTTTTGCCATATTTCTATTCAGCATAAACATTTGAGTTTAGAATATAAAGGGTTTCTGCTTTTTCCGTATCCAGAAAATCGACGATTGTATTAATCTGACTTCCAGTGAATGGAGATCAGGTTGAGACATGCAGCAGTCAGGTGGATGTATTCACATTAATAACCCTTGAATAATACACTTTCTTTCATGGTCTTAACATGGACAGGACGCAGGAAACCAACAGGTTGGCTTTTTATTGGGGAGCTGTGGGATTGGTCTGGCTCTCACTAGTGAAGTTTGTCTTAAAGGGCTACCAAAAACACCGAATGGAGAAATCCTCCAGTTTAAAGGTTTCTACAGCCTCTGAATTTCTTTATCACCTTAAACACGTTAAATCAGGGCCGCTGAAGGAAGGTTTGACTCTGTGTGCGTTACTTTGACAGGATGGCCTCGGCTCAGGTGGGTCGTCACGGACACCAAGTACCTTACAAAACCTTCTAAAGACTGGCAGCCGCACATCCCCACTGCTAACACTGACACGGCCTACATCGAGGTGAGAGCTGACAATCAAGCTGAAAATCACTGTTGAAATGCTGCTCAGGTTTTTAATACTATCTACACGTTTCAGAGACAAAAACTACATTTGATTTGTAAGATCATGAAATAATTTATTTATATTTTCTACAAGAATTTCACAGCTTTAGAGTCTGGGTCAGGATGGAAATGTATGTATCATATATGAGTGGTTGTTTTTCGTCCTGCTAATGATGTGATTGATGGTTTCAGTACAAGGCTAGTAAGGAAGGCACCGTGATGGGGGTGGCTGTGTCGAGAATCTCCATGCTGACGCACTGCCAGGCTCTCACTCAGGCCTGCAATTACTGTGAAGGTGAGTCACAGTGAGGCTACAACACTGTGTTAATTACTGTGTTATCACTGTGTTAACATAGACACCAGGCAGAGGGGGAAAAACACCCTCATCGCACTTCACGCTATGCCTACAATCTCTGATTCAGCACTATTCAATATTAATGACTTGTTTGGAAGAGGACCGTGTTATGTACATAACACATTGTCCAAGATTTTTTTTATTCAAATGAACATTGTCTGACAGGGCATGGCGATTCAGAGGGTTAGTTCTCATCACAGTCAACAGCGAAGAGCGAACACATAATAATTTCTCTTTTTTTGGGGGCGGTGGGGTGTGTGTGTGTGTGTTGGGGGTGCGTATGTGTATGTATTTACACATGGCTGTAAAAAGAATTGCTGCAGTGGAAACTAAATCCTGAACCAGTGCAATAAGAAAGTGTTAAATAATTGAGAGCAGAAGGCTATGTATCTTGAGTTCAATTAATATTTCATGTTCACTCTAAAGCACATTTCCACCACAGGAGCTGTTTTCTTTCGGTAGAGGAAACGTTTCAGAAATGAAAAAAATTCCTGACATGCAATCGGCACTTCTGAAGATAAAGAGAAGGTTCTGTTGAAGTTTGCTTTACCGATTAAGCTAATGCAAGCTTCGCATGATGAACTCGCACGAAGCAGTTAGTTAAATGTATTTTATAGCAAAAGTGATGTACAACAGAGCATTTTCTTTTGATAATTTATTTTCCATACAAGTAGCTAGTGACCTGGACTCTTGTAGATCTTGTAGAGATCACCCCAACCCAACCTTTAGTTCCTCACATTGTTAATGGAATCCTGCAAAATAAGAGTTATTAGTATTTACTGCATGGGAATGGTACAGTCTGATTGGTCTGCAGATTAAAAGCGTTATATTACGTGGATAATGTGTTTCAATAAATACGACAGGCACTCATGGTACAGACGGCATCATTATCACACTTTAAAATAGAAAAATAAACCATAACAATCTTGTTATGGTGTTATTTATTAATTTATTTTTGTGTAGTAGCATATACTAAAACGTTTAAAAGAGTTTATAAGCATGCCGTAACGAAGTCTGGTTGAGGTATGTTTCCGTGCAGTATGTACTAAAACGCTGCATGGGCTACACTTTTGCACTGCCTGTGGAACCAAACTGAACCTGCCTCTTGATTATATTTAAAAAATCTAATTACGTTTTTCTTTTCTTTATGTTTCCATGTATTGTATACTAAAAAATTTTTTTGGCTTTGGTGAATAATTATCTAGAGAATATGCTTCCTAATAAGAATGACATTGTGTGTAAATGAGCCAAAGCAGCCTGATGCACATGGACCTGTTTTCTGTATCCATAAGTCTTTGTGTGTGTTTTTAGGAGAGACACTGGTCAATGTTCTGGACTTCAAGAAAGACATGGGCTTGTGGCATGGGGTTCTGACGGTGAGTTTGCTTCTCTTCACTCCTGAGTTAGATGCAGGAAGATGTTTGTAGGCTGCTCCTTACCCTATGGTTTGTTTCTCCAGAGTGTGATGAACAGGATTCACACCATCAGTGTGCCCTATGCGGTCATGAAGGCCTGTCCTCTGTCCTGGGTGCAGCGTGTTCATGTCAGCAAAGGTTGGAATAGAACCTTTACCCTGGTTTATCTGTCTTCAGTTAGATTGTACTCTTTTTAACAATTAAATACAAACCAAAACAATTTGTTGTGACCCCTCAGACAATTGTTTTAAACATGACCTAAATATGTATTTGAAATAGATTTTTTGTCATGTGTACATTACTGTTTTTTTAAAGTCTATACTGTAAAGTCCATTACTTTGACTACAATGTTTGTGATGACGTGTTTGTACGCAGCACGTGTAGCCCTGGTGAAGTGCCGAGATCTGCACTGGGCTATGATGGCTCATCGAGACCAGAAGGATATCAACCTGTCTTCCCTCCGCATGCTCATAGTAGCTGATGGTGCTAATCCCTGTGAGGAAGCTAATTCACTACATAATTTTCTTAAGCACAGTTTTCGTCTTATCCATCATGCCTAAAATGTGTGTATGTTCATGTGTTTTAGGGTCTGTATCATCATGTGATGCCTTCCTGAACGTGTTCCAGACTCACGGCCTGAAGCCTGAGGTTATTTGTCCCTGTGCGTCTTCACCTGAAGCTCTTACTGTAGCCATACGCAGGTACGGTGCAGCGGTTCGCGTTTATACCTCAGTTAGGGAAAGTTTTATTCAACAGTCTCTAAGGTGTGTGTGTGTGTGTGTGTGTGTGTGTGTGTATGTGTGTGTAGGCCGGGTATCCCTGGTGCTCCTCTCCCTGCCCGAGCTGTCCTGTCTATGGGAGGTCTGAGTCATGGAGTGATCCGTGTCAACACAGAGGACAAGAACTCTGCTCTGACTGTGCAGGATGTGGGCCATGTCATGCCCGGAGGTGAGAACATACACTACAGTAGGACAGTACTTCTGTTTTCTACATTCAAATAATTTATCTGAACTAGAAAAGAATAC
>JBCNYG010000003.1:24692366-24702828 GCA_039654305.1 Porochilus rendahli | reverse complement strand
GACACTCACTCACTTTATTGAGATAAACATGTTATGAAGTAAATACCAAATGTATTGTACATGTGAGTTTTGTAAATGTTAAGTATAATGTAGCTTCTGTTATTTTGAAAAGGGAACGGCTGGTCCCGATCCTTCCACTGTTTACGTAGACATGAAATCCCTCCGCCACGATAGGTAAGGGTGTTCAGCCTCAGATCTCTAATCTTATTGAAGACACGCTTGAAAAACTGATTTTCTATGTGTTTCAGGGTAAGGCTAGTGGAGAGAGGAGCTCCTCAGAGCCTGCCCCTAATGGAGTCAGGAACTGTAAGCATATGTGCTTTCTTTCTATCAACTGAGTGTTTCACTGTTAATAAAGAAAAATGGAATAAGTATGCTTTTGTGTTTTCATTTAGATTCTTCCAGGAGTGCGAGTAATTATTGTGAACCCGGAAACCAAGGGACCACTTGGAGACTCACATCTGGGCGAGGTAAAGGTTCCACCCTCCCTAAACCCATTAAAGATAACCGAAGATAAGATTAGTAGCAGTAGTTTAGCATGAGATAGTAACTGTAATAAAATCAACAGTAACAGTGTCAAGAAGAAATAGTGTATCTGTGTAGTTTTCGTTCATGCATTTCTTTTTTTTTTTTGTCCCCTGACTGTCCTGTAACAGGTCTGGGTGAACAGCCCTCACAATGCCAGTGGCTACTACACTATTTACGGAGAGGAAAACCTGCAGGCTGATCACTTCAACACACATTTGAGCTTTGGCGAGACTCAGACACTGTGGGCCAGGACTGGATACCTGGGCTTTATCAGGAGGACCGAGCTGCTGGATGCTACCGGAGGTCAGACTTCAGTCCCTGGCATTCCGACATACTGTATTATACCGAGGGACTTAGAGCAGCTTCACTGTGTACCCTACACAACATTTCTGAGCTGGAATCTGTTGTTCTGACGTAGCTGTAAGAATCAGTATACTATACAAGTATAAATGAGTGTAATAAAATACTTTCTAATCCTTTAGATCGTCATGATGCACTGTTTGTGGTCGGCTCACTGGATGAAACGTTGGAGCTGCGTGGTCTTCGTTATCACCCCATTGACATCGAGACTTCGATATCACGGGCACATCGCAGCATAGCGGAGAGGTAAGTGCTTTTGAGCATTTGACTGGTAATGTGTCGATGTGGGTAGTCGGAGGGTGTCTGGGCTTTGTCTAGAGATAGGGTGAGGAGCTCAGACATTCGGGGTGGGGCGGGGGAGTGTCGGGATAGAGCTGCTGCTCCTATGCATCGAAAAAGATCAGTTGAAGTGGTTCGGGCATCTGATTAGAATGCCTAATTTTCGCCTCCCTTTTGAGGTGTTCTGGTCTTGTCTGGCCTGGGAACGAATCTGTGGATGTTGCTGGGGTAAAGGGATGCTTTGGTTACACTCCTAGACCTGCTGCCTCTGCACCCTGACCTCGGATAAGCGGAGGGGGATGGATGGATAATTAAGCTTTTGACAGAGTGAATAAATACAACAAAAATATGCATATATATTTATTGTTAGTTCTTTTAAAAATGTTTTTTATTTATTTTATTTTATTTTCCTTTGACCTGTATACAAAGAAAAAAAGATAAATGCAAAGTCAGGACCCATGGATGTTTCCCATCTTCTTGGGTTCAGATTTTTACTAGGACAAAAACAATCAAAACCTAGTATTCCAATAACCATAAAAATGGCTATGTAGCGCAACCATACAGGGTGAAGGAATGCTTGGTTTGGCCAATGATAGGCTTTCAATAATAATGTAACAGGCTGACAACATGAAAAGGATCCCTGCAGAGATGTACTTGAGCCTGTTGTTGGCAAAAACAAATGGTTTATTTTGAAGAGGTTATTTGCCCCATAGGGCACTATGTGTATTGGTTTGTGGTTGCTGCTTATTGTGTTCTAGTTCTATATTGAATAATGTAATCAGAATGTAAAATTATTACACACTAAACGTTCCTATGGACTGTAGATGATCAGTCATTGTTGAGTGCTGATGCCTGTGACTGGACTTCTTCCCCACAGTGCCGTGTTCACTTGGACCAACCTGCTGGTGGTGGTGGCTGAACTGAGCGGCTCTGAGCAGGAAGCTCTGGATCTGGTTCCTCTAATCACTGGCGTGGTTCTGGAGGAGCACCACCTAATCGTGGGGGTGGTGGTTGTGGTGGACCCCGGCGTCATCCCCATTAACTCGCGTGGAGAGAAACAGCGCATGCACCTACGTGACTCCTTCCTGGCTGATCAGCTGGACCCCATCTACGTAGCATACAACATGTGAGCTGACAGGAGCTTCTTCACATGATCAGAAATAAATATCGGAAGATCGCCAGTCTTTCCCAAGCAGGGGGCCATCAGCTAATCCTGTCTGCTACGGGCCTTTCGATAACATGAGACGCTGCATTAGACAGGCAGCATCCTTAACAGGAGGTGCTTCTTTTCTCCATATGCTAGACTAACAGGTTAACCCTGCCATGTTTTTTTTTAACTTGCAACTTTGCCAGTGGCCATTTTAAAAATCGTGAAGGCAAACAAGTTGTCTGTTATTGACTCCTTGTGTTTGCTTCTTCAGAAGGGCAGTCAGTAACATCAGCGCCCAAGACTTTGTGCTCTGGTTTGAGACCGGACAGAAACTAGAGGTCTTGCATATAAAACTTGTCCTTGCACTTTATTCTTCCTCCCTTTGAGCCTTTTTTTCACGGAGGGTGTCCTTAATTTTTCATTCTAGAAAAGTGCAAACATATTTCAAGGCATCTTGCAACATATTTTGTCCATCTGGGGAGAATCTTGTGCGGCTTACGATCATATTATGCATCCTTCATGAGGGCAAAACGCTGTCTTGACTCAATAGGGCTTCTGAAAACCCTCATCGGTGCTCACTCTGTACTTCAAACACCATTTCTCCCCTGCTGGACAAAACTTGACATGGACATTGAGTATTAGGAGGATCACCAGCGTCGTTGGCTGTACTAGTTTCGACACACAGAATTTTCTTTGATTCATATATATTTTGTCTTTTACTCAAAACTACTAGTTGTTTTAAAGTGGAAAGTGAAAGGTTTACATCCAAACCTCTGTTAGTGTGCACGAAAATAGATTTTATAACTCCTCTTGCCAATAATAATGCACAGCATTCGATAACCAGTGTGATAAATAGCTTTTAAAGGATCCTAATAGGAAGCACAAGTTGATTTGAACATACTGGATTTCTATCTTGAAATTTATATGCAGTGAACTAATGTACATTTAGGGTGAAAGGAAAGTTTCAAGATAAACGCCATGCCTTATGAAACCTGTGGAAATGTTGCTTTTATATGTATGTTTTAGACTTTTATTTGTATGGCTGTGCTTATACTTTGTACTGGTATCAAAGGGACTGTGGACTGGTGAAAATCTGGAAGGCTTCTTGTGTGTGAGTGCGCGTATGTATGAGTATGTGTGCGTGTGTGTATCGTAGTGTCTCACTGGGTGTTACTGTATAATCAAAAGGACACGTCATCACGGTCCCCCTAAACTTGACTGATTTCTCATAGCTGATGGGAATATTTCCTCATCACTGATTTAAAAAAAACTATTAAAAAGGTAACTATTTTACACATTTGTCTTGGAAAAAAAGTACAATTCAGTTGCATGTTCTGTCTTTTCATTTCTGTGTGCTTTTAATATTTTAGTTGTCTGTGCACAAATTTACCCATTCCATAATGATGGCAGTATTGTAAAAAAAAAACAAGGAAAAAAAAAGACACTCCCCCTCATGCATCATAGAAAAGGCAATATTTAGGGAATGAATATTAGTTTACCAGCTTTACATTTCTTTACTGTTTACATGCTGTTCATATTAGCACAGGTTCCTGTGACGTTTAACACCAGAAACTGTTATGATTCTCTTTCTGGCATTATGAACACATGCACATCCTTCTGTACAGTTTAATTTTTTATTTTCTTTTTCCTGTGGACTCTTTACTGACAGCTGCTAATCCTGGTTCACTCTGTTCAGGCGAACTGAACTTTACTCTTGGTCCTCTTTAGAAGACTGTTCTGATAGACAGCATTGGTTTTTTTTTCTTTTTTTTTGGTTGCAAATCCATTAATTTCAATGCAGAACTGAATGCCCATTTAATTAAACTTGTTAAATAGACAGTGTCTTTAGATTTTCTTCTATTTCAGCTGTAGGTGAAGTGTATCATAGTACAATTACAAGTTAATGACATACAAATTGTCCCGAAATGTCATAGAGCTGTACGATTTTTTTTCATTTTGTATCATTTCTTTCCCCCATACTACAAACTGAGTAGCTCATACACATAATATATTACTGAGATTTTTACATGTGCACACACAGATACGTATTTAGTATGTACAATATGGGAATTGTGCAAATCGATTGGTCCACTATCTGGGGATTAAAAACAATATCCCGGGTAGATAATGCTTAAATCAATCCGACTGATTCACAGTGAATTGGAACAGGTGATGTCATTATCATGCTTTAAAATGGAACAATAAACAAATAAAAGTCTTGTTTTAGTTTGCTTTTATTGTGTTTCAGCATAGTTTATATTAAAAATGTAAAAAAAAATTAGTTTTAAAATGACACTGTTACACAGTGCTTATGCACCTGTTCGCTCCCCTCAGCTGCCTCTGTCAGTTAAAATGTAAGAAAAAAAACATAAATTTGTTAATATGCTTTTTTTTTTATGTTCCCGTGTAGTATATACTAATTATTCACCTCAGGCTCAGTGAATGTTCTCATTCTGTCTCGGGGACTATACAGCGACATGCACTGCAACTTCAGCGAAAAATTGTACATTATAGAACCCACAAACTCGATATAATGCAATTAAAAACAAAAATAAATCATTACAAACCTTGTTTCAAGTATACTTGTCTTACGTTCCTGTACATATAAGGCTTGGTGGATATCACTGAATCGTTCCCTTACCCTTTCATCTCTGGAACTATACTGCGATATCCTCTTCACCTAATTGTTACACATAGTAAACTTGATACTGAGACAGAAAACAAATCTTTTAACATCTTTGTACATCAGTTCAGGGTTGCTGCTGTTGTTTTTTTAATATCTACACTCAAACCATCCATTATGAGATGAAATCTATATTGTCCAGCCTACAAATACATGTAAATAGACTAAAAACTGTTTAGCTGTGGAATCCATAACACTGAGTAAGAGACATTTTCTTTTCAAGTATATGTTTACAAAAGGGCAGAAATTTAATATATAGACTACAAGGTTTGCATTGTCGGCTACAGAAAAACCCAGGTTTTTAGTAAGTTATTCATAGGTTAGTGGAAATTGTTTGTATTGCTTTTAGTAATGCTTTATTACTTTTTGATCTGACCTGCCTGAACCTATAATATTTTCTAGTAAGCTTACTACGCTTACTACCCGCTGTAGCCGTAGGTCATGGGTCAACTTTCACATCACTATGTACGTCCTAATATTTAACTTTTCTATAAATTTAAGTACATTCACTTGAGTAACATCAACCACGATCCTCTATAGTTGTTAATTTTCTGAAATTTGAAATATAAAGATTTATTAAGTAATGATAAAACAAAATCAACAGATATGAATTAAGAAATGTTTGTTTTATTGAGAACTATGTACAATTATAAAGTAATAGCCACCAGAAGCACACAATGTACATTTAGGTCGATTTGGCACATGTATGTGTGCCTGAGAATATCGGTTGCCATGCCAACCCATCCTCTACATCGTCCTTTCAATGGAAAGGGACTACTGCAGGACAACCCATTATTCTGAATACAGCGGTGACACTGACGTGTGCGCATGCTGCTTTGAGTGCATTGGGTGCTGCAGTGTTGCTGGGCTGCAGTCAGTAATTGTATACTTACAGAGTGCACCCATGTGACCTGTTTATCTGCATTAATCATGGATGTAAGCACCTATTCTTGTTTTCTTGTGCAGCCCTTTAACAGACAAACACTTCATTGGTTTGTGCGTGTTTTATGCTGAAGAAAAAAAATCAACAACTTGTTTGATCTGAGTGAATCTTGGGCATACCCGCACTTCACAGATGTTGTGGCCTGGGTTTGAACCTGAGCTTGAGTTACTGCCTGTCCAATTTTAATTTTTTTATAAATGCGTCCTCCTCCTGTCCATGTGGGTTTAACTGCTTCCTCCTACCTCTAAAAGCATCCTGGTAGGTGGATGTGCAGCTTTATATTTTATGTAATGCTCTTCTGCTCAATCCTAATCTTCAGTGTTTCTCAGATGTTCTTATTATATGGTTGTTTATTAAAATCAAACGAAGCTGTGCTGCTCATTTATAAAGGTCTTGGAGCTGGTCCAAAATAGTACTTCAATATACATTTAATCAGTGTTCTTTTGTTTACACAAAATTCATTGTGCTAATGTTTGTCTTAATTACTTACAGTAGGATATATGCTATCAATGTAAAGTTTCTAAGCTACTTATCTCCTAAACTAACGGTTTAAAATAGCAGGTAAGCAGGTAAGTAGATGATTAGTGTAACAGCCATCAAAACAAAACAGGGGGGGGGGGGGGGGGTTCCACTTTTTATGTATGGGATCCAAAATCTCCACTGGAGAGATGCAGCGTTTTATGTCTGGTAGCTGAGAAAATGTCCACCAGCATCCTTTTCCTCAAGAGTACAAACACGAAAAAGGAGGCCGGAATTCTTGAGCCGGTAAGTGAAGGATGTCCACGTTCCCTTTGTTAATTATGCCCCGGTATCAGCAAAATACATGTTACTGATGGTATTTTTACGGTGTATTCGCTCTTTTGTTCTAGGATAAACTTTTGTAACTCTTACCATCTGTTGTTATTTTCAACATTTGCAACATCAGCAGAGTCACTTTTTACCTACTTCAAACTTTTCAGGATAGAATTATTATTAGTAGAATTAACTCTGTAAATGCTAAATGCTAACTCTTTAAATGCTCTTTAAGTGTTAAAAAACTACCCGCAATGAATCTAATATGATTCTTTAACTGGAATAAGGAGCGAGAAAAACGAGAAAAGATTCACTGTATATAAAGTTTGTTTTGGTTGAGTGCAAGGGTTGTACTGTGGGACTATGACCTGCTCGACAGGATTGCTTGTTGCTTTCTCTAGGTTTGCAAAATATTAATGTACAATAACATTAAACGTCATTAAATGGATGTACTAATAAGATCAGGTCCTTTCATCAGACCGGGTAATATACATGTTCTTTTTAACTTCATAATTTCTTTCATTTATTTATTTATATGAAAAGGTAGTACTTAAACCAATTATTTTCACATTTGATTTTTCTTCCTCTGTTGCTGCTTGCTTACTTATCTGTTTTATTTTATCGAATGGACTACATTGCTGATGCTACAGCCATAAAACATGGTATACAGACAGTACTCCATCCCCTTTCTCATGCAAGACAGACAAGCCTGAATGGCCCAATTGGATTGCTATTGTGAAAATATTTAGATTTTTCTTTTTTCCTTCCCTTTCATATTTTTGTTCTTAAAATGAAGCATGTAGACCAAAAAATTCTTTGAAGAAACACATAACTTGGTCAACAGGCTGCACTCCTTATACCACTCAGTGACATGGGGGCCGATCGGCCTGATGAATGCCCCAGAACCTCAAAAATATATTTTATTCAGCTCCATTAATTTAACTTTAAGCCCAAAAGCTTTGGTATGCTGAATCTGTGTATTAATCTGTAAGAGCCTTATGTTTGTATACTTCTGTGCAAGCCATACCTAGGATTACCTGTTAGCAGTACAAGCTAACTGTATTAGCTCCAAACACTCCAGAAACACCAATAAACTTTGCTATGTTCTTTAAAAATTTAGTTTGCATCATTAAGTCGCTGTAGATATTTAATGAGATTTAATATATACGACGGCATTAAATAAAAATACCCTTTTATATTTGTATTTTTTAAAGATGTTACAGCTGGAAATTTCAGCTGTCAAAGTCAGAGGGGCGGAATGAAAAAAAATGTTGTACCACGCGCGTCACATGATTGGTCTGAGAAATCATACGAGCCAATCATTTGGATTTGCTGCTGTAGTGCGTCCTATGTAATTATCATAAAGTTGGGCGTGCAATAAAAAATCAAGGTCGAAGGTCAGTCGATAGTGTGAACGTACCTTTATTTTGGAAGCGGTGAAGTGTTCGGACTGGCCACGCCCCCAACTTATTTCATTGGCTCAGGGTTGTATGGTGCCTGAACTTGACTTCCGGGTTTGGTTGTTTTTATGTTGGGGTTCTGGCAGCAATTTGTGCTTTTTCAACCTGCTGTATCATCACAGGGTTTTATCCGTGAACGTGTAAAGGCAAGTAGTTGATTGTTAACAGTATAGACTAGCAGATTTTCGAAATTGTAATTTTTGAACTTGTAGAATAGCGTGTGTTTATAACTTGTGATGCTGTGATGTAATTGTAATGTGTTTTTCTATTAACAGAAGTTGTAAAAGTAAAGAAATAGCATGGGTAAGAAAGTGTCTGAATGTTAAAAGTCTGCCACGTGTTGATGCCTTCTTTATTCTGTGTATAACGGTGAATACAAACGCTATTGGTCGTAATTACAATGATTTCTGCTTGTCATGATGACTTTCCTTTTGCACGTTTGTCTGTTTCCTCCTCCCATAATGTTCTTTTCCTGCTCTGCCAACCCCGCAAGATTTGTGCATGCTCTGATCTAATTCTTAAAGAATGAGCCCAGATCATAGCAGAAGTTGGAAACAGGAAATATATCAGGATGATCACTAAACTTGTAATTCCCCCCTTTTTTCAGAGAAAATAAACACCCTTCCCCTGTCTCGCTCTGAAGTGTTCGGAGAGCTAAGGAAAGAACTGCATGAAGATAAAGAATTTCACCAGTCTGATGTCCATATCTTCATCATTTTGGGCGCATCAGTAAGTGACAAGAAAATGACAAATTCATTCTAATTGATATCTCGAATACAGGGTGAGAATTGTAAAGGACCTGCATGTATACGTCTTCAGTGTTTTGTGCGACATGCAGCTTGTTCCAGTCTTGCACTTTCTCCAAATGTGACAAAGCAACATCACCATTAATCATTTGCTCAGTCCATTTACACACATTACACCAGTTACCTGTTCTGCTTTAGAAAAAAAGAAACAATTAAAAAAACTACAAAGAGCTTTAGAGTAGAATTGACTTTGTTTATTAGATGTAACAAATGAAAGGAAAGACTTCAGTTAGGAAATTTGAGGCTTACTGCACACAAGGGTTGAGTAACACACAGAAGTGGTTCAGCAGGGGATTAGTCACGGCAGTGAACGCTCATTGGTCAGATATTATTACAGAAGGCAACTGATTACCCAACCATTCTAAAAGTTATTTTTGGTGTATGTTTGAAACGGTGACTGGAAGAAGAACATTTCATCATTTTATTGATTCAGTCACCAAAAGAGGGAAAACACTCATTAGGCCAGACAAAAAAAAAAAAATCCCGGTTTTTCATCAGAACTTTTTGAAAACCTAAATGTGACACTTTTTTTTTTTAATAAATAACAGTAATGAGTTGACTGTTGAAGCCCAAAAGTTTTTAAAGCTAACCAGTCTTTTACATGTTCATGTACATTTAACATGAAATAAACTGAACAAATGTTTATAGAACATCATCGTTGCAATTCCAGAAATGTTTAGAAAATATAACTATTTCAAACCAAACTAAACCAATCTCAGAATCACAATCACAGCATCCTATTTGAATAAAGCTATGTGAATTAGTCCTTTTTTAATCCCTGTGTAAATGCAGTCAAAATAAAGATTTATCCTGAAATGAATAGGTGTGGTGCTACTGAACCTGCTTGTGCCACCTCATTCCTAGTAAGCACTTTTTCCTTCAAATAAAGGGGCGAGGTCAGGTAACTAACTGTAGCATTAATAGGCTTAGGTGTGTCGATGAGTCCAGACCCGTGAACATGTGATTTAATCCTTAAACACCCACTGAACCTTATCAGTCATTCTCTCTGTACAAAAGCCTAATGGGTCATGTTTTTTTAAAGACAATACTGCAGACTAGTGTTTTACTGGGTAGCAGTTCAGCTTCTCCTCTTTATTACTGTATATTTGTATTTATTTAATTGTTGTCTTTGACGAAAGTTTCTGATTGAATGAATATGTACCTGGGTTATTATATGACAGCACAGAGTAAAAACAGTAAATGATAAAGAGAGTGAAAAATAAAGTCCTGAATAGGTAACCAAAACAAAGTTTGTAAAATCAATAAAATGTTGTTTGTAATGTAAAAGCACACAAAAAAAACTATAAGTCAAATTAAATCATATGGGCGGCACGGTGCTGTAGTGGTTAGCACAGCTGCCTCACAGCAATAAGGTCCTGGGTTCGATTCCCAGCTCAGGTGTTTCTGTGTGGAGTTTGCATGTTCTTCCTGTGCTTGCGTGGGTTTCCTCCGGGTACTCCG
>JBCNYG010000003.1:24645879-24659976 GCA_039654305.1 Porochilus rendahli | reverse complement strand
ATTATTATTATTATTATTATTATTATTATTATTATTATTATTATTATTATTATTATTATTATTATTATTATTACATTCCACACCAGTCATGTATACGTGTGTGGATTGCATTGCGAAGTATGTTTTTACCACGGCACTCTTAACAAATCTCAGATGTCTCATCTAGACCATGACTATATGTTATACAGTGTGTTGATACAATGGACTCATTTGTATTTTATTTACATTTCAGTTAAACCCGCTAAGACCCAAATGCCAATGTTGTGTGTCTTGTCATGTCTCTGCACCGCTTCTCTTTCTTATCACCTGATAACTATTAAAAGTGATCTTCAAACAGGAGGAAGTTTGCAGCTCGCCAGACCATCACAGGTCAACATACACAACCCTGCGCGCTCATACCTAGGAACTGTTTGGGACACCCAATTAGCCTCTCTTTTTACTGTGGGAGGAAAGCACGTGGAGAAAACCCACACAAGCACAGGGAGAACATGCAAACTCTACAAAAAAACACTTGAACCTGGGAATTAAACCAGGATCTGTTATGCCCCTATCTAAAACACAACAATAACATAAATCAGCATTGGATCACTCACCCAGTCAATCACACTTATGTCCTACTGAACACCCATGATGCTTTGGTCTGCTGTGGTTTTTGTTTTTGTGTACTTTATGTTCTTACATGAAAGGGTTGCAAGCTCCCTGCAGAAAGTGTTCTCTAGTGCAAACATCCATTCGCTTTCACAGTCCCTCAGGAGCATGTTTATAGTAGAATAGTATTTGCGTGTCTTTGGATTGGTAGAAGACTCACACAAGCATGAGGAGAACACACAGACTCCACACAGAAATGCCTTTGCCCAGCACAGGGCTCACATGGAACCCAGGACATTCTTGCTTGCACATACTGCTGCACCACCATGCACTCCTAATCATGGGATAAGTATGACCTGTTAAATCCACACAAAGTGCATAAATAATGAAAGTTGAAATTTGGATGAAAAGTTTGAATTCTGTGCTAATCATATGGACATGGTTTGGACTTGTTTTGGTTATAAAATGGTCCAAAAGATTAAAAAGCTGGGGGAGGGGGGTGCTTATGAGGGCCCTCCCTGCTGACTCAACATGAAGGCAGGGTACACCTTATACAGCTGGCCAAACCATGACAGGGCAACACAGACCATTCACAGGCACAGACTACAGAGCATTCACAGGCAACCATTCACACCCACTCACATCTAGAGGCAATTCGAACCTCCTCCGCGGGTACAGGGCTAAAACCATCTTGCTCTGAGGGGGAGTTGCTAAACACTACACCATGGTGCGGCCAGAAATTAAACATATTATCCAGAAATACTATGGTAACATGTAAACATCTATAACAAATAAATAATCAAAGAAAAAATAAGCAGATATGCTCTCTGTATAATGACTGTGGGCACAGTGGGCAGAATAGAATAAAAATGCTGCATATGGACACAATGGCCAAGGATTTATACTAAAAGCAAAATATAGCCACAGGTTAACCAATGGGTGAAGAATGTCTCACAATTTGGCATTTTAACCCTCGCAGTCATTACCAGCTCTGATTACACACTGAACAGGTATTAAAATGTTTTTATAAGATCACTGGCTTGCTGCAGATAGCTGGTAGCTTAAAAATCTATAATTAGTATTTCTTCTCTGATGTTTCAGCTGGAAATTATCTGAGTTGCTCAATAACAAGCTACACTAATCAAGTTTGAAGTGGAGTCATTTTCAAATGATGTAAGTTTTGATTTAGTCTTGCTGTTAAAGCTGGAGTGTTGAATTTCTGCCGACCAAGGGAATGAAGTGTTAATTTTTGCTTACAAGAAGAAAGTTTCCCAGACTTGATCTAATTAATGTTGATTATGTGTTGGCGAGATGCATTCCTTTAAGGAAAGCCAAGAGATATGGAGAGTGATCTTTTGTCTATGTCCCTAATTCCCTTATTATGTGCACTGATAGAGGTGTTGCGAAACTCAATATGGTTAATTGAGGTCTGCTTCATTCCTCTCCCTGCAAGCATTAGAATCAATAAAAAAAAATGTGGGGTTGTTTTTCACAGCATAAGCAAAACATGTGGAAGTTAAAGGATATTGTATTCTGTTTCAGAGCAATTTATGTGATGTAGATTAAAACCAATCTTAATTGATTTCCTCCTCTCCAACCACCACTTCCAGTGCTTGATTATATTCTGTTACTTGAGCAAAATGTTAAGAGCCACTAACATCCTGTTTTAAGGTGCTGCTTCTAAAAGCTGTATGCAGTCACATCAATATAGTTTTGATTTATTACCTCTTATCTCATTTAACACAGATGTGGAAGCACTTATGGACTCTTAAGGCTGGCCCTTCAGTCAAGATGATTTCCACTGGCAGAGTGAGTCGTGTCACAAGCACTCTTCTCATGGAATATATTGAATGACATTACAGCTATATTTTACTTTTGTCTAATGCAACAAGACGTTATAACAGCAATTTATTTTGAAATAATTCAAAATGTAGTAGAAGGTGTATTTTCAATAATTAAAATTTGATTTCCAGTACCATATGAGTTACAATAACGACAACAATGACAACACCAACAACACCAACAACAACAACAACAACAGTAATGGACTATTTACCTGTATCACTTACTTCATTTAAATATTATAGATAAAAAATACAAATAAAACTGAAAAATTACAAATAAAAACAATAAAATATACATAGCCAAAACTACTACTACTAATAATAAAACTAATAAAAATGGAGAGATTTTTTGCTGCAATCTTTATCCCTTAATTTTTTAAGAAACACTTGACAAGTCTTAAACCCTCATTTTTTTGAAATGATGTCGTTTTTTTATTGCATTACTATTATGTCAAATGTTAAACTGTTCACTCATTCATTCATTCATTTTCCAAACCGCTTATTCCTATTTAGGGTCGCGATGAGGCTGGCGCCCATCTCAGCCGACTCTGGGCGAGGGCGGGGTACACCCTGGACAGCTCGCCAGGCCATCGAAGGGCCCTACTGCATATAGATTTATATATATATATATCAATGTTATAAAATAAATTCAGTTAGGATATATATATAGCTCCCAACTGATTTTATTTTGTGGTATAGAATATATATCTTGAGCAAGACAACATTTTCTTTCAGGATTAACAAATTTTATCTTAAATATACACATTCATTTTATACTTAAAAAAAAATGCCATGGCATTTTACGTATAGGCCAATTACCACACAATAGGCTACAATATTCTAGTATAGACACATGAGCAATGTTGTAAGTATCACAGCCTTTATTATGGGCACATTGGTAATATAGAAGGTTCTGATTATTCTCAGTTGTGTTCCTTGCTAAATAAATCAGCATATTGTCTTCTCATGTGTAGATGAGATTTGATCATGTGTCTTTACTCTGTTTAATTTAAATGTCATATAAGTATCATAACCAGAAATAAGGAATATAATTTCAGTTAAAAAGCAGCAGCTGCATTACGTATGGTTAGCAAGTAATTAGACTAATGTTGGTCTATGACTTTTGAGTAAATGTTTACTTACGGTGAAAACAATCACCGATATCTGATACAGAGATAGACAGCTGACAGGACATTGTGCTTCAAAGTGCTCTACATACATACATACATACATACATACATACATATACTAGATATTTATATGCTATATCCACTATGTCCACTATGTATACTATACCATTAATTATTTTTACATCCCATTTGTGTCCAATGATTGAAACAGCTTTTGGTACTTCCAGGCTGATCAGTGATGGTAATCAGTGGTGCAGTGATATTCTGGGTGGTCTGTTTTCTAATTTCTAGCTTGTAAGTTCCCGACCGATGCTTGTTGATTTATGATTCAGCAATAAATGCACCCAGAAGATAACTTGCTTTAAAAGAGCTATGTCATCTCCTCCATCATTACCCTTTCACTGTCCCAATGAAGAAAGCATTGTCCCCTTTACACCTCTTTGGATCATTGATACTTATAATTAGGACAAAGGTATATATAACACTTGCATATAAATCTGTCATCCAGGAATTTTTCAGTCATACAAAGCAGCTACACCAAGACAAACAGAGATAAGAGGCCATAAATTAGAATGTAGCTTATTGCTGAAGAACATTATGTATAATATATAATTAACATATATCATATATAATTAACTTTATTATTTTTTAATTATATATAATTATTAGTTCATAGCCAATCAGACGGAGTGGAATAATTGTTTTATTCTATCCTCTGAATTGTAAGAAATATTGCATTTTATGATTAAAAAATATATACATGGCATTGGTGGCCTAGTGGTAGGGTGCTGGCTTATTGATCTGAAGGTCGGAGGTTCAAGCCCCACTGTCACTGAGCTGTCATTGCTGTCCCCCCTGTGCAGTGATAACTGTGTAATCAAAGGCCAGCCATGTCTCTCACTGTCTGTGGTGAGAGGCATGTAAAAGAACCACAGCTGATGTTCGAAAAGAGTAGACCACTGGGTTGCTGTCAGTGTGTTTCTGCCCTGCGATGGCCTGGCGAGCTGTCCAGGTGTACTCTGCCCTCACCCAGAGTCAGCTGAGATGGCGCTGTTGAGATGGCACTTCCCCGTGACCCTAATTAGGATTAAGCAGTTCAGAAAATGAATGATGATATAAAAAATATATACATTCTTAACTTAAAATACAGGAAAGCTAATTATCACAGAGCTAGCTGGTTAGCTGCGGTCCTGTTCCTAGCAGGCCAATAAAGTTGTGTTTGGTCTGGCGGGCTGTTCAGGGTGTACCCCACCTTCACCCAATGTTGGCTGACTGTGACCCTACTAGGATGATATGGTTCAGGAAAATATTTTTTTGCTTTTCATGGAAAGCCATTTAGCACGGCGTTAGCTGAATACCTGTTTTTTTTTTAAGACGAATAAATTTGTGGTTAGTGGAAAAGCTGTCAAATTCATAAAAGTAAAAATAAAATGTTCTTACTATAAAGTAGTTAAATTTTTATTTTGTTGTTTTTCATGGAGATTTGATTAGCATGGAGGTAGCTGGTTAGTTGTAGGCCTGTAGTCCATTCAAGTTGCGTTTGGTGGTTTAAAAAATGTCCAATTCTTAAAAAAAGAAACAGTTCTAACTATCAAATACTTTGATTCTGTATTTTGTTGCTTTTTGTGGAATTAATTTATACTGAAAAAACAGTGTTAGCACTTCCAGTTCCAGAAAATGTCTTGTTTGGTTAAATAAATAAACTGTTTAAAAATATAGAAAAAAACAATATTAATCATTAAAGAATTTAGCTTAGAACGAGCCATGACTATTTCAGTTTTTTTATGGTGACATTGAGGTCACAGTATGTGAGCTGATATCCTAGGAGTAGACTGTCAATCCAACTATGTATGTATGCATGTGTGTATATATATATATGTGTGTGTGTGTGTGTGTGTGTATAAAAGGCATGAGTCAGACACAATCTTGAACTTTGTCTTTTTTCAGTTCCTCTACAGTTTGCTGCAGTGTGATTTCTTAGATTTTAGGGCAGTTATTTTCGTCTAATGGGACCTGTGTTAACTCAAGTGCCATGTCTTGTTTACCGTCAGGAAACCAATCTCGGCCACACTTCCCATCTCGGACACATTTCCTCCTCTACGTCAGTTAGAATTTGATTACGAGTCAAGTGTTCGTCTCAGTGGTGCCTACTTGGGTGTATTCAAAATAATATCCTTATTATTGTAAAATAGTGCTCTGCTCTTCCTTCAGACTTACATTATACCACCAATCTCAAGTCTGTGTGTTCTGCTCGGATCCATTTTAGTTCAAATCTCATGAAATGAAATGAGCTGATTTCAGATTGTTAACCATCGTCTCTGTCCTCTGTCCCAGAGCTCACTGCCCTGGATGGTCCCTAACTAAAGAAGCAGTCGCTGCAGGATGCAAACATGGCTGCACCCCTTCTTGCACCGCCAGGACCTGACAGCTTCAGATTGTTTACCCTGGATACTCTGGCTAACATTGAGAAGCGCATCACTGAGGAGAAAGCAAAGCCTCCACCCAAGCCAGACAGCAGTTATCGTGATGATGATGACGAGAACAAACCCAAACACAACAGTGACCTGGAAGCGGGCAAAAACCTGCCCTTCATTTATGGCGACATCCCTTCTAGAATGGTGGCGACACCATTGGAGGACCTCGACCCTTTCTACTTAAATAAAAAAGTAAGTTGTCCAATTCCCAGCTTGTTTCCTCTTTTTATTCTGTAGAGTCTTTATTGCACTCGACAGTGAAGACTGGACAGTTTGGAGGTTTCTATTCACTCTGGGTGTCTCAGGGTTAGCCTGATCTTGTAATGTGGGAGTCAAATATCTGTTGTAGAAAGGGAGCTGTATGCAGTGTGTGCCTGTAAAATGTTATGTAGTATTTAGGTTACCTTAATAATTTTCACTCTTACAAAAAAAAAAATACTAATTTTAAATTATATATAATAACATATGCATAACTGTTATTTTCTTAACAGTACAACACATACATTAATAGGATAAAATACACAGCTCTAAAGAGTTCCCTTCAAAAAACTGTTAACGTATATCTATAATGTACAATTCATATCTATACAATGATCGATATGCAATCAATCTATAATATACAATTAATATGTCTATAGTGTAAAATCTATATCTCTGTAGAGTACAGTCCAGTGAAGAGTAAAATGTATTTTTATAGAATAAAATTACATACATACATTACATGACGTAATACAAATTACGTACGTCTTGCTGCCACAATAAACAGATTAGTATCACGTTTTATATGAAAGATACTTTTCATGTTCTTAATGAGATCTTTTTTTTACCTTATTACAGTGATAAGCTGATCATATTCTGTCAAGAAACTTGTTTTGTTATAAAAGATACTATTTATCTTGTGTTTAAACAGCAGAATCTCACGCATCTCAACCCAAATATAAAAAATTAATCTGAATCATATCATGTAAAGTTGCTTTATTCTTCAATTTATCAGTATCATAAGCGTGAACCTTACAATACTGCCGTACAATCTGAGTTATCTTTATATAATACGAAAATAGTTTATGTTATAACAATAATATTACACCACATAAAAAGACAAATAGTGTACTGTTATGACCAGAATAAATATTTAATACTTTAGACTTAAATAATATTAAAAATATCACGGTGTAACATGAAAAAACCTCATGTGATAATAATAAACATTTCACACTAAAATGTGATTTGATTTATCTGGACTGGAATAACATGTTTTTCTTTATAGAGTAAAATATGATAAGATAAGATCAACTTTATCAACCTTAATCAACTTTATTAGTGTCAGGAGCAGGAAAAAGGCGGACGAGGTGTCAATCAAAATAAATAAATAAATGAATAATTAACTGTTTAGAATAAAATCCATATGGTTATAGGGAAAAATAAATATCTTTGAAATAAATTCATTTTAAATAATGTAAAATTATGGCATACAGTTTATATTTCTGTACATCTTTATAGAATAAAAAATCTTTATAGTTCTGTAGTTTAAAACGTTTCTATATATATATAAAAAACATTT
Source organism: Porochilus rendahli (assembly GCA_039654305.1). Classification (NCBI taxonomy): domain Eukaryota; kingdom Metazoa; phylum Chordata; class Actinopteri; order Siluriformes; family Plotosidae; genus Porochilus; species Porochilus rendahli. Next base: position 24,652,379 of record JBCNYG010000003.1, on the reverse strand, counting down.
TGTAGCGACATATAAAATGCACTTAATAAAAGAAAAAAAATTAAAGCTGTAATTCACAATGATATTCACAATATGGGCACAAGTTTCTGGACACCTGATCATCAGACCTGTGTATCTTTATTGAATCTATCATTCCAGATTTAATCCTCCATTGCTATTGTAATAGCGTCCATTCTTCTGGGAAGGCTTTGTGATCATTTAATTTTGACGCAGAAGCATTAGTGCGGCCAGGCACTGATGTCAGACGAGGTTTGAGGTGCTGATTGCATTACAGTCATCCCAAATATGTTGAATGGGGTTGAGGTCAGGTCTTTCTGGAGGTTATTTGAGTTCTTCCGCTCCAAGGGCTTTGTCATGCTGAAACAGCTTTGGAGTTAAAGGGAAGAGAAAAATGATTACATACCAAGTCATTTTGTACAACTGCGTGGTTGGAATTTTGTGAGAACTGTTAAAAAACTGCCTACAGTAGTAGTACTTCATGTAATTAGTAATTGATGTGTATAACTGGTGTGGCCAAGCCTTTGACTGTATGCTAGTGTGTGGGTGTGAGGAACAGGTGTCCAAAAACTTTTGGGAAGAGTTTTCTGGTATTGTTTGTTAATCTGTGTGCAGAAGATGTTGGGCTTTACATAGAACCATGTAAGAACCATCTTGTGTGCTGGATGCAACCTTTTTGAGAAAGATTTTGAAATATAATTGTGCAACCACAAAATTATAAAAATTTTATTTAATAAATAATGTCACAATGTCCCAGATGATTTCTTCTTTCAGATTTAATGTCCAGTGATTCAGATGGAAAGTAAGTTGACGCTGTGCCAGAATAAACAATGACACCAAAAGCCATTAAACTGCTTTCATTTTTCAAACACTGTAATAATTGCAGTTCAAACTGGATATTTTGTTAAACTCTTGTATATCTGTGTTTTCCGAGGGGCTTACTGAGTATTTCTGTAAACGCTGTTATATGACCAGCAATTAGCTTTTTTAAATGAAAAGGGAAATTCACATTCCAGGTCTCGGTTTATCATGCTGCAGAAAGATGAGACGTTTTGACGTATGCATTTACATCTCATTATATCCATCCAAGACATATTATATTTATATTATTTTAAGAAAAATGTTTCCAATATTTTTTTCTTTGCATAAACTCTAGTGGAAATTCTGTGTTTATGGTTGGGGTGGGACATGCGGTACTGCATGTCTCAGCTGTCACGCTGTATGCTGAGGGTTCTGGGGCTTTGGGAGAAGGTCAGGTGACATAATTTGATAATTGCTTTTTCTCTAATTTGTTAGAAATCTAGTGAATAAAAATAGTCAGGTAGCATTTCTGTGAGGTGGCACACATTCTTAGCCCCATTGCAAAGTACGATATTGAGGAAAAAAACAAAACACTATTCCATATTTTGCCATACAGTAAAAAAAACATGTTATATCTAGACAATGGCAGAGGAAGACAGAATTTTAAAACTGCAGCTAAATAATAACTAGTTTATTATGAGTGTATCTCATAGTGTAAAGTCACTCACCAGGAAAGCTGATTATTTAGTTAATTTTAGGTAAATTAGTGTTAATATGTGGGTGTTTTTTTGAGTGCACTAACTTCAAAGCAGTGCACAAGCAAATGTTTTTTTAAAAAAAAATAATATTTATTTATTAGTAAACCTCATAAGAAATTAATCAGTAAGCGAATTAGCGTTACATGTTGTTTAGTTATATTTACTTTAGCTAATTGAAATTGAATCTTACCCAGTGTGATGTCAGTTTCTAGTGAATTAACAAACTGAAAGAAAGACCAACAAATGAACGATCAAGACGACTTATGTTGGCTTGATCACTTCTGTCAAGATATAGCTAGTTTCTGCTAGTTCTGCTATACTGTGTTAGCACTGTGCTAATTACAATGCTATGTTTTCCCTTTGAAATTCGGTTGAAGTTCGAGTGTTTCCTGAAACATACAGATATTATTCTGGAGCTTATATTCATTTAGTGTCTCTGTGTTCTCTGTCAGGGTTAAATCAGTGTATTTATTTCTGTAATTGCTAACTGGTGTATTAGCTTCCACACCATAAGTTAAATAACTACTAAGTTTCTCGCGCAACGCTTTTGTGACACCGTATTTGTTAACTTGCCGTCCCACCATAGTGTTCTTTTTTGATAAATGGTTCTTGTTTGCATTCATGCTTGCAGTATGATAACAGATACGTGCATACCAGGGCTCACTTTTGGTCGTTACTCACATTGTGGAATATAGGCAAAAAAAAATGAATAAGATAACTGTTTAATTTAAGCTGTTGATCATATTGCACATTGTTCTGTATTTCATTATTTCGATGTTTTGCAGTTCTGGATTCATATTTATCGTAAATGCTGGTTTTACATACTCGCAATAGATAGTTGATCTGTTTTTTCCAGGTGTGTGGTCCGGTCCTGTCTTCCTGTGCTTAAAAGAGTTGTGGCTTAGTGCTAAGTGCACCCAATGAAGCTTCAGTGGATCTGCCATGTTGACCGGTCCTAAATAATGCATAGAGCTATGTGTTAATGTTATATGTATACCTCTCTCATTCTCTCACTCTCCCTGATTCTCTGTCAGTGTCTCTCGCCCACACTTTCTGTGTCTTTCTATCTCACTCTCTTTATCCCACTCTCATGGTGTGCATGCTTCCTGTTATGCAACTGCTCTGCCTACTGCACAAGAAGCTGATTGCCATCTCCCGGTGAAACGCTTTTGCTGCAACATATTTGAGGAAAAACAAAATCACTGGTTGATGTTTTGTCCGAATTGCCTGGAACGATATACGTCTGGAAAAGAATCTGAAAATTTGTGCCTATCATTTTCATCTCATTTCATTTTCAGGCCAGGGATTCATAATTGAAGTACAGTGTGGTGATTTTGTTCTGGGTCTGATCCTCATTTATCACCTGATATGTTTACATTGTCGTAGCATAGTAGACTTGCATTGTATTTTTTTCCATGCACTGGGCTCAGTGTGCTGCGTTGAAACACGACTCCCTGCTCTTTTCAGGCTGCTCTTTTCACCGTGAGTGCAGTGCAGTTGTGCCTAGCAGCTTTTACAGCCTCTTAGAGACAAGTTAGGCCCATTACACTGTCAGCAACAATTAGGCCCGGAGGCTGGCTGGTTGCAGGAGCAGCTGACCAAACCGCAGCCCAAGACCACACTGCTGACGAGCTGAGTGCTCATGAGGACGTGGGTAACCAGTTTAGTGGGGGGTTGTGGTGCTGAGGCGGATGGGTAGAGGGAGGGGATGATACAGAACCTATTTTATCTTAGTCTTTGGCTCGGGCTGTGTTGAATGCACCACTTCTCTGTCTCCGATGACGCAGCAGTTTATAACTGGACAGGGCTTGGCTGCGCCAAGTGTTAGGACATGGTGTTACAACCAAAAATTGATAGAGAATTCCAGCAGTCTTTTCCTGACAAAGTACTAATTTCATTTACTGCCATCATCCTGCGTTTCATTTTAATTTCATTATTTAGTGTCTTTTAGTAAATCAAATCGCCACATTTCACTGCATGTTTTCTCTCTCTTGTCTCCAATCTGCACTGATGTGGAAAGCAGACACGGGTAGAGGAATGTGCTGGAATGTGTTTCACTGATGCAACCCTCCCCTTGTTCCTGAAATGCTCAACACGGACGAGTTAAGCTCCACCCTGTCCTGATGATACATTCGAATCCCTCACTTTCAGAAAATTAAAGTTAAATGTTTGAATCTTTTTATTCAGAGCCCTTTAATATCATTTGAATATTACTGCTAGACAGGCTTTCAGGTAAAACCCATTTACGAGTAAAACGTGTGAGCCCCACACAACCGTAAGAAGTTGTAAGAAGTGTTTGGCTTAAAAAATGTATCTCAGAAACAGTCACCACGTATCAACCTCTGACTCATCCACAGACACTGTGTAACTCAATTATTTATTTTAGATTTTAAAATAAAAGTATTATTAAGTTAAATTCTTATTATAAATCTAGAAGCTCAATGGCTCAGTGAATTAGATATTTATTCATAGAATTTTTATTTAAATTAATGATGAATGCATTAAATCTTTAAAATATGATAATAATAATAATAATAATACAAACAACAACAACAATAAAACAACAACTACAACAACAACAGTTATAATAATACTTATTATTACTATTATTACTGTTATTATTTATTCTTACGTATTAATACAGTGCAGATAAAATCTGTAATTGGTAAAATTGATTGGTGAATCTTTTTCTCTGACAGTAGTGTTTGGTGCAAGGTCAATAATTGGTTACATAGTATATTGTTTCCATAGTAACAGGTAAATCAAATGGACTTATATGTTGGAGGCTCTAATCTAATGTAAAATAAATGATCATTAACCCGGCGACGTGTTCTGTTCATAGCATGTATAGAAGGTGTCTTGGGCGACACAGTGGTGTAGTGGTTAGCATGTCTGCCTCACAGCCAGCAGGTTCTGATTTTGAGTCCTGGGCTCAGGCATTTCTATGTGGAGTTTGCATGGGTTTCCTTCAGGTACTCCAGTTTCCTCCCACAGTCCAAAGACATGACAAGACAAGTGAATGTGAGTGTGAACAGATCAAACAACAGTTCTTAAAGATGAATTTATCAGTAAAAAGATGCTATTCAGTAAGTATCCTGATTCCAGAACAATAAAATATTTATTTTATTTATTTTTATTTAATTTTTTAAATTCTCTTTTATTTTTTCTCTCTTTTCTTTCCTTTTCTTTTCTTTCTTTCTTCTTTTTCTTTTCTTTTCTTTTCTCTTTTTCTTTTTCTTTTCTTCTCTTCTCTTTTATTGTACATGATGTTAAGGGTGAATTCTTATCCCTCTTTGTTTGATCTTTTATGCATATTAGATATTTTATAGGATATAATTGCATCATTTATTTAAGAAAATTTTGAACGTTGAAATACATTTGATGCATATATTTGAATGCATTTAAAATCTGCTTGTAGTACCTAAGGAAGAGGCACGTACTCCACACGTAGGTGGTGTATATTACACAAGGCGTCTTGTCTATTGATGTATGAAGTAGGTGCTGCAGTCCGGCTTAATGACTTAAGTGCATGAGCTGTTTTAATTCTCTTGACCCTCCTCCCTCTACTCATCTCTTCCCCATCTCTCTCTCTCTCTCTCTCTCTCTCTCTCTCTCTCTCTGACTCTGTATCTCTCAGCAGTCTAGTACATCTTCCAGTGTTGTTTATCAGCTCCGCTACACTTCTGTAATTTCATTTCATTCATTTTGTCACTTGGACTCTTCTCTCTTTACGCTTATAAGACACTGATTTTTTTCTCCACCACTCTCTTTTTCTCAGCGTCTGTCTGTCTCGCTCACATTTTTTTTTCAATTTAAGATTTCTAACAAGAAAATAAAGCAGAATACCCTCAGTATCCTATATTAAGAGTCCTGTGGAACATATTACATAATTTAGATGTAGAGCATATTATATAATTTAAATGTAACACAAATAGTTTACTTTTATATTGTAGACAAATTCTGCCTCCGTTTGACCATTTTCTATTATATGGCAGTAAAATCAGATCTAGTGATTACTCACATGTCTGTAGATAACAATTCGCCTAATCTGATTTAAACTAGCCCAGAAAACGTTTATTTTAATTTAGCTTTTAAATACAAGCCTTTTGGTTCTACTCTAAGTGGGACATCTTTTACATATGACCACTTTAGAAATGTTTCTTCCTAAAAGACACAAAAACGACTCTTTGACAGAGGTTTTAATATCCCTGAATGTTTCATCTTATTGTATACAGTATATATTTTTAATGTTGATTTTGAGGTACTGTATTAATCACACAATGGAAATTTCGGCTCTGCATTTAACCCACCCAAAGTGAGCACTCACACATAAACAGTGAGCACACAGACTCGGAGTGGTGGGCTGCCACCCGTTGCGACACCCGGAGAGCAGTTAGGTTGTTCGGTGGTCATTAGATATTTTGTCATCACTGGGAGAATAAAATGTTTTTGTTAATATTACATTTGTCCTTATGATCTTCATACAAATAAAATACCGGCTTATAAAGTTGATTTTTTTTTACTGATTCCTTGTTCCTTATAAAGGAAATTAAATTTTTGTACATTTATGTTTAATACAATACATTTTGCTTTGCTATTTTTTTTTAGCTCAGTCTACATTACGACTAAACTGACTTTCTGATCCATCATGAAATTCCTCTTTACTGCATCTCTTTCTTTAGTAATCACTTTTTAATTTCTTTTTTCTGTTTTTTTTTGTCTTTTCATTTCCTTTCTCCTGTCTGTTGTTGCACAGTTAATATGTTCTCATTTGTTTCTCTCTGCTCTTCTGCTTTAAATTATTATCTTATCAGGAGGTTTAAAGCCTCTCATACATCATAACAAAGAAAAGCCCATGAAATTCTGTGTGTGTGTGTGTGTGTGTGTGTGTGTATTTGTGTGTGTGTGTGTGTGTGTGTGTGTGTGTGTGTGTGTGTGTGTGTG
>JBCNYG010000003.1:24630922-24641196 GCA_039654305.1 Porochilus rendahli | reverse complement strand
GTGTGTGTTTGTGTGTGTGTGTGGGTGTGTGTGTGTGTGTGTGTGTGTGTGTGTGTGTGTGTGTGTGTGTGTGTGTGAGTAATCCCAGCTTGTCATGATGTTTTTTTTTTATTCTTTTTTAATTAAAAACATTTATTTACTGGTTATTGAGCTAACAGTTAGGGTCAGGTTTCATATTTAGTGTACAAAAATAGAGTTTATTACATAATCACTGCACCCTAATCAGCCATAACATTAAAAACATTATGACTCTGACAGGTAAATTGAAAAAAATTGGCACTTGCTGAGGAGTGGGATGTATTAGGCAGAAAGGGAACAGTCAGTTCTCAAAGTTGATGTGTTAGAAGCAGGAAAGATGAGAAAGCATAAGGACCTAAGGGACTTTAACAAGGGCTACGTTGTGATGGCTAAACGACTGCATGTATTCATCTCCAAAACTGCAGGACTTGTGGGGTGCTCCTGGTATACAATGGTAGGTACACCCCAAAGGTAGACCAAGAATGGCATGGGAAATGAAAGCTAGTTTGTCTGGTCTGTTCCCAAAAATGAGCTGCAGCATACATTGTTGGAATCGGTAAAGCTGGCTAGGAGTACAAACACACAGTGCATTGCAGCTTGCTGTGCATGGGGCTGCCTAGCTCCACACCAGTCAGGGGGTGCTAATGTTATAGGTGACTGATATATATACTGTACTTTACACGAACATAATGGATATATTATATGTACCATATAAAAAAAGCACTAAAACAAAGACACCATGTAGTGTTTAAACAAGCATGAAGCATAGTTTCAGATGCACCTTCAGTCCCTGGCTGAGGCAGTAAAGGGTAGAACTGTATGTTATTGACAAAATAGCAGAAAGCACTTATACATATTGTAGTCACTTTGCAATCTCTTAGAATACATTACTGAACACACACGCACACACACTTATTTATTATGTATGAGTAGTTTATGAATATGATATAAGGGATAATGTACAGGGAATTCATCAGGAGGAACAGGATCAGGTCTTGCATCACTTTGAAGGGGTTTATTTTGCAATCATGATTGGCTCACTGTACATAATCTTGCATATTACATGATTATTTACAAAATATTGATTTAAGAATGATTTTACTGCTTCCACTAATGACACACAAGCAAAGGACTTTTAAAAGAAATAACATATTGCTGAATACCCATAATTAACCAATCAGAATCCAATATTCAAACAAGCTTTTCAGGGGGGTGAACAGAAAAGTACAAGCATATAAGCAAACCTGTCACTTGTGTTTCTGTGACATTTTTGTAAAAATTAAATCTATGACTTCTGACGGTTCTTCAGTTCCCCTGTTGTAGGCGGAACTCTTGAAGGTTCTGTGTAAAGCCCTATAAGGGAGTGGTTACCTGTCAGCATGGTACCAAGCAGAGTATTTTGAGAAAGTTAAGAAACTATCCAAAAACCTGTTAAAACAAAAAACTGTGCAACTGTACAAATTGTACAATTCCTATGTTGTCTACATTAAAAAGCGTCATTTTTGATAAAGATTTTTTTAATGTAGACAATATAGGAATTGTACAATTTGACCAAAATCATCAGAACTTTTTAAAAACCTAAATGAGGCACAAGCTTTTTTTATTATTATTATTTTTAGAGTGACTTCCCAAAAGCTTTTAAAGCTTAATATAGATAATGTGACTGACGCTGGGAGCTTGAGGTGACTTCCAGCAATTTGTTGAGGAGATTTTTGAATAAATAAACAAGAATAAATTAAAAGAGCCTTTTAGAAGTACATGTTTATATAAATGTTTTGCTTCACAATACACCCTAGATGACCAGTCTTTAACATGCACATTTAGCATGTAGTAAACTTTGAAACTTTGGTTTTTTGAAAGAAAAACAACAACAACAACAGCACCAACAACAAAACAAAAACAACAACAACAAAACAAAGACAACCCAAAAATGAAAATTTAATTTTTGAGTGAGGGCACTGATGAGGAACCTTGAATTACGTTCGGCCTATTGGATATTACCCACCTTGCAAACTCAGGATAACGCTTGTATCAAAATAGTGAACAAAAGTCATGGTTTGCGATGGTCAGTGATTCAGAAATCCAAATAAGAAAGCTATGCAATGTAGCCTTTACATTTTTCAAGGTAAAAAAAAACCTCTTTCCCAACTTTGCATGTAATTCCAAATATGGTACTCTAGTTTGTGTGATCATGATCACGCTTTAAAACGTTAAAATGTTAAAAAACCACGTAACTCTCTTTTTAGTTTGCTTTTCTTTTGCCTCCATGTAGTATGGTATGGTAGGTAGTAGGTGAGATGGATATTGTTAAATAGTCCCCAAGATGGTACGTTGAGGGGACTATTCTGTAATATCCACCAAGTCTTAGGGTAATAAATATTTACTTTATCAAGATTTTTTTTGTGTGTAGATATAGGATATAGGATATTCTGAAATGTTTGTTATTTACTTTTTCAAAACTAAGCAACACAAATTTACAAACGGGGAGCAAATAGTGTAAAGCAAAGGGTTTTTAAAAGAATATTTAATTGTGTTCAGAAATAGAAATCAAACCATTTCAAAATATTCTTAACCTACACTAACCTTTGTTACTTGTCATAATGAATAAATGTTTGTAAAACCTGATACTCTAAAACCTGATATTGCTTTTCTAATATAGATTGACTTTCCAAATGTGTGTTAATGTATTTATCGAAGCTTCATGTTTATACTATATACTATAATACTTACTTATTTGTGTTTATTATGTGAACATTTTGCATCTATATATAACTCTATAAAATGTTTAATGCAGTGTGAAACTAACCCTTTGTCTCTTTCTCTCTCTTTGCAGACATTTATAGTGGTAAACAAGGGGAAAACAATCTTCCGCTTTAGTGCCACTCCTTCCTTGTACTTTATAAGTCCTTTTAATCTTCTTAGGCGAATAGCTATTAAAATTTTAATACATTCATATCCTTTCAACATGCTTTTGCATTGTTAGTTATCATAAGTCAGACATGAAATCCTTCGGGAACGTAATGTGTGTGTTATTTTAAGTGCCTGCCTACAGTTTTTACGTGAGTACTGAAAAATGTTAAACAGGTGGGAATGAAGCTGGGTGTCCCCCTAGGGTATTGCATCTGCAATAGAAAAACATGAATAATAGCAGGCCAGCAACAAAGAGCTCAAAAACAATGCTGGCATGTTTAATGGCCAGTTTGCATGGTCTTGAACATGCAGTATCTACTTTATCACAAAAATCATCAGGATTATTATGTGTTAAACCCAGTTGTGTATTAGCAAGATTCCCAGAAGTGATCAGTGATCATGTAAAACTGGATTTCCACTGGATGCAGTTGTGATTTATTCCTTTTTGGACGCAAACACTGCAGCTGATCATGCCGACTCTACACAATGCTTGTGGATATTTTGTGGTGCTTTTCGTAAGCACCCCAGAAGTAGACATTCATGTTTCTCCACTAAAAATAGGGGCTTGGTCTATTTTTTTCTCTTGCCACACTCAAGTTTTGTGGCATGGCTGGGACTGGAATGTCATAAACATGACATAATTGGACAGAAAAGACACTCTGCTACTGAAACATACTGCATTTGAATGCTCCTGGTGTGCAATAGAGCAGCACTGAGAAGAGAGGAAAACATCACATAGCTGCACCTGGTGGAAACCAAGGGAAATGAATTACTTCCTGGAAGAGATGGAACAGAATCCAGTGTTAGGTTCTTAGGTCATTAAGCTGGAAATATTTTCAAAACTTTGGGCTTTTAAGGTACTTTAACAGAGCTGGATAAATTCAAGCTATCTTCAACAACTAGAAAAAAAATCCCACTTACTTCAGCAAAAAAATTTATTTACTTTATCCACTTTAGCAAAACAACGTTCTATTCTGTACACAGTTACATTTAAAATATATTATTTGGTACAAATATTGTTATAGATTCTTATTTTATGACTTTAAGTTAGTGAGTTAATGAGGCAGTATTAAAAATTTTATTATTTTTTCAGCACACAGTTAAATGACTGTCATCATGTCATGGCAATTTCTGAATTTCAATTAAAAGGCTCAGTGCCATAACCTGCTAATTCCATACATGATGAAAAATGAGGCAGTAACATATTCTGATAGTAGAGTTCTCTCCCCATAAAAATCACTCCAAAGTGGACAATTGCAGCTTCTGAATGGCTAAAATCCCAAATCGTGTGATGAATATGACAAAATTGTGACTTAGCAGGTTATGGCAATGAGCCCTTCAATTATTTCTTGGAACTGTGTCTTTATATTAAAAAAAGGATTTATATAAAACATTAGGAGTTCAATGAACAAGGTTTAATTTATTTTGGATTTTCTCAATTTTACTACAAATTTAAATTATTACATGCACCCACTAACTTGTACGGAACGTTCCAAAATGGCTTTTAAATTGCCAAGACCAGAATCTTAGAACACTTAGATTCCTGTTAGTGATAATGATTGACGATAGCTGGTTTCTCTGTGCCAGCATTAACTGTATTGAAGGAATGAGTGCAGATCTGAGAAAGACAATCACACTTTGGAATCGATACGCCGCAGATTCCAAGATTCCAATGTTGTTAGTTCAAACTATTTATTGGGAGGTGCTGCCAGGATGTCAAGTCATTAAGCTCAAAGAAGATCCAAACTGTTACCTTCAGCTTAGAGGAAGTTGGATTGAATGATCAAGAACAACACAGTATCTACCAAACCACAAGCCTGCCATGTAGTGGAATCTGAGGGAACTCTGGGGTTACTGTCTGCAATCAAGTTTTCATACATTGCCATAAACCGAGAGACTCCTCCAAAATTTAAGATTCAATACCTTCAAGCTTGACTAGAGTTTGCAATGGACCACATGGACAAGAAAAAGCTTTCTTGTGTGTTTGTAGTCAGATGAGATGAAGATTGCTTTCTTTTTCAACGACAAACAGAAGAAACATTTTACCGACCGTTAAGAGGTAAAGGGGTAATTTTGCTGCCAGAGGAACCAGTGCTTTGCACAAAGTGGATGGAAAATGTAAGAACCTCAAAAACGTTCAGCATAACCTCAAACAATCAGCTTGACAATTCAAATTTATACTTAAGTGGCTGCTGCAACAAGACAAGGACTCCAATCACAATTTAAGCTGGTTGTGGCATGGACAAAGCAGGATCACATTAAGCTCAAAGCAAGCAGGTCTCAGTTAAGACCTGCATAATATATCACCTTAAGCTGATATTATGGTGATCTACAGAGTGAAATAGTGTAGATTTAGCCGAACCCTAACCATTTAATGCAATTATAGAACTATAAATATAGATCCATGCAGTCTAAGGATAAGAACGTTTTCTTTTTCGCCATTATTAATTCGATCAATATTTAGCTCAGAATGAGAAAGTTAAGCAAGGGGACTGTGTGCAAAACCTTCTAAAGGCCTTATTGTGTTATTTGATGGATGATGTGGCAGTAATCCAAACCTCTAGAAGCATTAAAAATGTCTGGACAAATAATACCAGACTAAGCTCAAATTTATTCACATGCCATTGTCGTGATTGATTGTACAGGGTATACACTCTTCAAGTAATATTTTTATATTGGAGTTCACACAGCTTTTATATGTAATTATCTGATCATCTTTTGACCTGCATGCAGTGTTTTTCTCTGCTGATGTGTACCAGTTTGCCTTAACTCCTTCCCACATTATTCAGCATGATCATCATGTGTACCATTTTGACCAACTGTGTATTCATGACGTTTAGTAATCCTCCAGAATGGTCAAAACAAGTAGAGTAAGTACTGCCTTCACACTGCATGAACACCTTTATAAAGATAAAAATTCAGTGTATTAAGTTCTTGTTATTTTAAGACACTGTGAAAGAACTGTGGATGCTAAGTATGTAAATTTCTCTCTGTTTGAGAAATAAGAATTGAACCGTTTGTATTAGCTCCTCTTTGTAGCGGCTAATGTCTGGACCACGCAACAAGATTTATACAGTCCTACCCAATGTTGAAAATGTGAGAGACTTCACAAAAATGGCAGATTTGGCAGATGGATATTTATATCCTGCATCCTCTGTTAGTCCTCCTACAAGATTTGCTCAAAATAAAACACCAATCTTTTAAATTGTGCTCTAAAATCAAAATCCTGGCCAATGTTCCTAACTCGGAAAACCTCATCTCGCAAATTGTCTCATGTAGGTTTAAGTAAAATCAGCGTGGCTACCATGGGTTATCATGGCGTCCTGCATGTTAAGTTGAAAAGTAAATATATTACATATTTTATATTTTTTGTTGTGGATGTAGAACATTTGGGGAATAGTTTGAAAACAATAGTGTTATAGCAGTCAAAAATTTAAGAGGACAATCTACTGTCCTACAGGCGGAACACATAAAGGTTCTGCGTAGAACCGCCAACAGTGTTTTCTTACCAGAAAAAGGTCCAATGAGGCTAACAACCCTGGTTAACACTGACTGCTTAAAGAACTCTTGGGGAACCCTTTGTTTTATATGATTCTAGTGTAGCATAAGATATTCTTGGTTTGTTTTTCTTCAACTTTTCAAATACAGCATCGTTTTAAAACCTCTTTTGCATGTTCTGCATAATTTGCAGTTTATTCATGTCACTTTTTTCAAATGTAATTTTAATTCATGGCTAATGTCCTTGAGTCCCTTGCTTTTACTCTCTTGTACATAGGTACACATTTACAGGAATTTATACATTCGAATCAGCCATCAAGATCATTGCCCGTGGCTTCTGTATAGACGAGTTCACATTCCTGAGAGATCCATGGAACTGGTTGGACTTCATGGTCATCTCAATGGCGTAAGTGTATTCCAGTGTACACTATCACAGCTTATGATCAATTTGTTTCCATTCAAAACCTCCTGCGTATGACTTTGAATCACTACGAAGATCGGGAAATATTTTTAATGACTCAGCAATTGGATTGCAGTGCCGTGGCTGAAATTCGAAACTGTAACACCTTCATATGAAACCAATAGTTTGGAATCGAATTCTGAGATAGTATGAAATATTACCATGAATTTAAGCACCTATAAGGTCAAAATAAGCAAATATCAGCTCTTACTACACTAAGCTTATAGGGGAAGCACTAAACCCAACCTAATTTACTCCTATCCATCTAATCACTGCTTAACATTTAACCTTTGTAATCAATTAATCACTGCTCCATTTTTCAGACGCTTGACCTTTAAAGTAACCAAGTGTAGGTGGTGCCTGAGGTCATTCAATTAACAAATTCTTAATTTCTTATTCATGTACAAATGTAGATTTTACTTTTCTTTAAATTGTCATTATTCTTTTTTATAGTGGGGCTCCCAAGTAGAGCTCCATAGTCATGGAATATGACTTGGAATTTTGTCCCGTGTCCATGCATGCCCACTACAGGAAACCCAATAATATAGTTTATGCTGATTGGCTGTTATGTATCGCCGAGTTGCATGATCCTGACAGTAATAAAATAAACAAACACACTAACATTTTATTAACAATTACAAAACTGAAACCCAAAGTACGCTCATACGTTTATAGGTACATTTTATGACATTTTATAGTTTATAGGTACATTTTATGACAATTTGTTGGCGATACTAAGTAGTTTAACATGTCTTTTCTTTACATTGTTCTCTCTGAACTCTGTTCAGCTTCTACAGTTTTTCTTTCTGGAGTCATGTGTGTATGCTTTGTGAGCTATATTTTACAACATGCAGTATATATTAACCTTTAAAAGGTTCCAGCAAGACTGTTCCTTGTTCTCATTTCTGATAGTTCCTGAAAAGCCATGGACCCTGTTTTCACTCTCTCTTATTTCCCACAGGTCACTGTCACTTAAATCAATCTTCTGCATGGCTCGTTGAGAGTACACTTTACATGTATGTCATTTTGGCAGGCACCCTTATCCAGAACGACTTTTTTTACTGAGCAGTTGAGGGTTAAGGGCTTTGCTTAAGTGCCCATTGGTGGTACTGGAGCTTGATCCCCAAACCTTCTACTGAGTAACCCAGAGCCTTAACACTGAGCCACCCCTGCGTTCTATTATTTAATTATAGGATTATAAGATTATACGCCTTGGTGCTATTTAACTGCTATTCATTCAGTATGTTGATTTGTCAAATGAATCAAATAGTGCCAGTGTTTTGGTGACTTCAGTGCTTTCTTGTAAAGAAGGATACGCTGACCAAGCACTCATCTGCTACCCTCATGGCTCAATTTACTCATTATATTTCCCACAATCAATGATGCTGTGTCTCTGATGCTTAAATGCTGTTTTCCTCCATGTCCTTTACGTAAAATAAAACCTTCAATACATTTTAAAATGACCTGAGTATTTAAGAACGAGGTCATAATAATGCATAACTGCGAGATGTTTCAGTTTTACCTTAACTGCATAATCACCACAGATCGCAATGGTCTTAATAAAAAAAAAACCAAGATGTTATAAAATGTAGCACCAAAGCTCAGAATGCTGTTCATGTAAAGCAAAGGCAGAAGACTGCCCTTGTCTTTTTATTGTAAACTTCGGGGGTTATGCAGAACGAATGATCAGCCCTTACTGTAATGTCTGCCTGTGGAACTGAACTCTTGTGCTCGTGTCTCTGTGTAACTTTGATTTAATTATTGCAGGTATATAACAGAGTTTGTAAACCTAGGCAATGTCTCAGCTCTGCGCACGTTCAGAGTTCTGAGGGCATTGAAAACTATTTCTGTAATCCCAGGTAAGAGCGTGTGTGGACGGGAGGGGCCGGGTCAGTGTTAGGTGTGTGTGCGTGCGTGTGTGCGTGTGTGTGTGTGTTTTTTCTTTTCCTTTTCTTTTCTTCCCCCCCTCTCCGTGGACAGGCTCTGTGAGTGGTGTAGTTCCTGGTCCAGTGGCGTGCTGGTGTTCTTGCCGTGTTTGTGGTGGTCATTGGTGTCTGTGTGTGATCCTCCCTTATTTCAGATATATAACAGAGTTTGTGGACCTGGGGAATGTATCTGCGCTGAGAACGTTCAGAGTTCTCCGAGCATTGAAAACTATCTCTGTCATTCCAGGTGAGGCCCAATTTAAACACTGAGGCTGAGTTTTGCGTTTCTGTTTCCTTTTAAGTTTCATTTCATTGTTATGATTTTATCACAGGTTAAAAACGAAGTGACTCTTTGGTTTGCTTACTTTCTTTTTTCTTTTCTTTTCTTTTTTTTTTTTTCTACCTCCAAAATGATCAAAAATGGTGCTTATACATTTTTGATAGGCTTTGCAGTCTACTATTATACATTATGGTCAGAGTCTCATAGCATTTGCTTTTTCATCTGCCCTGAAAGAGACACGCTGACACAGGGAGGCTCGTTCAGCAACAGTAAAAATCCAACAACTCCGTAACGAAATATTCATTTTTTTATGTTAGAAACTCTAACATGAGCATCATTTGACTTATAAAGAGAAACAAGTCAAGATTCAAGATTCTTTTATTACCATACACCATATTACCATATAGTTGTGTTTGTGGCCACTGAGTTCAGAACTGCAACAGTTAACACTGCAGAAAATAATGTGCAGGAGAGGACAGCTTGGTGAGCATTTTATATGCAAATTTTTCACAGGAATTATTCTGCAAATATTTAAATTATTCCTCAATATTTGAGTAGTACCTCAGCTAAGAGTCACTAAGGTGCATAACACAGAGATTGATTGCAAAAATTTTGTTACATCCACATTTACTGGATTGTGCATTTTTATTAATTTATTTTAACGTAAAAAATATACATGATGATTTCATTTTGGTTGTGATGGCCTAGCAAACTGTATTTTCTTTGATTTTCAAGTAGAGAAGTAATGTTGTATTCTGTTGGCCTGGGGTTTTGCTCCACCATTTTGTTTTGTTGTGCTCACAGTACATGAGCTGATATTCTAGTAGTATCAGACTGCACGATTGCTCATGTCCAGCGGGTGTGGATATAATAAAAACACAAAGTTACATATAAAAGTACTGTATAGAAATATAGTTATATGGAAATATATACATAAATATATGCAGTTCATTTTATCAGTCAAGGCTTGAGAATTCATTTAGGGTTTAATTTATGGTAAATTACATGTAATATGGCTTATTTTTATTATGTATACAGTCATACGGTATAATAATAATAATAATAATGATAATAATAATAATAATAATAATAATAATAATAAAAATAAACATTACATCAATGCATGTAATTTTTCTTATAAAATTATTTTAAAAATGCAGTACTGTATAAACAGAAATTATAC
>JBCNYG010000003.1:24567190-24578377 GCA_039654305.1 Porochilus rendahli | reverse complement strand
CACACACACACACACACACACACACACACACACACACACACACACACACACACACACACACACACACACAGAGCCAATCCCCCCGCTGTTTTTTTAGTGGTTAGAAAACAGAGAACCCGGAAGAAACCAATAAATGGAATAAAATAAAACAGAGGACTTTGAAGCTGTGAGTCACCAATGCTAATGTGTTTAAATAATTTGTGTTTTGTTTGTTTTTTTTCATCATAGGCTACTTTTAAAGGTTGGATGGACATTATGTATGCAGCTGTTGACTCACGGAGGGTATGAATAGGAATAGTACGATCTGTTTTTGAAGTCGTTTGTAGAATTGAAAGCCAACTCTTTCATTTGTTGTATGATTTCAGGTGGAAGACCAGCCCTCGTATGAGGACAACATCTACATGTACCTTTACTTTGTCATCTTCATTATTTTTGGCTCCTTTTTCACTCTCAACCTGTTTATTGGTGTCATCATCGACAATTTCAACCAGCAAAAGAAAAAGATAAGGCTCCTCTCTTTGTTCATTTTGGGAATGATTTGAATATTTGCTTTTTGTTAGCACCTACGTTCTCTCTGTATACAATATACTGATTGTAACCAAGGATTGTCTGTTCCTATACTTTGGAGGTCAGGATATTTTCATGACAGAAGAACAGAAGAAATACTACAATGCAATGAAGAAACTTGGTTCCAAGAAACCACAAAAGCCCATACCTAGACCCCAGGTAGTATCCACCCATCCACAGCTTCACATATAATAGTAAAGGTGTGTCATGAAATTAATCTTCAGGGTCTAATCGTGTTAAATATTTGTGCTTTAGAACAAGATCCAGGGAATGGTGTTCGACTTTGTGACGCAGCAGGTTTTTGACATCTCCATCATGATCCTCATCTGTCTAAACATGGTGACCATGATGGTGGAAACAGATGATCAGTCACAGGAGACAGAAAATATACTGTACTGGGTGAACTTTATTTTCATTGTGGTCTTCACCTCTGAATTTGTCCTCAAGCTCTTTGCTCTGCGTCATTACTATTTCACCAATGGTTGGAATATCTTCGACTGTGTTGTGGTCATTCTTTCTATAGTCGGTAAGTCTCTTCCCATGTAGTAAGGTCTGTATACGACTGTATTATTCTATTTCCTTTGATCATGTTTTTTTTTCTTTCTCAATAGGTATGTTCCTGGCAGATTTGATTGAGAAGTACTTTGTGTCGCCAACACTGTTCAGGGTTATCCGCTTGGCTCGAATCGGCCGTATCCTGCGTCTGATCAAAGGCGCCAAAGGCATTCGGACTTTACTGTTTGCCTTGATGATGTCACTGCCAGCTTTGTTCAACATCGGCTTGCTGCTCTTCCTGGTCATGTTCATCTTCTCCATTTTCGGCATGTCTAACTTCGCCTATGTCAAAAGGGAATCTGGAATCGATGACATGTACAATTTCGAGACGTTCGGAAACAGCATGATCATTCTGTTTATGATCACCACTTCTGCAGGATGGGACGGCCTATTGGCTCCCATCCTCAACTACCCTCCAGACTGTGACCTTGAGAAGGAAAACCCGGGTACCTCAGTAAAGGGCAACTGTGGCAATCCTTCTGTGGGCATTTTCTTTTTTGTCATGTACATCATTGTGTCTTTTCTGATTGTGGTAAATATGTACATTGCCATTATCCTGGAAAACTTTAGTGTGGCGACAGAAGAGAGTGCTGATCCGCTGTGCGAAGATGACTTTGAGTCGTTTTATGAGATCTGGGAAAAGTTTGATCCTACAGCTTCGCAGTTTATCACCTTTGCAAAGCTCAGTGACTTTGCTGACACTCTCGAGCACCCTCTACGGGTGCCTAAGCCCAACACGATAGAACTCGTCGCCATGGACTTGCCCATGGTGAGTGGAG
This sequence comes from Porochilus rendahli, assembly GCA_039654305.1. Lineage (NCBI taxonomy): Eukaryota > Metazoa > Chordata > Actinopteri > Siluriformes > Plotosidae > Porochilus > Porochilus rendahli. The sequence continues at coordinate 24,576,476 of JBCNYG010000003.1, read as the reverse complement.
ACCGAATTCACTGCCTGGACATCTTGTTTGCCTTTACCAAGCGTGTTCTGGGTGATAGTGGTGACCTGGACATGATGCGGCAGCAGATGGAGGAACGCTTCATTGCCGCCAATCCCTCTAAGGTATCTTTCGAGCCCATTACCACCACACTGCGGCGTAAGCAGGAGCACTTATCTGCTTCAGTCATTCAGCGTGCTTACCGTGCCCACCTTGCACGGCGAGGCTTTATTTGCAAGCAACTTCTAAGCGGCGGGAAGCTGGAGAATGGAGGGACCAACCAGGAGAAGAAGGAGGACACACCCTCCACTGCCTCACTGCCCTCCTATGACAGCGTGACCAAACCCGAGAAAGAAAAACTGGATGAAAGCGAAAGTAAAGGCAAGAATGTCAAAAACCAAAAAGACATCAAGGAATCAAAGTGTTAGAACTATGCCAGTGGTTATAGCCAAAACAAGACACAATTGTTATGAGACTCTTATCAACTCTATCAAATGTAAAGGAAAATCATTTTCAGTGAAACCCAGAAAAGCGGAAAAAAGTTGTTTACAGACATCACAGATGCGCCAGTGCAGAGAAAGCAACTTGGTTTCTTACCACTTTGATTACGACCAAATCAAACCCTAATGAGCTTACTGTGTGGCATCTGTACTCAGCGACCAAGATTTTACAACTCGACAAAGCAACTAAAAAACACGAAGAAAGTCCCCTGGAAGATATCTACGTCAGGGACCACCAACCCACAGACTATACAGCACCCCGTGTTGAGTTTAGCATTCCTCTGCTACAGATTTGCCCCTTAAATACACTGCCGAAATCCAGCAGGAGAACCCCCTCCCCCCAACACACACACACACACACACACACACACACACGCGCACGCACACACACACGCACACTCGGTACACAAATGTTTGACTGGAACATTGCCCTTCCTTTGACCAGAAAGGAACAGAATACAGGAGAGTGGACAGAAATGTGAGGGGAAATTGAAGAAAATGAAAAATCAGAAAAAATATGCAAGGGTTATGTGAGATGAATATATGTGCATCTTATATGACAAACAAAAATGAAGGTTAAAAAATAACTAACAACAAAAAAAAAAAACATTTGGCCCATGTCGCTAGTCTTTTTCATCATCTCTTTGTTATACTTGCATTCAAAAAAGACATTTTATACATAGACTTCCACACTGCAAATTGGGTTGGGCTCACTAATCAGGGTTTTGACTTGGGCTGTAAGGGACTTGCTCAGACTGAGTTCCAGATAAATAAGTAACTAATTGTGCTCGTTCAGTGCATAGAAATGACTTGCATGGTGGCATGTTTTGATCAGAAATCATGCATGTGTAATCATAGTCCACTTGACACTTCTACTCTGACCACATATGTGGCTTGACCATACGTTCGAGGCTGTCCACAGGTAAATATTTCAATAGAAATAACTGGAAAGGGAAAATTGGTAATAATTCAAAATTGTTCTAGGTTTTTTTTTCGGATTGCACCCCACTGTAAGCATTGCTTTGAGACTAATCGATTTTCAGATTATGCAAATCCATATAGCCAGAGTCAGTGGATAAAAAACATTGTTTTTTTTTGTTTTTTTACATTCTATATACATTGTGGCACACTTGGAGTATTTGTAGGTGCACTTACAGACTTTCACTACCCCAGAATTTTAAAGCACTAGGTTTGATTTTTATCCAAATCTAGGGCAAATAAACTTTCGTTGATTTTTTATTTTGCACCAGCAATATGATTTGGCCCTGAATTTCCAGTCATGTAACATGCAATCAAGGGTCTATGAAGGTTGCAGCAAGCCACCATGCCATCTGTAATCTCTTACAATACTTTGTCAGTCGGGACCAGACCTCGCTTGGAGGTGCTTTTTACTTCTTTTTTTTTTTTGTCTAAGTCTGTTTGTTTTAAAGGTAATGCGTAATCATGGTAACCATATCAGGGGTTGTGTGTTTTGTTCGATGTTTGGTTTGACATTAGGGAGAGCAGTAGGGTAGCTATTATGAATGCATTTACTAGGTGGCTTTCTGACTGTTGAATTATAGAGTAAATATTGACAATACAAAAATATGTGTATTATGAGTGGATGTTATACAACCAAACTCTGCTCTGAGAATGAAGAGATAAAGGGAATAATCCAGGATATGGTGTAGGGTGTAAGCATCGCTGAATATTATGCAATTATAGAAAGTTCATCTTTTTTTCTCTTTTTCTTTCTTTTTTTTTTTCAAAATACTGTTTGTCTATATAGGAAAATTGTCTATACAGCATTGTGAAAAATGCATCTGCGACCTCTTGAGCAAACTGCCATTCACTTTTGCTCTGAATGTGAAACGTTTTTAATGCTTGGAAAAGAACAAAACGTCATTCCTCCAAATGTCTTTTATTTATTCTTTGTTTCTACTCATTATGCCATGGGTTATTTGAATGTCTTTCTGTAAGAATTCCAGGGAAGCAGAAATCTTTTACAAACAGGAAAAACCAAGATCAGTCAGCAATCGTTCCTCACATCGGAAAAGGTGAAGTGACGATTAAAAAAGAAAAAAAAAAAATCGAACTCGCTCTGACCTGCCAAGCTCTTCTCTGCCCTCATTAGCCCATACACATAGAAGGTGAAAGGTGATGATGATCCCGAACCACTGAAGGCACTAGAATCCACACTACCCATGCACCTGTATGTGTGTATGTGTGTGTGTTGAGTGTTTACAGCCCAGCTCCCTCTCCCTAGCAGACCTCTTTGTTGGTCTGTCAACTGCCTGAGATCTCCGGAGTGGGAACTGTGGACTCCAATCCGAATCGGTGCCCAGTGTACAGCGTAGGCGACCATGCATTTTCTGACACCCCCTCTTTCTCCTCGAATGCGATTGTACCGTGTTGTAAAATCACATTTACACACTGTATGACGTGCTGGTGTATGGTTCAGTGGGAGTCATGATGTCCATCATGATGGCACAATTGCTGAAAAGTAAAGACTACACAAATCACTTGATAGAGACGACAAGTATTGTAATATATGCTTTTCTTTTAACTGGCATGCTTTGTTGTGGTTTTTTGTAAATACAGAATTTTGCAGATTAAACAACTGCTATTAATCGGTTAATGAATTATAACAATAACAATAATACATGAATGGCTTCCAGCTAATGCCCTTGTCAAATTTGTTACCTTCCTTTTTTTTATTTTTGTTTATTAATCACTTCAAATTGTTGGGGGGAAAACTGAATGATCTATTGTACCAAGGATACTATATTAGACAAACTATATAAGTATATATGAATATACGTAATATATGTATATGTATGAGAGCATATATAAAAGAGCACTGTCAAGATTTTTGTTTATATATGCAACATGTCCAGTGGATGTCAATTTATTTTTGATTTTTTCTCTCTGTGTTTGGGGAACAAATTCACACACTGTTTTTATTGGAGCTGCTTGAATCTCAATACTGTATGTTGATTGCGATTACACTACCAGCACACCTTTGTGTATCCTGAGTCCTGTCTAATGGCCACACACAGTGCAGTGCACGTACGCTCCGTCCATCATTCGGCCAATGTGCAGCCACTGAGTCAGAAGAACTCAACAGTCAACTCAACAGTTTCCTTTAGTGTCGCATTTCCTGGATCACATTTGAACTCTGTCTTGAATCGCTTTCAAATCTTTTTTTTTTTTGGTTTCACTTCAGTTCCTGTGATGAGTTTTTTTCTAGAGCTACTTCACGAATTGTGTGTGCCTTTTTCCATATTTGTGCATTTCTTTTTTTCTTTCCGGAGCATGGTGCCATACCAAACGACAACGTGCAGAGGATAAAGAGATGGGAAATGAAAATGGAGCACAATGCAAATCAGGGACTTTAGCGTGTACAAGGTGTCTGACATACTGCCAGATGATTACCTACACAAAACAAGGGGAAAACAACCCACTAGATTTGATGTTACAATGTTATTTATGTGCTTTGTGTATCATCCACTTGGCTTGTGTGAAAAAAAAAAAAACTGCTTGCCTTCTGATTTTTTTTTCTTTCTTCCCCACCATCTGAACTGACTTTTGTATCAGTATTGGGTTACTGGACAGTTTAATTCTGAGCATGATAAAAATGCTTTTCCCCCATTTCGCTGAAAAATAAGTGCTTTTCAAACTGTTGTTATTGTTTGACACAGTGTTGTAGGAGGACATTTTATGGTGTGTGTGGCACAACCACTTGGACTCTTAGTACCAACATATAAAATTGTCTTCATTTGAGCACGAACCTTTTTATTAACAATAAAGCAGCCTTCCAGTTATTAAATGTGTAAACTGCTCTTATTGAGGAATTAAAAAAACAAACAACAAAAAAAAAACACTCTGTTGACCAGGTATCCAGCAAGAGTCAGAGTCCATCCTGTTGGACTTCCTGCGTGAGCTAGAGTACTAGAATTACTGGCTTACGTTGTTTCACCTCTCTAGAAGCACTGCTTTGAGCAGAAGCATAAACATGGTACTAATGCATGCTAGCATAGTGCCTTCGTTTTGGGTAGTATTTTCTACACTCGCATGTGGATGCATGTATCCGTATAATGAGCCGTCTTCCCATGAGCCTGAGAGTGAGAATGGATTTTCACAGTGTCATGAAAATTTGCTGGACTCTGCACATAGCTCCACTAAGTCATGTTTTTGCAGGCGGATCGATACAAAGCCATTAGCCGTGTGGTGCGGTATCGGCGTCCCCACTGTAACCGCTTCACCTCAGAAGCTCCATAGGGATTTGGTCTGAGCTCCCCGACCTTAGAGTGATTGATCCGCACTTCTCCAGCATAGTGTTGGGGAAATGTGTCACCAGCAAGCCTGTTTTGGGAACGGGAGTAAAATCTACGTCTGCACATATATCTACGTCTGTGTCTACACAATTCATTACTGAAGCTTCTCTAGGCCTCCCCATTACTGCATCCTTGGTGGGGGTAAGAGTCACATGCTCTCCCTCTTGTGTTCACTCTCCAGCTCTGTCTTTCCTTTGTGAATATTCTAAGATCCAGTACAGATGAATTCCACACAGTTTATATGGTTTTATATCGGCTCCTGCAAATGATGCTTTGGTGTAGATCTTCAGATGTCTGTGTCCATTCCCTTCTGCTGTGTGCTTGGTGTGTGCATGTGTTGTAAAAGCGAGGGAGCAAGGAAAGGGAGTGGGAGGGAGGCAGGGTGTGGCGAAGCACTGCAGTGCAGATAAACGAATGCGCCATTAGTGGCTGAGTCAGCAGCCTACTCCCAGCTCGGCCCCATGCTTGCACCAACCTGCACCTCAACACACTTTACACACATACAACACACACACAGCCTGCTTTCCATAACTTCAAAGAAAAGCTCATAGATTTACATGAATTTCCTGGAGACCTGCCCAAACCATAGCAATAACCACTACTTACTTAACCATAACCTTAAGCTTCAACATGGCTTCACCTTAAAATGTAACGATTTAAAATATGAAGACTTGCATTTTATTCTCATAAGGATGGCAAGTCCTTATAATGTTAATGTGCAAACAGATTTAGGTCGTCATAATGTAATAAATATGTAGAGCACACACACAAGCAGTATGGTTCTGGCACCAAAACGAGAAGGTGGGTGTGGATGACAACACAGGCTCTGCTGTGAGTAATGGTTTTATGCTACCACGGAACCTAATATGAGAACACACACAGAAAACATATTTTTTAGGTTTTACAATCCCCCTTATGAAGATCTCTCACATCACTCCAAGCTTTATCATACCGGGCATGTAAAAAGACACAGCCAGCCCGGAAAATTATGTTCGGTGTGTTTTGAATCTTCATCCTAAAGATGGAAATGAAGCTTAGTACAGTATATTATGCCAAAAAAAAAAAAATCCCCTCTGACTCCACCTTCCATGCTTTTGTACGGCTGGTCAGACTCAGCTATAGGCTCCATCTAGTGTCTGTACAGGCTGTGTGTGCTGAGAATCATGGGTAATGGACGTACTACTGGTCAGTCTCTTCTAGCTGTGCATTTCAAGCTTGACAAAGCGTGATCATTTAAGTATCTACATTGAGGCTATTGTACATGTCAAGTAAGGAATAAATTGATGGAGCATTTGGTTATGGAAAAATAATCATTGATTGGGTGCTGTGTTGAAGAATTGAAAAGAAGATACAATTTTTATTTGGAAGTTGTTTTCATCAGCTCGTTCCCTCACCAGCTTCTCCCTTCCTCCCGCTCTCTAAGCTTGTCATGTTACCAAGAAATCAGAGAACCCTCCATTCTAAGGTCTAATATTAGTCTCAGCAAACACTTTCTTAGGAACACTACACTAATTCTTTGTAGGGCCTCACTTTACTTTCAAAAGAGTTATAGAATTAATTCTACAAGATGCTAGAAGCATTCCTTTGAGATCCTGGTGAGACTTTGAGAATGAATACAGTTACCTTTTAATGTGTAAATTTCATCGGTTATTTCATGGTTATGAATCTGGACAAAACTAAATGCTTATATGGTATTTTCATACCACCACTTTTGACCAGCTCCTTTGACCTTCTTGCTGTGAGGCGGTTGTACCTCTCATTCAATTACATCTTAAAGGGGTTCTGGAATCAGATGATTCGGTGATTGAAAAGGCAACTGAAGATCACTGAACTGATTATATTCTTCAAAAATTTGTATTAAAAAGCCCAAGGAGTTCTGGGAAAACATCCCCCACACCATTACACAACCCCCACCAGCCTGGACTGTTAACCCAAGGCAAGTGGTGTCCATGGAGATTTTTCAGGCTTCAATTGTCTTACTTTGTTTGGCATTCCGAGATGCTTTTCTGCTCATCACCAGTGCACAGAGTGGTTACTGTAGCTTTTCTCTTGGCAAAACCAGCATGGGAAGTCACTACTGACCTCTCTTAGTACCAACGCATTTCCATCTGCAAAACTATCATTCGCTTATTGTTTCTTATTTATATTTTTCCCCCCGTCGGGGTAAGCTGAAGTCTAAAGTGTGTGAAAAATCGCAGGAGATTAGTGGTTATAGGAACACTCAAACTAGTACATTAAGCACAAACAATCATGGCATAGTCCAAATAACTGAGCTCATCCCCCACCTATTTCTGATGGCTGATGTGAAGGTTACCTGAGGCTATTGGACTGTAGCTGTATTGGTTTTTTTTTCTGTACATGTGTTCTCAATAGAGTATTTGGCGAGTGTAAGATAGATAAAGCAGTTATTTTCTAACATTCTTATTAAGGTGTGCATGCAAAAAAATATAGTTTGAAATCTTTATTTATCTTGAGAGGGTTTATTGAGAGCTCTTGCTGACATTACCTTTGAATTGTTATTATAAAGAACACTATTATTAAAAAAATCAATTAATCAATCAATCAATCAATCAATCAATTTAAGTCTAGTATATCAGCTACTGTTATTATAACCCAAAAACATAGACTATTAGAACAAACACATTTATACAAACTTTGCTGTCAGAGCAGCTGTTATTAAAACATAAACACCTTCTGGTGCACTGTGATATAGATGTCATTAATAACACTGGTACTGTAGCACTGTATGAGTCTGACTTATTAGCTTAGTGTTATTGCAGTCCACAACCATAAAATGAGGTAGCTTTGTGTCTTTCAAGAAAACAAGAAGAAACAAGGTGGGGAAAAACAGATGTGTGTGTTTATAAATACAAAACATGTAGGTGTGCAGAACGAATAAGTAAGATGTCAGACAATTGCTCATATTAATAAAAACACATTTTAAAGAAACAATAACAATGATGTGTTTTATAGCATGTAACTTATTTGTGTATCATTTGTTTATGTTTTAATTAAATAAGTAGGCAAGCTGTGTCCAAGCAATTAGAACGATTAGTTGTAGCCTTGCTACTGGTTGTACAATGGCTCCATCTAGTGGTCGGATGACTGCACAGGCTGGTGCAGGCTTCACGAGATGCGTCTGATATGGAAACTTTCATTATCATGATTACATGTGTGTTTGTTTAAACATATCACATTTTACCCGCATCATAATCATAATTATTCCTGCCATAAAATAATACCTTTATGATGGATAAAATTCAATTTGTTGGAATAAAATTTATTTATGCGTTTATTATTATAATTATTATTGTTGTTTGTTGTTGTTGTTGTTGTTGTTCTCATGTGTTTGTGTATGGAGTTTGCCTATTTTTCCTTTCCCAAGTTGCACATGATTCACATGTATGCAATGGTAAATATGGAAGTAATTTGCATATGAATGAACGGCGGTATCACGTTGCTTTATAAATGTGTTTATAGATCACAGACCCTCCTGCAATCCCTGGATGTTTTGGCCTAGATTCCAGATGTTATCGAATCCTACAACTGACCTTGGATTCATGTCCCCAACCCAACAGCTTATTTCAGGTAAGAAAAGACAATAATACTCCCTTTTATGGAACAGAACATATCTATGGTTTTACCCTTCAGTCTGTCTTTTCCCCCATATTCAGTTTTTCTATATGAGGGGTTGATGTAATGTTTGTCACATTAAAGCTCAGTCACAGTTTCAGTTACACTGAAATGAGTCATCTTCTCTTGTGTAGACAGGACATATTTCATTTTCAAAAAAGTTGAATAAATTGTATAGAATCACAATACTTACAGAATACAAATACAAAATATCGTATTGGGTGGGCACTGGTGAGTCCCATGGTTACCTTTTACCCTTTACCCTATAATTCAGGAACGTTGAACAGCAACTCGAAGTTATTTGGAAACGCAAAGTTTAGACTAATTTTGTTTACAATATTTTTCAGAAAATGAATGAATGGATGAATATATTGAATAATAGGCTATTAAAACATAATGGGTGAAACCCCGATAGGCAATGCGTTTGCAGCTTGACCACCAGGGGGCAGTATTTAATTAAGAGAACAGTTCAAAAGCAATTAACCAGATCCTGATTCCTCTCCCCTCAGCTTATGTAATTTTTAGACTGACCTCGGTCGTATTGTGTCCTCGGATGTCTCTGAGATCTCTTATTTCTGCAATGCATCCTGTAGAAGGATCTGTAGATGGTGCCATTGCTAAGTAGTGTTCTCTTAAGCCACAGTGGTTTACCTCAACATAGTCAATATCCAAAATTTATATTGTCATTTGTATAAAAATATTGCTGACTGTGTTAAAACCACATTTAAAGATGCACTGTGCACATGAGAAACTAATAACTACTGGGTTCGGCACAGCATGAATAGCTGTGTGTGTGTGTGTGTGTGTGTGTGTGTGTGTGTGTGTGTGTGTGTGTGTGTG
>JBCNYG010000003.1:24523157-24539575 GCA_039654305.1 Porochilus rendahli | reverse complement strand
TCACTTCCTCAATGTGATTGGGTTAAAAGCCTTTCCAGTCAAAAGAGTAATCCAGTGCGTGACAGAAATAGTTTATTTTGCCAGCTAAAAAAAACAAAGATACCTACTGCATATGGTACATAGAATTGTGTTTACGTTGAAAAAAAAGTGTATTTTATTTTGTTAAAAAAGTGTATTTGTTTTATGGCTTTAAACAAGTTACAGTTTGGGGAAGAAGATAGAAATAGTCTAGAGTAGAAGAAGTCACTATCACTCAGACATTCATTCCCTTACGACACTCATATACCAGCATGCAACTCATCACCACAGGTTTTCCTACATGTACACGTACGGATGGAAGGACACATTGTTCACGACACAAAAAATCAGATCAATGTTATACCGTTTCCCTATAAGCCAAATATTTCCATATTTCGCTTTGACAGCCTTTTTTCTTGACAAGTTTCAACCAATTAGTACTTTGGTCAGATAATAAATCCATACTAGCATGTTCCTATTTGCATCTTCTATACAGTATGTAAAGTGATAAACAGCAAAATAAAGTGACGCTAATTAGTGAAAATGATGATACCGTATCATTTTATAATGGCAAACTATCAGTACCTCCTTGTTGATACCTGTCAGCGTATTGACTGCTGCATGCATGCATATGAACACTCTGTCCAGACCGGACACCATCGATCCTGCCGTCCAGCAGCGCTTGTCTGGAGTTGCCTGAAATGATGGCGCTGTAGTTCCTGCCCTGTTCCTGTCATGCTGCTGCTGCTAGTGCTCATGTAAATTGTACATTGATTTCACAGCCTGCCGGCCTTTCTTAAGGAATTAAGCAGTTCGAGCTGCTTTGACATTGATTCAGAGTCAGATGGCAATATATTATTGCTGTCAACAACAAGATTTCTCAAGGAGACAAATTCTAGAGGAGGGTTTTTATTAATTAATTTATTCATTTATTTAATTTGGGTTGCAAATTTTTGAGAAAGAAAAACTGCCAGTTTTTGTCAAAGTGCAGACAAATAATTTACTCTTATCAATCTGTTCCTCCATGTGCAGTTAGGGACCATAATGCATCGACTGGCAACCCAAAAACTGCTGCATCCTGGCTGTTAATTGTTCCCAGCTGTTGCGGCTCAGAGAACAAAGCCACTTTTGAAAAGGTGATCTGTTGATTGGGGCACCGGTCTGCCTTTCTTTAATGGGACGTGGATCATAGGAAAGGTGGCATCTGCATAGAGCACCGCCTGCTCTGTCATCAGCGCTTTTATGCACACACTGTAAAGCAGTTGTCCAGCTGTGTGTGTGTGTGTGTGTGTGTGCCTGCATGTTTGTGAGTGGTTGGTTATTTGTGTTTCGGAAATCAACTTTGTAGGCTTCCGGTAACACTTGCAGAAGATTGATCACATTATGGAAATGGTCACATTATAAAAAAAATAGAAGAGTAAACATATAGATTAGATTTAAAGGGATTTGTAGTAACAGTATTATATATTGCCCACACTCACAGACATGCACCCTGCTCCTGGTGACTTACAGACGTAAGATGTGTCTGCATTGATAAAGGCATGCAGAAGTGAGGAAGCACCGCCAGGCACGCATTCACACACAAGTACAGACTTGCACAGACGACACACTCAACACTCTGTTCTTCATCAGCATAAATATTTAAAAAGAGACTGTCACTGAAGCTCCACTGTCTTCTCTCAGTCTGCTCACTGTCGGGTATGAGACACAACTAAAGGACAGAGAGATGGATAATCACAGAAAAAACAAAAGAATGCTAGCAATGTGAACGCCCTGTTCTGCCCCTACAGGTCAGAAAAAAAATGTAGCATTTCATGCAGATCTCTCTCAGACTGTTGGCTGGGAACTGACGTCAGTACAGTGCCATGTTTTAGATGGTGTTCGGAAATATTTACACACAAACAGTCGTGTGTGTCTGGCGCTCGGGGAAACCTGGTGTGTGTCACGGTGGATGAGTTCTGGGTTTTTGATTTGAGATAGCACAGATCTGATATAGTTGTCTAACATCAGACGCTCTAACAAGATGAGGAGGATTGGAATTGGGCTTGGAAGGGAATTTTATTTTTGAAACTGGAAATATCTTCCACTGTCACCGAAGATGAGTGGCGCATGAGCTATAGAAATGGAAGGAAATGACATAGGATCACCAAATTTGGTGAATGGGTCCCCCTCAGGTGCGAACAGGTTGGGATTGCATATGGGTATTCTTGACCTTGTTTCAAGGTCACAAGGCCTTTTTACCCCTCCGCCAGTTTTGGCTGGAGAGGTATTGTCATTGGGTTGGCAGGCGTTGTGGCGGTGTGACAATAACTCATGCACATGCCAGCTTTATGAACTTTTGCAAAGGCACTCCTTATGACCTTTACCGGTACGTAGGGGAGCTAATTTGAATATGTGACCTTTGACCTTGGCACAGTGACCTTGAACATATAAAGTTTGTCCGGGCCATTGCTCGGCTCATATGCATGATAGCTTTCTGAAATTTTGTATAGGCACTCCCTCTGACCTTAAACCCGTGTCTATGGTGGCTAATAAAATGTTGATTGTCCAAAACTGTCCGTATGGGGGATGGCTTTTGTCCTCTGTGCACTTGAGGTGCACATTCAATTGCATTTCAATAGAGTTCAACTCCTCCTGGCAGGGATGCTAGTCCATCACAGGTTACTTTCATGGTATTTTTAACTAGTACTCATGGATTCTGCTGGGTGGACAGGGGCACACTGTGGTTAAGACCTTGCCCAATGGTCTCAGCACGGTGGGGATCTAATCAAGATTCATGAGCCCAGCACCCTATCCACCACACCACTGTATATTTTATAATAACCCATATTTAGTGTTATATTATATCAAACAATTATTTATTAAAGGCAAGGTGGATTTTACTAAATTATTCCCTGGAGGTTTCGTTTCGTGTTTTATTAAATTCAGTGACATCCACCATGTGTGAGGTGAATACCTGTACTGATCTATATGTAGGCTATTTTATATCATCTCTTTGATTTGTTGGCAGAGTTCTAAAATAATGTTTTTATGAAAGGTTTGACATCATTAATGACATTCAATTACATTACCTACATTTTAATCGACTAATAATTAATCAATGGTAATTATTTGATTTTTTTTTAAAGCATAACACGGACAATAAATTATTACATTTTAGCAGCGCTCCTGGGCCGAGGGGTGGGGTACAGAGCTCGAACCCACGACCTTCTTCATATGAAGTGGAAGTTCTAACCACTATACCTAGAAAACAAGTAATCTGTATAAGGATGTGCATCACTTGTTTTAGTACCAGATCATCACTGAGGGTCATCATCACTGGTCTAGCATGATCTAAATCAGAATTTTGGGCTTTCTGGCTTAATCGTAACCATCTGCAGTACCGCTATCCTGAGTAATACGTAGGTAACTGGCGAACATTAAAATTGATTCCATTTTTGGTGTGTCACCCTAGTAACAATTTAAAATAAAAGTATTTTTTTTAACAAGTAATTTTATACCATATTTTACACATATTATTCAAGACAACATGTATTTAAACATTTGTGCTCTCTCAGACACACTTGCAAATTTACTAGGTTACTAATTTACCAGGTGATGGTTTCTTCACTTACAGGATGGATTTTACGCTTAAATGTGTAACAGGATTGAGAAAACTAGCATTTGAGGTGACAGCATGACAGTATTAAGCATTTTAGCAATGGTGAGGTTCGTTCTTAGAGCCAGCTGGAGCCGTTTTGTGTGGAGTTTGCATGTTCTCCCATTGCTTGCACAGGTCTCCTTCCACAGTCCAAAGACATGCACATGGCCCTGTAATGGACTGGTGAGCTGTGTAGGGTGTACCCCACCTTCACCCAGAGTCAGTTGAGCGAACCCGGTAGGATTAAGTGGCTCAGTCAATGAATGAATGGCTATTTGGCTTTTTTATTTTTTATGAATGAATACAATGACAACAATTAAGTTCTTTTTCTTTCTGTATAGAGAAGAATTGTGTAGTCAAGGTCTGCTCATTTCCACCATTTTAAAGTCCGATTTGAGCTTAAGTCTAGATGGATTTGTGGCGTGACCTCATTCCATTGCCGTCTCTCCATGGCTGTATTGTGTAACTCCTCCAGCTTAGATAGTGGAGGGATTTGAATCAAGTTGAGAGGCTGAAACTAAAACTGAAACCAGAGAAAGAAAGAGAACACGGCCGGTCAGTCCAGGTGTCCACTCTCAGTATAATGTGTGTGTTTGAATGGGAAATGGAGCTCTGTGAAAATAGTCAGTGAAACAGTAGAGCTCAAGCTTCCGTTCTTCTGCGTTCTCACGCATAGCCCATGGGACTGCAGTGATCGTGAGGTTTCTGCACTAGGATCAGCACTGGGGGAAAAAAAGGTCAGAAGTGAAGAAATTAAGTCTTCAATTGTCTTAATATGGGGTGTGAAATGAAATTCAGTAAACCGTGCTTGAAAGCTCAGACCTTTAGATGTTGATAAATCAAGTGGCACCATCTGTGACAGCTCAGAAAGCAATTATGTACCATAATGTATACGGGCAGAAATCTGTCATTAAAAAAACACTCCACAGTGCCTGAGATGGAGCACTGAGCATCGCACCCACAGTTGTACCTCTGTGCTTTATGCAGGACTTCAGGGTCAGGCCTCTTCAACTCATAGGGTGCTAGTGATGGACGCTCAATCAAGGGAGTGAAGCTTGTAAAGACATACACTGAATGCTGGCTATCAGCTGCAGGATGACAAGTAGAGTCACACACAAGCTGTAAACGTGTCACGGCTGGCCACGAAACGCTGAAGGTCAGGAATTTCTGTCGCTGAATTTCTTCTTTCTTCTCTATATGAAATGAAAGAAATGCACCTGCTTTATTGTTGTTTCAAATCACTTCTGCGATTCCTTTTTAATGGAAGGATATATTCATGATCAGTGAATGGATCGTGTTTGTTCATTCCTGGTATTAACAGCGCTGCCGGTCACCTCTGACCTTACAGCAGCTGTGAATGTTGCTGTCACTGCTTTACTGAATTTAGTAGCTTAAAGGTGAGGCTAAGGACACTCCCTGGAGAAGATTAATGAGTATGTTGCATCAGTACAGCATGGCATGCCCTGATATGATGTAGTTGTTGTTTTTAAATTACATGCACCATTTTCTGCACACACACAGCTGTCTGCATTTGTCTCGTCATTGCAAAAATGACATCTTAGCAAGTTAAACTATCATGATTATAGTTGAAATGATCCAGCATTTTCAGTCAGAAGCTTGTAAGACATAAGATCTGGGATTATAAAGCTATTTTTAGATTTTTTTTCCCCTCTCTAAAATCAGATGATCTGTCATTTTCCAGTGTTCATAGAAGAATTCCTATTCCGAGCTTCAGCTTAAATAAAGCTGTGGTCTGGCAAATAAACACAAAACATCCCTCCTTGTCCCTAGTAGTTATTAGTTAAGGAGAATTAGGGCAAACTGAGGTGTTCAAGGTGTATTGGAGATCAGGCTTGTGTAAAGTAACCTAATATGAGAATAAAACTGTTCCTGTGGGATTTTTGTCATTTAATTTTGGAAAAACTTAATTTCCTTTCTTACTTTTTTTTTAGACCTAAAGGCTCAGAGTTATCCCCTTAGACATCATAGCCTTGGGTCAGTGGCTCAGCAGCTACTACTACTTTTTTTTCAAGTGAACAGAGCTGAACACATGCCTCCTTGGCAATAATTGAACTACGCTTGAACATAGAAAACTAGGTATAAATTGTAATGTCTCTCTGTCCTGCTAGTCTTGCGCTACACGTTTCCCCCTGTAAAGGGCCATTAAGCTATCAGGGACAAGGCCTGTGCGAAGTGAAACACTGTCCAGAGCCAATGGATTCCTTGGAGCTGGGGGAGGCCTGAGGGAGGGCAGCAGGCTGGGCTGATGAGGGACAGACACGGGGTGAAGCGTGCTATCAAAGTCAGAGGAATGTAGGAACAGACACCAGCCATGTGGAGCGCCGTCTGTCCTTCATACACCTAATTACAACCAGAAAAACAAACACGGAGAGACTGAACAGAAGGATTTAGATGCAGCATATGTTAATATGTTTAAGCATAAGCATATAATTTTGTTGAGGATTCAATAGCCAAAGATGGATGGTGCCATTGTATCTGTGGGGAAAGCAGTCCCTGAGAAGCAGAGTGGTTTTTATTAGTAGGGGATTCTTTATGCCAGGTTCATTCTAGTTTGGATAAGTAAAGTTTCTAAGCATGAATTTTATGCTGACTGCCTGAGTACATTGCTGTAGTGTTCTTTTCAGGCTCAGCTGGCCTTCAAACATTGTTTAATGGTTCTTCTTCTTGGACAAAGCTATGTGCCGCCGCCTGATGCCTGATGTAATTCATTCTCAGGGATATGCACATAAACCTTGAATAAACCATTTGACAGGGGACGTTGCCTGCACCAATAAAATCATCATGAGATTCCACTTTCTCTTCTTTTGCCTCGATTACTTAGCATTACCCAGTGTATGTACTGCAATAAGATTCCAGTGTCCTCATCCAGACACTGGGGTCCCTCGTTTTCCTTACAACTTTCCCCCCCAAACTACTTCCTGATTTTTAAATCCAGTACAACATCAAGGACGAAATGCCATTTATAATCAACAATTTTTCATCTGCTGCTACTTGACACACATAGTTGTTACTATGTTGACAACTATTTACATTTTCGAGCATTTCTTTCCATCCTCATCAGGTTAAAATAGATTTATTTTTGCACCAAGTGGTCAAAAAAAGGGAAATTTTAATAACAGCTAAAAGAGGTTCATACTGGTAGGAATAGGTATTCAATTTTAGCTTTTTAGTTTTGACATCAAGCAATTAACCGTGTAGTGATGCCTAAATAATTTTGTAAGCGATTTCTAATTGGGCTGTAAGCCCACAGACCCATTTCTGACATTATTCTATTTTAATTCGTGGCCATTTGTTATTTCAGTTTCCGTCCTCCATCGAGCAATTCCAATGTTAAACAGTGTTTCTGCTCAGCCTTGTCCACACACCTTTTGTCCTTCCAGTCAGCGAGCTAGAATTTTTTGGCCGTTTCTTCCCTCTTTGTTTTTTTCTTAGTGGAACAAAGAGACAAGCATTCAATAATTATTGATCAGTAGACATGCAACTTTTACTACAGCCCCTATTTAATCACAAAAAGCTGATTTATTGTTGCTTCTCGAACAATCTCATTAAATTGCTGTCTAGCTAATCAAGTTCATTCACTCTCCTGGAGGACTAATCTTTTACAAGGCTAGCAGAACAAATCCCCGTGGTAACAGGATTGCCGCGGAGCCAGGAGGCCCGTTCACCCGCCTCGGCCCTTAAATGAGGACCAGCGTTTATAAGAGTTTTGGATTTTGCGGCAAATCCATGAGGCGATTTGTCTTCATGACAAACACGGTCAGTGGGACTTTAATGATTTCAGTAAACACCATTATTGGATAACGTTTTTATTTTCTTCTGTATGTGGGCTCTGAATGATGGTTTGTTGATGAGTAAAACTGTTACATGTGTGTTTGCTTGTGTAACAGAAGCATGATGTTCATGTCACTGTAGTGAGTGTCAGAGTGTCTGAGATTGCTTAGGTGTGGCAAATACCACTCCACACATGCATATCTACACTCTGTACATTCCTACAGGATAGTTTAGTACTTATCTGAGCTATTCAGCTAGAGGTAATGTCCGCAGAGTAATCTTAATAGTCAGCCGTGTGTACGTATGTGGTAGTTTTTCCTGTTTATAAGCCTCTGTAATATATGCAAGCACAAGCATGTATAGTTGCATTTTCATAACAGGCGTCTGTTTGAGGGAAAATAAATTGATCCCAGTGCAGCTATGGGAAGCCTTAAACTCAGCCGTAATGAAATTGTACTATTTAAAGCCTTAGGTTTTCTCCTCACTGGGCATATTTGAGAGGAAGGCAAGGTTTATGAGGTTTTCATAGTGTGTAGGGGTTCAATCCACTAAATGAAATGAGAAGCCTGTATAGATCATGAAAAAAGAGTAGAGGTGCTCGGTGAGCTTTATGACTCAGTATGACCAAGTCTCAGTGCGTATTTACACACATCCTTGTATTTCTTCATTGTCATCTCAAAATGGATCAGGTCTGGATATGTGAAAAATGTAAACAGTAAATGCACCCATTTTAAAATGAAAATTGTGACTTCTTGATCAGAAAATGGTGTGCATTTATTCATTCCTTTGCCAAACCGCCTATCTCAGCCGACTCTGGGTGCACCCTGAACTGCTTGTCAGTCCATCGCAGGCTTAACACACAACCATTCGCACCCACTCGCACACCTTGGGGCAATTTGAAACAGCAGAGTAGCCCAATGTGCATGTCTTTGGTCTCTGGGAGGAAACCAGAGTGCCTGGAGAAAACCAGTACTAGCATGGGGAAAACATATTTTTAAAAATACAATAAAAACAAAATATTTGATGTGTTAATTCACATTTATCCTTTTAGCTGGAGGAATAATGTACACAAGAACAGATTATCATTATTTGCACCCACAACCAAAATTTTATTTTTTAAACATAAACAAACTTAGAATTTGATGCCTGGCACACACTCAAAAAATACAGAATTTAAATAAAATTAAAAAAATTCCTAGAACTAATATAATTGGGGCAAGTGAGGTGTCATGATCGGGTATAAAAGTAACATCCACCAAAGACTTGGCTTTGTCTGTTCAAACTGAACACTTTTCAATGTAGAATTGCAGAGAATTTAAATATTTCAACATGTACAGTACATAATATTCAAAAAATAAAAAAAGATTCTATTATCTGAGACAGTGACCCAGTCAGATTGCACCATTCCCGTGTAGTGTATATACTCAAGTTTGTTATCTAGTTGGGCGTTAGATTTGGGTTTGAGATTATTGGTGTAACATTGTTAAGGCCTACTGTATGTGTTCTTTTATATGAAATATTTGCTAATTGTAATGGTGTCTTTTCTTTATCTCATTTACATTTACATTTATGGCATTTGGCAGACACCCTTATCCAGACTGGCTTACATTCATCATTTTATACAACTGAGCAATTAAGGGTTAAGGCTCTTGCTCAAGGACCCAACATTGGCTGCTTGGTCGTACTTGGGCTTGAACCGCCAACCTTCAAATCAGTAATCCAGAGCCTTAATCACTGCCCTCTCACTAGCCGTCTAATATTCCTATGTAGCTCATTTCAGCTGTAAGCTAATATCCAATGTATATCTTTAGAGTTTCCATTTCAAGGTATATTTGATTTGTTCAATGCCTCTGGCTATGTGTCTATAGACCTGTTATTAAATTGCATGTGGAGTCTCTTTCAGTCAGGTTGAGAATAGCAGGGGCCTGCACTACTGCCTCATAATCAATGCTTGTTATAGGAAGAGGTATTGATTTCCTGCTCATTGGCATCAGATACACAGGTGATTGTTCCTCTGCTCTGCCTTAAATAAAAACATTGCCATTCGCCAGTCACACTGCAGTAATATGCTGCAAGACTGCTGTCAGAATTTATGTGCAAATATACTGATGCAACTGAATGCAATGCAAAAATTTAATTAACTATTGCTGCATTTCAGACTGCATCAGTTTTTGCTTGTCAGCCATATACTGTATATCATTACTGCTTGTCTCACACAATAAACCTGATAACCTGATTTACATCATTTGAACAATTTCAACACGCACACAACCATTCACATCCACACCTAGGGGCAATTTGGAACAACCAGTTAGTCCAATGTGCATGTGTTTGGATTGTGGGAGGAAACTGGAGAACGCAGGGGCGCCCCACAAAAGCAAGGAGAGCACATGCAAACCCCACGCATTGCCCCTATATTCCTACATGAATAGCCCTAAATGTAATTATTACATTAATCACTTCAAATTTGGGTTAATTTAAAAATACTCTGATTAATCAGGTGCTTATACAATAGAACTTGATCCAGCTGCTACTATTATTTAGCATGATTAATATATAACTTACTGTCATTCTTTTTTATATCAACAGGTATATGGACCATGTGATACTAAAGTATGTAATCAAGTAATAATGAGGTCATGTAATCAAGTAATGATAATAATAAAGATAATAACAATAATAATAGTAATAATGATGATGATGATGATGATGATGATGATGATGATGATGATGATGATGATGATGATGATAATTTGTTTGTAGGATGTGGGCTATCCAACATTATATGGTTGAAGTTCTATATACATGAAAAAAAGAAAAAGATCTCTCCTGTAATTAAAAATAAAAACATGCACAGAGTCTGAAAAATAAGCTTTGAGAGAGCAACCATCTACAAGGTATCTGCTACTGTTCATCATTTTATTCCTAAAAAACAGTGCATGACATAAACAACGTCTTCAATTAAGATGCCCTTAAGGGATAATAATATAACCCACTAATGATTGGTTTGCAGAGAGACACACAGTCTAGCTCTGGCGTGACATCACTGGCTGCAAACAAAAGCCTTCTCCATTCCATTAAAAGTGGGAAAAGATGTTTGTCATTAACCTTATTGAAAACTGTACAGTCAATACTGTGATTTATTCAAGACGAACAAGCTAAGCTTTAGTCACAAGTATAAATGTGGCTTAATCAATAGCACACAATGAAGAAAGCTAACACACTTAAAGCGAGAGCCACAGGAGGAGCTTTCATGTCCTGAAATCACTGGATTCACTCAATTCTGCTTTATGAAATATTAAAATCTATAATTATAACAGATTTCACTGCATGTACTAATTGTTTATGTACACATACATGTAGCTAGATTGATACAATAATTAATGGTAACAAGACTTACTATGTTACTATTGCCATTTTCCAGCATGTTACACAATCAAATGTGTGAAAAGATAACAAGTCAGTGTGTGGATTGGTAAGATTAGGGCAAGTGTAGGAGCTTGAAGAAGAGTTCCTATTAAAATCACCCTTACATAAGGTAACCATGTGTTCTACTTCTTCATATCAGTTAATTCAGAGAAAAATGACTTTAGCTGGGATTGTATAACCCTCAGATTAAATGTGTAAAATATTCCACACAAACTCCTTTTCTGTGTAAGAACGAACAGGTTTATCAATTTTCTATGTTTTGGTTAGTGCAGTCTCAGATGCTTCAAATGTATTAACACACAAATACCTGTTATGAAATTTCTGAAAAATCCAGTGGTAGTTTCCCTAATAAATCAGTCTAACCAGCAGTCAGTGTTATTTAAACAAACCATGCTAATTGATGTCTATTAGCCATTACTAATGCTAATAAAATTGTTTCTGTGAGATTATAGACATAAAACCAAATTAAACCTAAATCGGAATGAAAATATCTTCTGGAGACATCATAAATGTCCCGAAAAAATGTATATTATACAACAGATTACACAACTTGTGAGAGATATAATTGCAGTGCTATTTCACGGAGGTCCATTACCTGTCAGTGCTGCGTGTTCCAGAAATAGAACCTCTAGGCACCCTGATTTTTAGGTCATCGACAATGACACTAACTGAACTCATTTTCTGAAAGTAGTTGCTGAAAAGAAGAAAAAAAAAATAAACACTTACAGCATTGATGGCCAAACTGAAATAAATGAGACGTAAAAATAGCTACAGTACTGGGGAACCGCAGCATGCATTAAAGTCTGTCACTTTCAGCACTTCCTGTTTTGTTCATATTAAATATTTTGTTTAATATTCAGGATGTAGTGGAGCAGCACAATTCCCATGGAAATCATAAAGACTTATGTTCTGATAACAGTCAGTGAACCCATTCAGAGGTCTAATATCACAGGTATGTTGGATATACTATGTTATACAACAATTAACATGCAGCATGTAATTTCTAAATGTAATATCCAAAATGTAATGAAAATCAAAATGTGTCTGTAACAGTTGTCATGTCTGAGATACAGGAGTCTCTGGGACAGATAGACAGTTCACTCTGCTTAGCAGTATAAAAAGTCACTCAGGCACTTTTCAGATGCTGTTTTAATCCTCAGTACTACGCTTTAAATGCACCAAACCACACAATGCAGTTCCAAAGAAACATATATCAATGCAGTTGTAAAAAATTCACATCCACATTAAATTTGGACATTTTTTGTGTAAACAGCAAAGTTAAAAACCATTGCTGGATGTGTATGACCTTCAAATCCTCAGAAAACACTGCCTTAAAAAAAACTGTCATGTTACTATGACAAATATAGTCACATGGGCTTGGGAGTACTTGATACACTCTGCTGTTGCATTCAGTAAGGCAACCTGAAGCTGTATTACGCAAGGCAGGAGTCATACATTAATTATATGCAGAACCACTGCATTTTCTTGGGTCAGATGGACTAAAAACAATAGAACTGTGTGTTGTATTCAGATGAGCCCACCTTTCAGCTTGTTTTTTTTTATGAGACATACACTGCCATCAAGACAACATCTCTTCCCTGACGGGACAAAGCCTGGCATTACAGAGAGAGTGTGTGTGTGTGTGCTTGAAATGCGTGTTGCTCTTTCAGATCTGTATTCTACTGGAAATGTATGGTGCATCATGAAGGGGGGTATCAGACAGTGTTGACCACTGACTGTTAAGTAGCTCAAGTCTTGTAATAAAGCAAGAATGGACAGATATTCTAGTAGACTGCAAAAAATCATATCCTCAGTTCCCAATTTAGTGAAATGTTTTCTTGAGTAGCGGGAGGGAGTACAGAATTACTTCTTGACCATGTTTCATGTCTTTATGACTGATGGTTTGGTCTGTGTGATCAATTTTTAATGACTCATTTTAAGATTGCTTAAGATTTTGCTACTCTTAAACACATTATGTAATTCTAAGCCACAGTGGAACATATTTCTATAATGAATGGCTGCTTTTTCTAATGAGTAATGAGTTAATCATGTGATGGAGATGTAAATGAGCTATTAATTCAAATTGCTGAATTACAAAAGGATGGAAAATGAATGCTACTGAGCTATAACAGTCAGCAGATTGGAAGTATACTGCTTATCAATACTGCTGGATTTTGAAGGGATTACAAGCGCAAGGGTATGGTATGTGTTTTTTTCTGCACTGGTACTGCTGTAGAAATAGGAGATAATTTAGAGCCCCATTTTTAGTGTAAATACAGTTATCACGTGTAAGAGCTAAATGTGGCAGTGGTCAGTCAGTGGTTGGGGATCTGGGTTAATGAACCAAGGGTTGGGGGTTCAATCCCTAGTACCACTGTGGGCCCTTGAGCAAGGCCCTTACACTTAAATTGCCCAGTTGTATAAAACAAAGGATAACTGTAAGTCGCTCTGGATAAGTGTCCGCTAAATGCCATAAATGTAAATGGGAAAAAACTAAAAAGGTGTTTGTGCATGGTGGTGTAGTGCTTAGCATGTCCGGCTTACATCAAGAAGGTAGTGGGTTCGAGTCGGGGGCTCAGTGAGACCATTTTTGTCTGGAGTTCGCATGCTTGCGTGGGCTTCCCCGGTTTCCTCACACAGTCCAAGGACATGCACATTAGCCTAATAGGGTGTTATTATGCTAATTGCCCCTGGGTGTGAGTTTGAAAGTGAATAGTGGTGTGCCTGTTGTCTTGTGATGGACTGGCAAACTGCTCAGGATCTACCTCTCCTTCACCCAGAGTTGGCTGAGATAGCCTCGATCCTCTCTGTGACCCTGGTAGGGTAATACATATATATTTTATAATTGCTTACATTAAAGTGCAACAATTGTAGTTTTTAATGTGTCTCAAATGATGTCCTTTAAAAGTTTAAAGACATGAAGTTAAATCTTATTTTTTAAAGTATAGTAGCCTTGGGTTGTACATGGGTTGTAAATTTTGTATGATAACATATCCTGTATTGTAGTGTTTACCTTCAAAATGTATTTTTTATTGTGAACTTTGAATTAAAAGCCATTATCTGTGTTTATAGTAGACAAAAGTACATCACGGAGCAATTGAAATATGCACAGTATAATAAATGATTGGATATACTGAAAAACCCTTTGCAGCCCTATTGCAGCATCTGTATGTCTCTAATTGAAACTCATTCACACAGCTGTACAGTTTAACCTTGAAAGTGCAATGCATTTAAACTAATCCTAGACTTGACAAAAGAAAATAATAAGAATCTATAGGTTGCCAAAGAGGAAGCTAGGTATGTTCTGTTTTTTATTCTTGTCCTTTTTCTAATGACGTCTTTCAGCCTGGAGTTTGTTTAGTCCACAATATAATACCGTTTGTGCTTGATTAAATGATATGAGCATATTTTTGTGTGGGATTTTGGAGGATTCTTTTTGCTTTACTTCATTAGTAAACAACTGTAAGTTCTGTAAGTGGTGCTGTAATTATTGTAAACCGGAATTGGTTTCAGGTTCTTTCGGGACCCTGATAATCAGCGTTAAAAAAAAGAAAGAAACACACACATACATAATAGATCCTGCAGACCACCATGCTGTCAGTGTAACAGTTGGTCAGATTAATCACTGATGGATGACTTATCTTGAACTCAATTAAAGACAAATGATTGGGGAAGAAGGATGCTGGGAAACTGAAAGGGTTATTGATTTGGTCGAAGTAGCAGGAGAGCGACATGCACTTTTGAGCCATCTCGTCCCTCCAGGATCAGCTTGGGGTTTGAGACACTTCCGCTCACTTTCGCAAGTAGCACAATGATTTAATTCTATTTAGAAAAACCAAGATTGAATATTTCTGAATAACTGATTTAGCTTAAGGGCGGCATGGTGGGGTAGTGGTTAGCACATTCGTCTCACAGCAAGAAGGTCCCGAGTTCGGGCGCTTGTGTGTGAAGTTTGAATGTTCTCCCAATGCTTGAGTGGGTTTCCTCCAGGTACTCCGGTTTCTTCCCACAGTCCAAAGACATACTCATTAGGCTAATCAGCTGTTCCAAATTGCCCCTAGGTGTGAGGGGAAATGGCTGTGTGTCTTGGTGTCTTGGCGTCTTGGCGAGCTACTCAGGGTGCACTACTTAGCCCAGTGTATAACTTAGCCCAGTGCTGGCTGAGGTACGCTCCAGCCTCCCTGCAGCCCTAGTCGGATTAAGTGATTCAGCAAATGAGTCAGGGAGTGATGTTACTCACTATTTCTTTTTATGCAATATCTTCCAGCAGTGGTTCTCAAAGTTTGGTCTGTGGTGAATCTGAATGAAATCCCAGGCCACACACACACACACACACACACAAACACAAACACACACCCACACACACACACACGCACGCACACATGCTTTTATATTTGTATACCTGATATTGCTTAAAGAGAATGGGAGTTTATGGATCAAAACTAAGACTGATTAATAAACAGGAGGTGCCCAGGTCTTTTAGTCTATCAGTAGTATTTTCCCCAATAGTCTGGCCAGAGCAAACATATTTTTTATTTAGGTTAGTCTGAAATTAAACAAGTAGTTGAATTTTAATTTTATGACATCCCTGGATATGAAAACATGTACAAATGGAAATTTCAACATCATCACATGACTAAATGTGTAGATCGAATGTATTAATATTCCATCAATGTACAGACATGTGTGTGTGTGTGTGTGTGTGTGTGTGTGTGTGTGTGTGTGTGTGTGTGTGTGTGTGTGTACAGAGTTCTTTCATAGATATATGTCAACAGCATCTGGTCTCCCCTCGAAAACAGAACATGTGCAATAATGTGATCCTGTCAGAATATATGTGCATAAATATTGGCATTTGAGGAAAACTCATTCATATAACATGGCTCACTAAATTGGAATCATGCCTTGCAGGGGTGGAAGCTATTACAGGTTTATTGTGGGATCGAGTCTAAGCGCAACACTGTCGAGAACGAGCTGACTGAATTGGAAGCATTTATCTTTTTTTCTATTGGTCAGCAACTGAGGAGGAGGGGAAAAGGTTGCTGATTAGGAGGAAAAGCTTTATTGAACAAATCTATTTCAGTCAGCCTTCAAACACCTGCTGCAGATTCTCATAGAGAGAGAGAGAGAGAGAGAGAGAGAGAGAGAGAGAGAGAGAAAGAGAGGGAGAGAGAGGGAGCGAGAAAGAGAGAGAACAGAGCACTTGTGTTTAGCCGATCTGTTGAGGACAGAATTTTGCAGTTCATTCCTCATCTTGCTTCAGCTCATTTGTTCTGTCATTTAAATGCATTGCATTTATTATTCATGCATGCTTATTTACCATAGAACAAATCAAAGTAAGAACAGACATTTTGTGATTGAAATGAAACATTTGATGCTATAGTAGTGGTCTTTCTTCTGTCTTTGCCGGTTAGTGACTGAAAGGGACCAACTGAGTTTGAGATTTATATATATATATATATATATATATATATATATTTATATATATATAGATATATATATATACATAATCAATTTTGGAAGTCAATATAGCTCTCAAGGT
>JBCNYG010000003.1:24493635-24508524 GCA_039654305.1 Porochilus rendahli | reverse complement strand
TCTTCCATGCATCCACCATTCACCAATCTATCTATCCATCCATCCATCCATCCATCCATCCATCCCTCCATCCTTTCATGCAACACCCACTCATCCAAACATTCATCCACCCATTCATTCATCCATCCATCCCCCTTTCTTCCATGCAACAACCCAGTCATCCAATCATCTACCCATCTGTTTATCCATCCATCCACCCAACTTTCCATCCAACCATCCATCTACTCATTTGTTCAGCCATCTATCCATCCATCTATACCGCTAACCTATCAGGGTTTCATGACAAGCTTACAGTTTAGTTACCAATTTAGATGAGTGGGTTTGGGACAAAAAGATCACTGGTTTCCATTCCCGAACCAGCAGGAAAAATGTGTGGCAGCACGTGAGCTGCACCTTTCCGTCCTCTTATTCCTCCCTTATTGCCGAAGTGCCCTAGATCAAGGCACTAACTCCCAACTGCTCTCCGGGCACCGCAATGTGACAGCCGACATCCAAGACTTACGAAAACTTGTGCATCGATATGTTAGTATAGTAGTATTACATTACTGGTATTGGATCAAAAACAAATTCAATATTATTGTTCATCCTTACTCTGATGGCAAACCGAGCCTTGATGCTCTCTCTGATTGGTCAGCTTCCCCCACCTACTGTCCACCTCTCTCTCTCTCTCTCTCTCTCTCTCTCTCTCGCTCTCTGCTTAAATACTTTTAACAAAAAGGACTGAAGGAGGAGGCAGAGGGGGATGGGAATGATGGGGGAAGGGAATTGTGTGTGTGTGTGTGTATGGGTGTGCAAGTGTTGTCACAAGAGAGAGCGATAGAGAGAGGGAGAGAGTAGTAGAGTGGTTTTGAGTCTGTATGTGGAAAAACGTAGCCGTGCCCATGCACGAACACCCACACACACAAACACACACACACAAACACACACTAGCAAGGATTATCTGTCTATTCTGAATCTGATAGAGAAATGCAGGCATGAACAGGTAAGTCAGATTTACTCTATTCTTCTTCTCTGTCTTTTGTACCTGATAGATTGATTCAGCTTTGCTCCCAGCTTTGAGTTGGGTTGAAAGTGTGCCATCTGAGTTCTTCCCACACCTCCTCTCCTCTCCTCACTTCATCTCTCCTGTTATCTGAATTCTACTGTTTCTCTTTTCCGGTATGCACATGTCTGTTTCCCATGAACACTGTTCTAAGGTTCCTCAGTTTAGAGAAGTGTGTGTTTATGTTTCTGGATGTGGAGCGGGATTACAGTGTCGGTGTTCATTCTTCTCTCCCAGACGTCTGAGAAGATGTAGTGAAAATGAATGTAAATCGTTCTGTGCATTGATCTTTTCTCTCATAACTTCACGCTGCAGGTTGTTTCTCTTTTTTCTTTTTATTAAAAAAACAAAATAAAAATTTAAAAAAGATCATGGAAGCAACACATCACCAGTGCAAAGAAAAATATATATTTCTGGGTTCACTGATAAATAGTGCTTTAGGATAGAACAGTATCGGATGTTGTAACATCAGAAGAACCGTGTTGTCTTGCACGACATGTCAGAGCAGAGCGACTGGCTTCCAGAACCAGCATGAGAAGCCACATTGTTTGACTGGCATGATTATGTAATATTTTTCATTCATGTGTGAGCTCCTGCGCACTCTTACTTGAAAGGGAACGGCATTCCTATCTGAGATCCACAGGACGAGCTCCTCAAGTGTAGCGTTTCAGAAAAGTAGGGGTTTAGACCTCAGGGTTTTCTGTCCCTGTTTCTACATCATTGCTATTTGAGCTCAGATTGTCTTTTTCAGGTGGTTCGTGTCTAGTATTAATCGTAAAATTCCACATCCATAGCTTTCCTCAACACTAAAACACTTTATTCCTTATTCTTGATTTATTACTAATTTATAAACGCTTTATAGATGATTAGGTCTTCTATAACAAGTACAGTACATGTTATGCTTGCTCAGACAATACTTCATAGGACCTCGTTTACTGTAACACCTTTGCATATTTCTAGTGTTGTAAACAGTTCCAACACTGTGTAACTGTGTGTAGTGATCACCAAACCATCATATGTAATCATGACAGGCATCAGTTCAGGCTTTTGGATGTCAGTGCTTCTGTTTTAAGTTTAGAATTTGGGCTCCATGTTTTATATTTTTGTGTCTGAGGTTGGTGTTTGTTTTTAAGAGATTAAATTCTGTGCTTTAAATCCTAGCGCTTGAGTTCAGTGTTTGGTTTTCGTGTTTAAGCAAAATGTAGTTCATGAATATCTGAGCTTATGATTTTGGATTTTAGTTTTTTGGGTTTAGTATTTCATATTTTATTTATTTATTTATTTGTCTGTTTGTTTATGAGTGTTCATATTTTATTGGTTGAGTTCGATGTTATTAGATCTCAGTGTTTGGTGTTGGAGTTGTGGTTTGCTTTGGGTGTGTGAGGTTAGTGCTTTAGACCTTAGCTTTTATTCTATTTAATTTTTTTCTGAGTTCAGAGTTTTATGTTAGTGATAAGGCCAGTTGCACGTGTTTTTCTCTGCAGGTTCAGTACTTTATATTTTACTGCTTGAGCTCAGTGTTCTATATTTTAGTGTTTAATTTTTAAATATTTTTCAGTCTTTCTGCAGTGTTTTAAAGTTCATTGTTTTATATAATAGTGCTTTATATCATATTGTTTTATATAATAGTGCTTTATATTATGGTGATGTTTGATCACTTATGGTGGTTTGATGTTTCATATTTTTGTGTTTCTCACATGGAAATATCCATTTTAATATTATTTTCTCAGACTAACATTGTTTATTAATAATAATCTTTTAATTCTCGGTCTTTCAACACTCTTATCAGCCTTATAGAGTTTTTTTAATTATTATTATCTAGGGGACACACAGGATAATCTTTCATTTATTTCTTTAAAAATTGGAAATAAGATCCCTTTTCTCTGTAAGTATTTGCTTACATACATCACATTTCTCTCTCAATGGCTCCGTCAATACGTTGAGGAAATGGATTTTTGGTAATTTGGTTATTTGTTTAAATAAGTTTAAAACCAATGAAAACTGTTATTTTTTTACTTGATATCTGTCCTGATACTGAGTATTATTATTATTATTATTATTATTATTATTATTATTATTATTATTATTATTATTATTACTACTATCATTATTATTTTATTTTATTTTTTTAATAAACTTCAAAACTTTTATGTGACAGGAATTTGTTTATATAGGATTTATATTGATTTTTTTAATGCAGCAATTTATTTATTTATCTGAATGATCATTCATAAAATACTGAACTCTATATTACTGAATCTATCTATCTTTAACTAAATATTATGTAATATTTATTGCTAACCTTTATACATATATTTATTAATTGCATGTATTAATTTATTTTTAATTTATTCCGTCTGCTCATCTGTCTTACACGTACACTTATTAAGGGCTTTGAGGTGTTATTGAAAAAAATGATGTGTTAAAAATGTGGGTTATAAAGAAAGCTGTGAACAGGCATAGTTTAAAATGTGCGCAGCCTTGTGATAGTGCTCTCTTTATTGCGGTAGGCTGCTGCACTGTGGTATGCATGGGGCTTTTTGTGAGGCAGATTTAGAAAGGCCTCTTTAGAGGCTGGACACAGCCACACAATCAGCTTAATGCCTACGTGCAGGCCCTTAATGAATACCCCCTGTGTGTGTCCAGCCCACAGAGGCAGCGAGTCCGAGCACAAGTCTCCAATGACTATCAGATTCCATGTGGAGTCGGATTTGTTTATGGAACTGTCGGCGCTTTGCGTAGTAGCGTAATGCACACCAGTGTTTGAGTGCATTGGATTTCTTTTGTCACTAAACCGGATCTTGTCCTGTCCCAGGAAGTGGATCTGGATGTGCAGTGTCCTAGCACAAGCCGATGATGGACTACAGATGCACAGACGCTAACCTGGCTTTCTACGCAGAAGTGTCACCTTAAACCAGACCACATCCGCAGAATGCTGAGTCCTATTGTTCCCTATAGTAAGTTCTTGCATGCTTCATATTTAACATAATGCTTTTTGGATGTGAGATGGGTGTATTAAGGGTACTGTACTAGTACTACATTCCAGGTGGAAAACCAGTAACACATAGCAAATACACTAAATTGGGAAAATCTATTGTTTTGGATTAGCTTCAATCTAGAACAGTGCACAAAGCGTGCATGCTGGAGGGAAAATGCAAAGGGGGTATACTTGTTGTTTTTGTTTATGTGTCTGTGTGTGTGTGTGTGTGTGTGTGTGGCGGGGGTTTAGTTGATGGCTTTAGCAGCAGAATCCCTGCAGTTCTGACAGTGTCATCTCACAAATCCCACTCACCCTCCCAGTTTTCCTTTGCTCTCTCTGCTCAGTCGACCTAATAACTGACGTGTCCAGTTTTAGTCCCCGTTCTGCATCTCCAACCCCCCCCCTCCCCTCTCCACTACTCTTCTTTTTGAGCTCCTCACAGTCCCTCACCAAAACAGCATTGTTTGTTAGCCAGCATGGTGCTTCTTTTTCCCCCAGCGAGCAGTCTGAGGAACACTTTAACCCGACTCTTCAGCTCACCTACTCTCGGCTTTATCGGCGTGACAGCTACATGAAAAGAGGGAGAGAAATCAAACTGCCATGCCACATCTGATCAGTTGGAGATGTAATTACATAATAATGAAGGGAGGGCTTTGTGTGTTGTTTAGGTACCTTTATACCTATTCATATATGTTAAAAGAAGCACAGTGTCAGGTGAGGCGTGTGTAGCAGTTATCAGTCCTGAAGATCTTGCTTTTGTTGTGAAAGTTATCGAAGCTGTAGTTGCTCAGAGCATCTTTTGTGCTGGAATTCACTTAAGGACTTAAGCCCGGACTTGTCAATTGACTCATTCTGATGGACGGATCCTTACAGAACAGTTCCTGACAGGCCACATTTTTTGCCTTGCCCACAATGACATAACTGCAATACAAACTTTTGTTTCTCCTCCCCCTCCATTTTATTAAAATGCAGTAAAAAACATCATGATGTCATAGTTTTACTCACAAAACACTCACTCGCTACTTCTCAAGCCCTCTGAGTTTGGGTTTTAATTTTGTTTAAATGTCACAAAGACGTGGAAAGGTGGAATTTCTTGCATTCCTCAGAGACGCATCATATTTGTGCCTTTCATTACGTGCTTTGAAGTGACCAGAAGATTTGGACTGAGCCTGCTCATCCTGTGTTACTACTCTTTGTTGCTGTAGGCTGATGAGAACAGGCTGTTCTTCTCTGTGTGTGTGTGTTTGTGTTCTTGAGCACATGTTAGGACTGCACATGTGGGTGTTAAATATCCCTCATGTTTATGCTCTAACCACTTAAACACACGCAAATTCCTCAGCCAAGACATTAGCTAAAGCCTAAACGCCCATTTATCTTTCACTCGGCTTGATTGCTTATTCTCGTCCTCAATTCTGTCAAAGAGTGGGGTACTGTGAGGACTTTGTGTTTATCATTATTCTAATCGTTTACATATAGTTTTATGAGGGACAGTAATTGTAGCTAATTGCGTAAATAGTTTTATGTTCTATTTTTATGTATTTATTGTTTAATGTCCTTTCCTTGTGTAAAATAAAGTTTTGTGGCCTTTTTGTATTTTGCACTCAAAGATATTAAATCAAGAATTAGATTTAGAGGTAGGGGTTTGTCTTATGTATCACAGATGGGTCTAATGGGTCAGATATGCGCATAGCGAAACCTTGATCAAAGTTTTCTTTCGGTGTAGACATGATGCATTTTACAGGTTATTATTTTAGACATGAAATTTCACACCTACACTTTTATTTTCATAATTAGTAACTTCTGAGTTACAGGGTTGTTGTTTATTTTTTTTCCACCCCCACACTCACTGCCCATCCAATCCCTTTGCCAGTAAAAAATCCTAAAGCGTTTGCTTTAATATCACAAAATCCACCTGTAAGCTCCCTCCCCAGACGCGAAGAAGCCCAGCCCGTGTGGTATACATGTGAATAGTATCACATTCTTGCTGGAATTTTCCGTAGAACAGTTGGAACATTCCCACCGTCAGGATCAGTTTTGACCACACATCACAAGCATTAGTGGGTTCTATATACTCAGTCTTGCATGCATGGATGCACATACGTACACACACACACACACACACACACACACACATTCTATTTCTCCCATTTCTAACATAATGTCTCCTCACACCTCCCATGTGTGTTACCTTTTCTTACACTTTAAAAAAGACAAACCTGAAGGAAATCTGAGAGAGATTCCTGAGGCCACGGATACTCCTGTAGGGATTTGGTGCAAAGAATCTGTAATCTGCACTTCAAACACACTCCTAAATCAGTCCCAGGCCAGCAGCTCATAAGTGCCCTAACTCTTGTTGCTCAGAGGCCCGCTGTCCAGCGGATACCTTTTGCTTTTGAAGAGCGAAACGAATATAGCCACCACCTCTTCATCACAGTGACCTCATTTCTTTTCTGCCTTGCAAAAAAAAAAAAAAGAAAACACCAGGCCTGGCGAAACGCTCTGATTACATCTGTTAAGTCATTAAAGCTCTGAAGCTCTAAGGGAAGGGGGCACACCGGGCTCTTCTAGATGAGTGGTGCATCTCACACGCCTCCAACAACTCTAACTAGAGCGGCCGAAGCTGAATACGGTTCTGGAGGGGCCCTTGAGTAAACAGGCAGCACGCTGAAGTGTCTGTGTGAATGGGCATGGGGGTCATTAGCGGCGGTTGTGAATGAGGTTTAATTAGCCCTCATGGAGGTGAGCGCTATGTGGGCTGGGGAACTAACGGGGTGACGGAGAAAGAAAAGCTTTCTGCTCTGCTTCCCCCTTCTCTCATCAACTCACCATCATGCAGGAAAGCTCATTAAGGCCCTGCACTGTTGCAATTATGCTCCTAATTAGGGCTGGTGCTCAGGCTCATTTGGGTGGCCTGCCTGCCTGCCTGCCTGATACGGCTGTACTCAAAGCCGCAGTTTCAACCGCATGCAGGGCGATTCTAATTAAGGCAAACATCGACATGTCACAGAATCTACTTCTTTGCCTTGTGCCATCGGGATCCAGTTTTAGGGCCACTCACATTTTGTTTCGTTGTGGCGCAAACTGGAAATCCCCACTCATTTGTAGAGTCAATAAGTAAACAATGAGAGAGAGAGAGAGAGAGAGAGAGAGAGAGTATTTATCCAAATAGGAATGAAGCACGCAGGGTGGGATTTGAAGGGGGGGGGGGGAGAGGCACGAAGAACAGCATAAAGAAGGGGATGAAGGTGGAGGGGGGGATGGAAGAGAGATTTGGTGGTAGGGAGACAGATGGAAGGGGGTGATTGGTCATCACCGAGCCTTAGGACAGCTGTTCTTTGATATATTTGCGGACACAATGACCTAAACCCAGCCTGCAGCCACACAAAATAGGGACCCTGTTTTTCTTAAAGGGGAGGGGTTGCCTGGCTTTTGGCCATTTGTGGACACAATTAGCTGATTGGGGGTGGGTGGGGTGTTTCTAAAATTATGAGCATCTTGCAATGCATCTAGCTGTTCCATGCAGCTGACCACTAATATGCATCTCCAGAGTAGTACCTACAGATTAAGCCACATTAGAGAAAGTACATTCACTCACTCAGTTTGTTTAATGGAAAGAGATGATATGATTTTATTTTTACTCAAATGGAGATCTGTGAAGATTCTCAGTATTTCAGTAAACAGGAAGATTCTTTTTAATAGTGCTGGAACTCAAGAAGGGGGGTGATGGGAATGTACTGCAGTGTGTTCATGTCCTCCAGGTCTGCAGTTTCATTTAGTTATTTTTCATAGTGTTGTACTGGGTAATAACTATAATCAAAGCTATTATAAAAATATTTACATTTTTACCAGTGTCAACCTGCAGTTATTAAAAAAAGGAATAATATAAATAAATACAAAACTAATGAAAATAATAATAACAACAACAACAACAACAACAACAACAACAACAACAACAACAATAATAATAATAATAATAACAATAACGATTTTGTTCACCACTAGGTGTGAGTGTGAATTGTTGTGTGTGTATTGGTCATGCGATGGCCTGGCGAGCTGTTCAGGGTGTACTCCGCCATCACCCAGAGTCGACTGAAATGGGCACCAGCCTCCATGTGACCATAATTATTAATAAGCGGCTTAGAAAATGAATGAATGATAATGATTTAGAATTATACAAATTAAAAAGTTAACGTAA
Source organism: Porochilus rendahli (assembly GCA_039654305.1). NCBI lineage: Eukaryota > Metazoa > Chordata > Actinopteri > Siluriformes > Plotosidae > Porochilus > Porochilus rendahli. The sequence goes on along the minus strand of JBCNYG010000003.1, from coordinate 24,500,307 downwards.
ATAACAAAACAAAACAAAAATCCATGTATTTGTAAATGTGATTGTGGTTATAAGGTAAAACTGTGCTCTGATTTTAAGACACTTTTTTTTAATATGAGGGGTATCTTTGCAAAAGGAATGATGAATGATAGTGCACTTATCATTCTGTATTCATCTCAGTGCAAATGGTTTACATCATGGTTCTGTGGTCCTAGTAGCTAATCAGGGATGATCTAACACGGCCGCATGCGCTTACAGTTCGACACACACGGAGGAGTGATAATGCTTTCAAAAGCTCACAGATTACAGAGAGCAGGCGGGTTGGGGGGGGGGTGTAGGAGTGAGGATAGAGAAGCTCCTTCACTGCCACTTCAATAGATAGGCTCCCTCCTCTAGGGATCTTGCATGGCTTGTGTGAATAGATGCGTGTGCGTCTGGGAGGGCGCTGGGCAGCAGGTGTGAAAACTCGTAAGAGCCCTCCAACTCTTCTGTTATTACATCTTTTTAGGGCCATGAAAAGAAAGAGCAGATGAGCTCCGGAGAGAAAGCGTGAACGCTGCCCAGGGATTGGGTTTCCTTTGATTGATCACATCGCTGTGACTAACGCATAGATTTATAATAATTTTCTCAGCAATGCTCAATTAGACACGGCCTATAAGGAGTGACCGGAAGGTGCTTTTATTTTTCCCAGTCTGCTTTACATGCTGCTGTGTTAAAAAGGGAAATACATGTAAAATAATCACACAATCTGAATAGTAGATGAAGGATGGTGACATTTTTAGCTATGTAGATTTTTGTAGATAGTTCTAGCATTTTCAAATTTAGAAAAAAATGAAAAATTAGATTTTTAAAATTTCCTTTGAAATACCACTGAAAGAGCCCAAAACACCGGGCAGTTCAAAATCAGTTACTGTTTATTGATTAAACATGCATTACAACCAAGCAATAATAATAATGTCTGTTTTATCCCTCTTAGCCGGTGGCTATGTGCAGCTCATTAAGCGGATTCTTAGTTACAAAACATCATCTTTTTAAACAGCCTTCCCGAGGATATAAAATCTTTCCAAATTATTTTCATGAAACACAATTGGGTTTTAGAAAACGTGTGTATGTGTGTCAGTTTTTCTGTAAAAGCGTTTGACATTTTGTGAAAAACCCCAAATAATAGTAAACATGAAACTTTTCTTTTTTCCATTTATACTTTCCTCTCAAAATTCACAGACTGACTATATATACAACTGTATAATACATACATATACTATTTACACACTATTCTCTGTGTCCATAAAGTATTCTGATTCTGATACAGTACTGTAAAAGACTTGAGCTGCCATATATTTTTAAATTCAATCATTGTTTTAGATTTTTATATGACATCTACATTACCAAGACAGTACAAAAATATTTAAGGTTTCCAAACATTGGTTTTTAAACCCAAAATTAAATTCCTGAGAGAAACACATGTCTGTCGGTAAAGAACGGATTTCACAAGAGACGAGGGTTTTGCTGCAAAAACAAGACTCAAGTGTTACAGTGAAATCTAAAAAAGAAAATATAAAAAAGAACTGTGGCTGATTCTGCAAGATGCACAATAAAACATGCGATTCATTTCCTTGCACAAAAAAGACAAAATTGTGACCGAGGCTATAATATATTGATTTATTCATTTTGTAAACCGATTAATCCCAATTATGGCCGACTCTTAGTGAGGGCGGGGTACACCCTCGACGGCCCACCATATATATAGGCATATTCCATGTAAATACACCCTCAAAGACAATTTTTTAATTTGATTTTAAAATGGAATAATCAATTTAACTACTAATTTTTGAATTAACTCGAAAATATAGAGGTATTTCCCCTTGATGATCATGTGACTTTTGCAGCCATCTTTGGAATCACCACATGTTGACAGTCTAGAAGTTCATATTGATAGCCTGTATTTGAAGGTTCATGATTTCTGATTCTGAACATTGCAGGCAGGTAAAACTCACAGCCCTAAAAGACATTCCAATTAAAATGCACAAGATTTTTATTTTCTCAATGAAATACACCTTTTTTTGCACAGATGGAGTCATCTCCAGTTTTTTTCACATTGCTTCCCATCAGTTACCATCTTAATGTCCAATCAGTTACCCATAAAGTTGGGTTTCAAATAAACTGTAGTTGATGCAGTGTATTGATACGTACGATTTACTATTAGAAACTATCTTTGCAATGTCATGTGGCCTTGTTTAGTTAAATTGATTTCTTACTTCAGAGGAATCACATGATTTCAAATCATAGGTGAAAACCCATTCTGTCCAATCAGTTACGATTTTATTTATATATAATTTATTTTGTATAATTTATATCCGATGAATTTATGTCTTTTTTAATGGAGAAGTAGTGTCTAAATGTCCAGTCAGTTACCGTGGAATGCACCTAGTGTCTGCTGTTCTTCATAGAATTTGTTTCTTAATGTAGAAAACTGTAGAGCTTTTTTTGGGGTGGATTTTAAATCCTAAAGAATATACACACTTTTATTCCACACTATTGTGTTTTTCCACTTAAACACTCCTACAGCCTTTTCCACCTGAATCATTCATTCTCCAACATCTGAACTGAATACAAATCAGCTAATGATTGGAACTCAGGCTCTTATCTTATCTTTCAAGCTCTGAAATGATTAATTCATGTAAACAAGCCAGGCTCTCCCTGTTTCTTTCTTTTTGTCTTTTACTATTTGTAAACTTTTGCATATTGCTTCTAATCCTTCTGTCTTTACTTGTTAATTTACAGAAAAAAGCTTCCTCTATGGCACTTAAGCAACCCAAAAGGAGACCTTCGGACACGTGGAACATTTGTCTTTTCACTGTTGAGGTTAAATATAATTTTGTATGGTTTTAAAAACTATTTGACTCAGAGATATAGGGTCTGCATCTTTAGCGTTGTTTATTAGAACATGGGAGATGAGACTGCTCGCACTCATAGCAGCCCTCCCCAAACTCTGCCAACTTAAATGGTTGCCTATCCCAGAGGGCATGTAGAATGTAAGTAGGTTTTTTCCTCAAGACAGAAAAACAAAAGCAGTAGGAAATAGATAGATAGAGAGAGAGAGAGAGAGAGAGAGAGAGAGAGAGAGAGAGAGAGAGAGATAGCATGTGGACCCCATGAGAGCTGTGAAACTGCTTCTTGCCTGCTCTTCTCATGTTACACCAAAATAGAGTTTGTGCTTGTGCACACACGCTCTGCTGCAAGAGTTTAACGTTGTTGCAGCTTCAGACTCTAACAAGAGGATTAGTTTATCATAGTGAAAATTCTGTACCTTTTAAAATGACAATAATCGTATTAATTTGAAGGAAGTGAAATCCAATCCCAGCACTGAGCAGTCTGAAGACGTGGCCAAGTCGATTCTCTACACAGCAGGACAAATCGGATTTATTCCTCAAATCGGAGTTTTAGACAGGGTCCACATTACAAATTACGAATAACCAAATCTGATCTGTAGTCTCATCTGCATATCTGTGCATTGGTTGTTATAGTAACTGTATATCTGATGCGTATTGAATTGCAGGAATACTGATATACAGGACTGTTCAAAAGTCCTCAAACGGTTCAAAACAATATTTGGAGTGATGTACAGCAGATAAGCATCTTACAGAAGCAGCCACAATTCTCCTAGACAGTTTAACTGTCACACTTTATTTAGTTTCTTTATTCGCATGTAAATCCCAGCAGCCTTCATTAGGCTTTTGTCTGAAAAGTGGTCTCTTTCGCAATATGCTGCTTTTTATTGACATTAAAAAAAATTTACTTTCCTGTAGCATTTAATTATGTGCTGGAAAACTAATTTATTCATTCATTCATTTTTTCAAACCGTTTGATCTTAATAAGGGTCACGGGGAGGCTCGTGCCCATCTCAGCTGGCTCTGGGCGAGGGCGGGGTACACCCTGGACAGCTCGCCAGGCCATCACAGGGCAGTGCTGGAAAACGCATGTTTGGAAACTTAAAAAATTTGTGCTGTCTAGCTGATGGACAAGCCATAGGATAAAGATTATCGTTCAAGACTTGAACATTTATGAATTGCAAACAAAAGCCGAATTCTCTCTTTTCTGATGTCACTGATGGATCTATTAAGCACACCAAGAATTATTTGATGGCTTCACATCAATCAGAAACAAGAAAATATTTTGAATGAATAATATTATATCTTCATGAAACTGGGAGAATCAATGAAAAAGAAAAATAAACCATAAACATTTTATTATAATTATCTTTTCTTATGTTTCTGTGTAGTATATACTAAATCAATTATTCACCATGGGCTTGGTGGATATCGCTAAATATCCAAATATCGCTAACACTCAACAGAATGAGTGCCTTTTAGCAAAAAATAATAATACGTTGAATGAAAAGATTTCAGTCATTTCTTAAAGACAAGACTTCAGCTTAACTAAACGCAGTGGCATTGACTCCTATCTAAGTTTAAATAGCAGGTGGTTTGACTGTGGGTTTATGGTTCACTCCTCCCCAGTACCCTCCACACTGAACTCCAACGCTATCAACCCCAAAACATTGCGTGCGCACTATCTTCCTCACACACTCCTTAAAAAAAGAGGTGCAATACGAAGTGCACACACACACACACCCCAAAGTCCCTCAATAAATCCCAGAGCACCACAAAAGCTGTCGGTGGAACTCTGTTGAATAGATTAATAAGATTTCCATAATTAGACAGGCTTCTGACAATAGGATCCCTCTCCTTTGTCACAGAACCAACAGAATTGTCAGGCTAAGCGGACGTCTGCTGGACTGGCCATTGCAACAATGGACCCAGAGACAGTAAGGCGGTCAGTGGAAACATCTGTCTCTCTGCCAAGCCTGGAGTCTTCTGCAGAGTGGCTGCGTCATGCCCTCAGAGCCTGCCTCCCACAAAGCATCGTCTGCAAGGGTCCATGTGGACAATAGGGCCCGGTGGGGCGAGAACCCTTCTGTTCTTAATCCAACTGCTACGCCTCTGTTTGCTCGCCAGCTTCCCATGTTGATTACAGCTACAGAGGGTGACATGTAAGCCAGATCTGGTCATCTGGGTATTGCCGTGTTTGGAATGGGGTAGATGGAGTGAGATTAAGTCTTTTTTCTGACTTTCCTCGCAGAGCTAGCCACAAGAAGAGTCTCGGAGTGTCACTGAGGTTTGCTTGAGCTTTATTAATGCAGCATTTGGCCATTCTGAAAGCTGCGTAACAGGACACTGCATCAGACGTTATAATAGTTCCTTAAAACACTAACACAAGAAATTAAATCTTTTTAAAGTTTCCTCGCTGATATTAATCAGTCAGTTTGGTGTTCAAGCTTTGCTACAACTGACTTTGCTTACAAAATAATTAATTATAAAAAGTCTTTTAAACTATATTAACATCTTCGGAAAAAAAAAAAAAAGAATGCAAGTTCCAGACACCACACTTTGAATGGAAACCATGTATATTTCTTTAAATTTAACCACATTAGCAGTTCACTTTTTCATGTTTTTGGTTAGGTTTGTGTATTTGTTAGCAGGATTTCTCAAAGATTTCTGTGCGGAGCTTCTACCAAAGCTAGGACTTTGCACAAGGAAGACTCCTTTATATTTCGAAAATGATCTCAATGCGTTCATTTTTAAAGGATTCTTTAATATTGTGAAATGGATTCCTTTTTTTTTTAAATATAATTTGGTATTTCAGCAGGGGGTGCTGTGTTTCTTTCTGTTTTCAGCTTGAAGGATGTTTACACTGCTCGAGTGCTCTTGTTGAAAATGATTTATTTTTCTGAAATCCACCATTATGTACTCACAGTTTGTTCTCCGGGGCGAGAATAAATCAATCTGTAGCACCGGTATGACTGAATCACGAGTTTACATTAAACCCCAGCCAGATTATAGCCAGATCTGCGCGCACACAGCAGTGCAATTGTGAGCTACAGCTGATGTTTGGTTCGTTTAATGCAGGATGGAATAGTGTTCATTGAGGTTATAGGACAAAAGGGAGCTGTAGAGGTGCTGAGGATGAAGGTCAGCGCCTGGTCTTCATCCTACGCTTCATGGGAGAAGGAATAGGTCCTTCCATCCCAAATGGCTCATCCGTGAGATTGTGTCTGGGGAAAGGGGGGCTGACGGGTCGGTTTGGGTGGACAGCAGGCGCTCTGGTCAGAGCGCATATGTGTATGTGAGCGTGCATGCATATGGGAGCCTGTGAACACATCCTCGTGTATATTGATGGAGTGGACAGCAGTTTGGCTGCTCGGGCTGAGTTCCTTAATGTCAAGCCGTGTCCACACACACACACACACATTCACACAGCCACACACTGGCCAGTGCGTCTGCTGTCCACTCTCTCCCCTCCCCTCTGTGCTGCAGGTTTTATGAGCTCCCCTGGGCTGCCATCCATCTCTGTCACACACTGGCCCCATTATTGGGCTCCACACAGCTCTGCTCCTACCAGCCTGCAGATGGGAATGTCCTGCAGGATGTCTACTGTTTCTGCAGTCTGGACAATGACCTCTGATTCCAAGCCCTAACCTACTTCTGGCGCTTGTTTTTGTTTAATTTTTCATTTTTTTTTTTTTTTTTTTTTCAAGTTTGAAACCTTCCTTCCCCTTCTTGTTTCCCGTGGGCTTCCCCTTTTACGAAACCCCTTCCCTCCTTCCAACTTTTGGACTTTTAACCTTTCTTTTTT